>JBANSL010000011.1:44282699-44767699 GCA_037127255.1 Persicaria tinctoria | reverse complement strand
CCGCATAGATAGAAAGAGGAGAGAACAACCCGCACAAGCCTGGGCTTTTTCTTCTTTCTTTTTTTTCGGCATGCCGCTGGAGCAAATGGACGAGAACTTTGCCCAGAGTCGTCCCTTTAAATAGATCGAAGGTGCGATCAAAAAAAATGATCTCTTTTTACAAAGGTTTGGGGACCCTTTGTAATATAGATCCATGTCTTTCTTGTTCCACTAGCTAGGACCAAATTTGCACATGTCCATTTTTGTATTACAACCTTCTTTTTTGATGTCAAAGACCAGAAGCTACGCGCAAATTCTCATTGGATCTTGGTTGTTCTTAACAGCGATGGCTATTCATTTAAGTCTTTGGGTAGCACCACTAGATCTTCAACAAGGTGGAAATTCTCGTATTCTCTATGTACATGTTCCTGTGGCTCGGATGAGTATTCTTGTTTATATCGTTACGGCTATAAACACTTTTTTCTTCCTATTAACAAAACATCCTCTTTTTCTTCGCTCTTCCGGAACCGGTATAGAAATGGGTGCTTTTTTTACGTTGTTTACCTTAGTTACTGGGGGGTTTCGGGGAAGACCTATGTGGGGCACCTTTTAGGTGTGGGATGCTCGTTTAACTTTTGTATTCATATTGTTCCTTATTTACCTAAGTGCACTGTGTTTTCAAAAGCTTCCTATCGAACCGGCTCCTATTTTAATCCGTGCTGGACCGATTGATATACCAATAATCAAGTCTCCAGTCAACTGGTGGAATACATCGCATCAACCTGGGAGCATTAGCCGATCCGGTACATCAATACATGTTCCTATGCTCATTCCAATCTTGTCCAACTTTGCTAACTCCCTCTTCTCAACCCGTATCTTGTTTGTTCTGGAAACACATCTTCCTATTCCATCTTTTCTCGAATCGCCTTTAACGGAAGAAATAGAGGCTCGAGAAGGAATACTAAAACCTAGTTCACTCGCTGAGTCTCTTTGCATCCATGGCTGAATGGTTAAAACGCCCAACTCATAATTGGCGAATTCGTAGGTTCAATTCCTACTGGATGCACGCCAATGGGACCCTCCAATAAGTATAAGTCTATTGGAATTGGCTCTGTATCAATGGAATCTCATCCTCCATATATAACGAATTAGTATATTCATTTCATAACATAGGAACAGTAAGAACTTGAGACTAGAACTCATAGGGAAGAAAATAGATAGAATCATATATGTAATATTTACAGACAAAAGTCTTCGGTTATTTGGGAAAAAGAAATATACTTCTAATGTCGAATCAGGATCAACTAGGACAGAAATAAAGCATTGGGTTGAACTCTTCTTTGGTGTCAAGGTAATAGCTATGAATAGTCATCGACTCCCCGGAAAGGGTAGATGAATGGGACCTATTATGGGACATACAACGCATTACAGACGTATGATCATTACACTTCAATCGGGTTATTCTATTCCACCTCTTAGAAAGAAAAGAACTTCAATAAAAATACTTAATAGCATGGCGATACAATTATACAAAACTTCTACCCCGAACACAGGCAATAGGGCCGTAGACAGTCAAGTGAAATCCAATCCACGAAATAATTTGATCTATGGACAGCGTCATTGTGGTAAAGGCCGTAATGCCAGAGGAATCATTACCGCAAGGCATAGAGGGGGTGGTCATAAGCGTCTATATCGTAAAATCGATTTTCGACGGAATGAAAAAGACATATATGGTAGAATCGTAACCATAGAATACGACCCTAATTGAAATGCATACATTTGTCTCATACAATATGGGGATGGTGAGAAGAGATATATTTTACATCCCAGAGGGGCTATAATTGGAGATACCATTGTTTCTGGTACCGAAGTTCCTATAAAAATGGGAAATGCCCTACCTTTGAGTGCGGTTTGAACTATGGATTTACGTAATTGGAAGTAATCAATTAGGTTTACGACGAAACCTAAAAATCGATCACGGATCCAATTTGAGTACCTCTAGAGGATAGACCTCAACAGAAAACTGAAGAGTAATGGCAGCAAGTGATTGAGTTCAGTAGTTCCTCATATAAAATTATTGACTGACGAGATATAGTAATATGGAGAAGACAAAATTGTTTCAAGCACCGACAGAACCGGAAGCGCCCCTTCTTTCAAAGAGAGGAGGGCGGGTTATTCACATTTCATTTGATGGTCAAAGGCGAATTGAAAGCTAAGCAGTGTCTAAAGATTCCCCGGGGAAAAATAGAGATGTCTCCTATGTTACACATAATATGTATATGTGGAAGTACCGACGTAATTTCATAGAGTCATTCAGTCTGAATGCTACATGAAGAACATAAGCTAGATGACGGAACGGGAAGACCTAGGATGTAGAAGATCATAACATGAGTGGATATATAGGAATCCAAATCCGCCACTCGTTAGTTGGTGTTCAATTCTTTTTATTGAGAGACTATGCTTTCAATTCCATTCTTCGTCTCTCTAGTCGCAGTATTCTTGCTCAACCCAACATTTTCGAGTGCCGTGCCGGGGCGATAGGTGCGCCGCAGTCACGCATTCGAGCAAGAGCCTTTGCCTTTCTTCGTTATGTAAATAGAGGGCCGGAATGAAGAAGTGCAAGACCCTCAACAAAAGAATGGATTAAGGTGATAGAGTGTTATCAGAAAACGCTAGGCTTCTTTATTGAAAAGGTGCTCTTTTTTTTGCGTCAGTGGATTTCGTTCTTCAAGTTCTTGTACCCTCTGATGCTAATCTTACGGCCACACCTGCTATGGAGCAACCCACTAACCCACCATCACGATCAGTGGGCTAAAATGTTTTCAAAAGAAAAGGTTGGCGGCTAAATTTGAGCTGAAGTGTTGCGACTCTCTATCCTCTTCTACCTGAGTAGTCTTTTTATTGCTCTGATCTCCTTCTCTTGGACCGCGCCTAAGTATGTACGTGCAGATCTTCATCCCTCTAAACGAAGCCCCTTTATAATATTCTCGGGGTAAGAAAGCAGAACCTCACTTTTTTCTGTTGCTGAAGATCATGACCGCCTTTTCTTCTCATGCCCTTTTACTTTTAGAATATGGAAATTTTTCTTGGGCAAATGTAAGGCAAGGCTATGGTCGAAGAATTGAATGCTCTCATGGCTACTAAGAGTTGGACTCTTCTTCCTCCTCCTAAGGCTACCAAATAGGGAGAACATGGCGTGTTAAACAAAAAGCGGCAGTCTTGATAGGTGCAAAGCCCGCTTAGTTCCCAAAGGCCGGAGGCGCTGGCAGCGAATAAAGGCTCCCTCATATATACTTTGTTTAAAGGTATGAGGAGTACGCGCAAGAAGAACTTATACCGAAACGAGATTCTCCCACGAAATGAAGTCAGTGGATTTCAGTGGGAGAAGTTGTAGGTTCAGTAGGAATACCAACTCTCAGGCCTGGGTTTGATATTCCTAGGGTTTCTATCTATCTGCATCTCCTATTCATTTTCTTTTTTTTTTTTTTGCGGTATTTACAATACCTCGCTTTTATTCAATTATAAATATATAACCATTTTGATGGAGATTTGTAGCATCATTCAAGTAAATACAGATTGAGATCGTAAAAACATGAGCTTGTAATATAGCTACACCTAATTCCAGACCGGTTAATGCAAGAACTATAAATAAAGGACCAGGATCTCCTATGAAATATAAAAGATCATTCATACATAGCATAGTCCAAGCGGACCCACTTAAAATCTTTACTGAAGTATGACCGGCCATCATATTAGCAAATAAACGTATTCCTGAGCTTAATGCGCGAAAACAATGAGGGATTAGCTTAAGGAGTACTAAAAAGGGTGCTAACGGAAGTGGGACTCCTGCGGGTAATGAGAAGCTTAAAAAATGAAGCCCATTTCTTTGAAATCCCACTATAGTAATGCCAATAAAAATGGAAAATGAAAGACCCAAAGTAATGAGAAAATGACTTGTAACAGTAAAGCTATAAGGTATCATACCCTGGAGATAACAAAATAACAAAAAAGTAAAAGTGACCAAGATGCGAGGGGAAAACTTTTGTTTAACATTTCCGGAAAGACCACCTATTTGTTCGTTTACCGGGTTCAGCACGAAATCATAAATAAGCTCTACCAAGGATTGCCAAGTATTTGGTACTGAGTTTCCTCCTCCCTTTTTAGTAACAAAATGAACCAGAAGTAGGACCAAACTGAGAGTTAGTAGCATAAACAAAGATGGATTTGTGAATGAGAAATACAAGTTTCCTATATTCATAGGAATCAATGGGATAATGGAAAATTGCTCAGGTGGGTTGTTGGGCGTAATCGTAAGAAAAACTTTTTATTTCATCCCTGTAGTTCCGCTTCTTGTTCGAAAAGACTTGTAGGAAATCACCGGTTGGTCCAACCAAGAAAGGTTTGGGAATCATTCAGCGCAGCGCACTACAACCCTACTTGAACTTTCTTTTTTTAAGTTCCTCAAAGACCTGCTGAAAGAAAGCACTAGAAATCCCGTTTCTTTCTCAATCCGAGCGGATGGAAGTCAATTCTCCTAGATCTTTGTTAGGATTTGTGAGATTTTTAATAATCCCTAACAAAGATTTTGAATGTATTTCTGTTCCAGACTCATGTAAGAGAACTTGAACAGAAGAGCGAAGACTTTTGCAAGCCTCATAATACCTAACTTCTTTAGTGTTGTAGTGGTAGGGCTCCCCCTCTTTTCCAGCACCCCTTCCCTTTAGAAAGACGGTCCTTGTCTCGGGCGGTCCTTATCTCCGGCGGACCTCATAATACCTAACTTCTTCAGGTTCCTTCAAGGTTGGAGAAGACGAAGATGGCTGTCCGAGATCCAGAGAGGATTCCTGGTCTATTCTACTTTCTTCAGCAGGTCCTTCTTCCGCTTCTGCCGAACTTTCCTCTAGAACCTCGAATCTACGGGTCCCCGGGGCTGGGAGCTTGCCAAATGCTCATAGCCCGATCGTGGGACTCAGGATTGCCCGCCATGCTTTGAAAGTATATTGGAAACACTTTCCACTTCAACGGATGAAGAAGTGGTAGTAAAAAACAAAGAAAGTAAAAGATCGTGAGAAACCGAAAAGAATCAAAATTTCAGGGCGAATGGGTCAACCCAATATGATCCCCAAGCTTCTATATGTTTTTTCATTTCGACAAAAAGGCGAAAAAAAATGAAAAGGCATAATATAAATATCATGAAACCACAGCCCACTTTGTTCTCTCGCTCCTTGCTTGCAGAGCGGCATGCCGAAAATGAAAAGAAATAGGAAGACTACTTATACTAAACTATTCCCGCACAGGATAAGTAACTAAATCTATACTCGTTTACATATTCTATTCTTCCAAAGTACGATCTTCTTTTAGCCTACCGGTGACCGGCTTCGCGAGACCATTTCGGTCCACACTGGAGAAGATGACCCCTCTCTCGGGCTAAGCTCTATTGGGCGGAGGTTCCTTGATCAACTAACTTACTTAAAGAAGAAAGAAAGCACTTTTCAAAAATCTTTTACCCATACGAAAGTACACTGAACACCACAAAAATATCTACAAAGAAAAGAAAAAGCAAGTTGATCATTCGACGTCAGAGGGACTGACTCGTAGCTAGGATCCCATCTCTCTTCTCTTATTTCATTCATAGTAATTGTTCCTAGTCCTACTGCTTTCCCCATTCAGTTCTTCTTTTTTTTTTTTCTCTGGGATTCGTTTTCCATGGAATCCGTAGTTGTCGGGATTCAATCCATCAGGGTATCTACGGGGCCCCACCTCGACTCAAGACTACAGGAATAGAGATGAAAGGTTTTTTTAATGGAAAGAGGCCTTTCCGGGGAGCTTCTTTTATCTTGTAATCTGGGTCTTTCGTCTAACAAGATTATGGGATTCCGTTTTAGCCTTAGTATGGAAACGAGCACTACCGGAGACATCGTAAATTGGTCCAGTAGGAAGCAAGTTAGTAGGATAGTTTGATGAGTAAAGTAAGTGAGATAATAGAGTACAGCCAGTCCCGCGGTCAGGGAGTATCCGATCCTCTTGCCCTTGTCTTTCCTGCCCTAGAGTACACTCTTTTCAAGCAAGAGTGAAAGAATCAGTCTAAGTCACAGTAGGCTATCTTCTGTCTTGTATCATAGTGAATGGATAACTACTGATCTAATCAGTCTTCTCATCTCTAAACTAGTTCTCACTTTTACCCTCTTCTTTTATTCCACTTTCTCTTTAAAGGGACAGAGTGCCTATAAGGATGAGACACTATTGGCCTGTGATTTAGAAAGATCTTGTTTCAAAATATTTTATGTATCTAAGACCTAACCCTAAGAATCAATATAATGGAGAACTTTGAAAGAAGGCAGTCTACTCATTCATACAAAGAAAAAAATGTCACGTACGGCACTTCCTAGCCAGCTCCTTAAAGAGTCGGTCCAAAGGTTGTCGTATAAGAAAAGAGGTTGGTTTTAGGAAGCCTTTACTCTAATATAGATCTCCTTCCTCTTTCTCTTTACTATCCATACACAGTAAGAAGATCCTAAAGCAAGTGAGGTCAGTCAGTCTCTTCTTTGATAACCTATCCAATCATATCAGTCTTTCCTACCGTATTTGAACTTATATCAATTACTTTAAACTTTGATAGCGGGGTTGGAAGTCCTGCCTTACCTCTAATCTATCTTTCCTTAGTAGACACTTTCTTCATTTACTAAAGACAGTGAGATCACTACTGGCCCACGCTCGCTTTCTATAGATACCAGTTGGATACACTGAAACTACTAAAAACTATGCTTGCTCTTAGGGAAGGGATAACTAGAATGGAAAAGTCTAAAAAAGAAAAGGAAGAAGCGTGACTCCTTTCAGAAGTTAGGTCTGTTTCTAAACCTTTCCTAGCCTAGAAAAAAGATTTCCTTCTTCCTTGATCTACGACCAACCTCTTGTTTGTCTTTTACACTAACGTCACACATCTTTGTATGTAACATGTTAAGAAAACTCGTCTAATCGCTAGTAAGAGAAGCTTGAGCTTTACTTTGCTGTCATAGAATCTGACTAAAAAAATGACTTTCGATCTGTGGTTTTCTCACATCTATCTAATAGTAAAAAAAGAAAGACTAGCAGCGTCTTCTATAGCTATTGATTCGAGAAAGAGTCCTATCTTAACTCATTTAGTTAACAGAGGTTGGTCGTAGATCACTAAACTAAATGACAGACGAATAAAGCAAAGACTGAAAAAAATCCTTCTCAACCAGTTTGATTAGTAAAGGAAGTTTTGTGGGTCCTGTTAGTTATAAGTAGTAGTAAAAAGTTTGAGTCTACTTAGAGGAATGAATCCCTCTAAGAGAGGGACAGCAAGTTATATCTTTTTACCTTTTAATATAATATATCTTTCCTGATATGCTATCTTTTTAAGCTGGTAGAGAGATAACTTGATTTCAGCCAAGCTTCTGTTCATGTTCCAAAATATATATTTTACTTAATAGATGCGCAACTCTTATTGTTTACATAAAAAGGTCTGTTTACAAGCGGAACTTTCAAGTAGCTTTCCCTTTCAGTTGCCACTCTTTCTGTTCTATGTTCGTTCTTAGGAGGCTAGCTTCCCGAACTTAGTGAAGCTAGTGTGGTCAAGACCTCTTCTACTAGCAGTTCGTTTTTTGGTAATATCATTCAAAAAAAATGGAGCATTCTTTGGCAGGTATTGACTAGAGACTGGGACCAGTCTCTTTGATTTGATGCTGCTGACCTCGATGCGGCTGTGCTCTTCTTTGTATTCTTCGTTATCTGCATGGTACATCATCTCGTGCATTATAAAATCCTTCTTCATCATCCCTTCTCGTGCTTATTCTTCTGCTGATTGCGCAGGTGATGTCACAGTCAGGCATTATACTACTGGTTTATGTGTTTTTCTTGCCTTTATCTCATTTCGTAGAAAAGTAAGAAGGAGGAAATCTATCGGTCGTTCTAGTGCTGAAGCGGAATGTCATGCTATTTGACTCATTTCGGAGATTGATATTGGATTAAGGGGTGTTCTTTTCACACCAACCCCTCTTTATTGTGATAGTCGAGGTGATGTACTTTTACCATACGAAAATGAGAGTATTATATCCATCGCCCTTGACCCGGTTGGAAACTGGCACACTCACAAAAGAGACTTTTCTTATCCCGCCGCTAGCTCACAGGGTTCTTTATCTAAGATGCATACTTGCCGAGGAGACTTCGTAACGCTTTTGAAAGGAGAGAAACTTCACTTTCTTTTTCCCCGGAAAGACGGAAAAGCCCCTTTTCAGCTCACTCTGTCAGTCCACTAAGACCGTTATACAGTAAGTCAGTACAACACTAGCAATAGCTTTTTTCATTACAATGAGTCCCCTTCTCCACGACCACTCATTTTTTTTTTCATTTGGGCTTTCTTTGGAAATCTCCGTGTCCCCCATAAACTCTTCCCAAGTCATTCCATTCCATTTTGGACTCGGACGTGGGCTTTGCAATTCAGTATCTTTTAAACCATAATTCTCCCATGAGTCCCCAAATTTTTCCTCTTCCTGCTTGTCAATGAGCTTAGATGGATCAAAGCATTCAAGAGATAGCAAGAATGCCAAGTCCAATTCCTCAATATTCAATCCATCTTCTTCTTCAGTGGCCCAAGCAAGATCATCTTTTTTAAAATCAGAGAGGATAGGGTCCAAGGGAAGAAAATCGGGCTTAGGAAGAAGGTCCCTAGCCGTATTTATCCTCACCAAGGTTGAAAGACTGAAGATCCATGAATGGGTGAGGGTGGATGTAAGCTTTAGGCTCTTCATTGACATTGGTGATTAGTTGGATTATAACAAACATTTGAAACTATCAACAAACTTCGAAACCTCCACACCTTCGCCAACCCTAATTGCCCAATCAACCCCTCGGGTCCTTTCTGTGACAACATTCGCTTCTTTCTTCGAGAATGCGCGGAGCTTGAGAACTACAATGTCGAAAGAATGGCAATATGGTGCACTTTTTTCTGGTTTACGAGATCAGGGGAACGGGTTGGAGCCATTCTTTTTTTTCAACCTCCATTAGAACAAAGGGAACAAAAACACCTATCCTTTCTTTTGTTATCGCTTTTGGAAAGCAGGAGTTGGCTCAAGATTGCCTATTTTTTTGAATTCCAGGCTTTCTCTGAATTTGAAAGTTCTCGCTTAGTATAGTAGGTTTCCATACTAAGGCTCAAACCTTGGTAAGCCATTGCCCCACCAACTAGCCCACCAATCGTGATGGTGGGTTAGTGGGTTGTAATATTTTAGCCCACCGATCGTGATGGTGGGTCAGTGGGTTGCTCAAAAAGTAGCAAGTTTCTCTTCCTACAAGCAGTAAAGCGGGCAATGTCTTTAGCTTTAGCTTCAGAAAGCTAGAGAAGAGGATAAAGAAAGTTCCAGGAAATAGTCAAGTCAAACTCTCAGCAAGCATGAAACTCCTTCAATCGTCGATATCACAAGCTAAGGGGCCGATTGACCGGCAACTTCATATCCTATTACGGAAAGAAACAAGCCTACTATGTACTATCACTGGCCAACTCCCTCCACCAGCGCACCCCTCAATGCTACGTCCACTCTACCGCACTGACGAAATTCCCTCCGCTAGCTGCCTTACCGCTTCCGACATTCCTGCTTCCAACCAGCCTAAGCGTGATAGCTGCCCCCAGAGCAACCTGAATAAGAGAAAAAGATCACTAAGGAAGATAAGGCATAGGGCCCTAACTCAATGCCCGGGTGAACATGCATTCTTTTATCTACAGTACACGGTAGACTGAAAACCAAGCAAATCGGAAGCGGAATCATCAACTTCGGAGTAGTGGAAAGCAGCAGAAAGAGCCAGCTTTAGGCAGAGATGGTATGATAATAAAAAGAGTACCCGCCTGCCCTAACTTCCCCACCTACTGGTCAGACATCGCATTCTGACAAGGAATAGAGAATGCTTACCACTGGGACTTTTGCAACTGACTAAGAGAAACGAACTTGTAATAGCCAAAGCCATATGATCTGAATTTGAAGACTATGGAACAATTGAAGATGATAGGCGGCATTGTGAAGACATCAAAGTGGGAACAAGAGCTTAAAAATAAATAAAATGCTTAAAATAGCCATATGAATTAAAAAGAGCTCAGCCCCAATAAAATTTTAGTGTAATATGAAGCACAAGAAAGGGAAAAGGCCAATCAGAGCAGTAACTAAAGATGTTGAAAAATGGGAGTTGACGATTCTCAACACAACCAACCAAGTAAGATGGGATTTGGGCTATGCTTAACACACCACAGATTGGATAAGAAGCATGAACAGACAATGTATAACATCACTGCCTGTTTGCCATCAAAGTTGCAAGGTCCCCAAACCGCACTTAGTGAGAAACTAATCAAGATCTAGAATGAAAATTAATAACAAATGAACAGAATAAGGTCCCCAAAACGCACTTAGTGAGAAACTAATCAAGCTCTAGAATGAAAATCAATAACAAATGAACAGAATACCTACCTGATTGTTAGATGATTCAATCATCAACTATGCTATGTCTGAACAGAGCTATTTAGGTACTTAAGTCAGAATACACTACAATGCAAAAGTCAGTCAGAACCTACATCTATGTGCGTAAGCACAACGCTTCCCATAATAAGTAATAAAGCATGTGCAACTATCAACAAATTGCCCTCAAAGTAGTTTATATCATTTTCAGCAGAGAGTGCAGTTCTAAATCCACTTATAAAATCTTCAGAAAAAATAATTCATCCGCTAATGAAAGACAATCAAAGCAATTTCAAGCTACAACCTTTCCAATCCATTCCAATCAAGCCAAATCAATATTCATGAAGCAACATCGATTGGCAAAAAACAACAAAACAAACTGCAATATTCAGGCAAGCAAAGTAGTCAATAATTCAATCAATTAAGCACAAATTCAGCCTAGCCCTAACTATTGGAACCCTTACCCGATCATCCGAGACACAAGAAAGCCGCAAATTCAGCATTATTAGACATTTAATTCAATGATAAAAATCAAAGCATTGGAGAGAAGAACCTGCACTGGCTGCACTGCACTTACCTGAGGCAAAATCGGGGTTGAATTCGAGGACCTGCCATCTCCTCCGCCATTGTCGTTTCGTTCTCCATTCAGGAAAGCTCGAAGATATTAGTTGAGAGAGAGGACACGGCGCGATATAGGGCAATAAGCGAGGGCGAGAGAGGAAGCGCGAGAAAGGGCGAGACCGGATCAGAGGACGACGAGGGACGACGGAAGGATGACGAGCGTCTGCGAGGGGCGCCGCCGTCTTCTATTGCCATGGCTGTGAGGTTTCAGAATCGGGAGAGGGAGAGAGTGAACGGGAGGAAGACGGAGGTTGTCTCTTCCTTTGGAACGATATAGAGATTGGGCTTTCTTTTTTTTTTAATCACCTCGCGACCCAAAAATCACACCCTAGCCCATTTTCACTTTAAGAAGTATTTTCATTTTAAGCCTCATTTTCATTTTAAGCCCCATTTTCATTTGAACCTTTACCTATATATATATATATATATATAGGGAGTGGTTCCCTTGTGCACACCTCTTAAGATATATTTTGTGCACAAATCTTAACCTTTAATTAAAAGAAGATGGAAGGCTAGGATTAAAAGTGTTTTTTTTTTATTTTGTATTAACACTGGTGGGACCCGCAACCAAAAACTACTTTCTTTCACACCTAGGCGCGTGTGAAAATCCACCACAAAAAAAAGGTCATCTCTCCTAATTTAGTTCTTTTTTTAGAAAAAAAAATATATAAAAAATTTGTGATTTTTTTTTCTGATGGGGAATAATTTTTTTTGTTAAACCCTCTTGATTTAATTCGTTTTACAGATTTGACAATTTCACCGAATAATGATTCACATACTACCGAATAATGTTCTGTTATCTTTTTTCATCTAGTTCATATCAAATATTACCAATTCCATTGAATAATTTTTCATATTCTACCGAATAATGTTATATTTTTTTACATCCAGTTGAAGTCAAAATTTACCAATTCTACTTAATAATTTGTTCCTTTCTACCGAATAATCTCTCGCATATCACCGAATAATGTTTTATTTTATGTTGTTGGCCAAACCGAAACTCCATATTCTGGCGAATAATTTATCAGATTTCACCGAATAATTTACCAAATCATTACTACTAGTAATGAAATTCGACACATACGTCTAAATAATTGACGAAAAATAAATCAAATTATGCATCTGGAAAACCCTACCCAACCATCCGATTTCGCCTCCCCTAACCCTAACCCAAACCCAAACCCAAACCACCGCCACCCCACCGTCACCATACCCTCCAAAAAAGAAAGAGCCGACAAATTAGCCATCAAAGGCAGAATGGGTAGGCCAAACATCGTCGGTGGAGGCGCTGGCCGGGGAGCAGTCGTCGAAATTGTAGAAATTGGCCGGGGGCCGAGATCTACGACGACGGAGGAATCGAATCCAACGGGTAGTGCCCCTCCCGCACCACAACGCAACACCGGGTTTGAGCGATTCGGAATTTGTAACTTAAGATTGGAAAGGGGTTGATGAAAGGGAAAAGAAAAACCCTTAAACATCAAAAGCCCCAAATTAATTTTAGATTTGGCTCATCATCGAAGCCATAAATCGATTAGGGTTTTTTTAAATTTGTTGCACAAGGACCATTAAACCACAAAGCGATGACTCGCTATGGAGCAGGAGTGGGCGGAACCCGTTAAAACAGTCGGAGCCAGGGTAGGGCGGCCGAAGCTGAGACTTTAGATTCTCTCACTCTAGAGTTGTAGAGAGAGGAGAAAGCATTGTCTACTTAAAGTGTTTTAACTTTTACGGATATATATATATATATATATATAAAGGATCAAATATACTCAGCCGTTAGAACGTATCAAGTACGCAAATCTAGGTCATTAATTGCTAGATGATGAAAGGCCAAGATTAATTGACTTTATTGTGGTTTTGTAAATAAATAAAAGGTAGGCTCCACATGAGAAAAAACACTCACATTCACCATCTATGTGTGTGAGGTGTGCCCCCAATAACAATGAGAGAGAAGAAACAAGGACACCCTCCCAACTACTCCCCTTGAATTTGTAAATAAAGAGTTGCCATATCCGGCGTTCGAACTGGGAACATTTAGGTATTACCCGCAAGTCCTTTCCAATGAGCCATTCTGGAATGATTCCCAACTACTCCCCATCGAAACCCTTATGTCGCACCACCCGCCCACCAGATCTGCCAAAGTAGGGCATCAACCACCAAGTTTGTACGAAGATGAAGTTCGCAACCCTTCAAATCCCTAAAACCCCAAAAGATATTGAAGCTCTAAGGCCTTTAGTCCGTCGGCTGCAGGTGGTGCCCGCCTTACTTGATTCGTTCGTCTTGGCCCTCGATTTTGGATCTACAATGGTGGTCAAGCAAACCAACGTTGAGAAGAAGATCACCTACGACGTCAAGATCAACCACCTTCTCAACGAGTACATCCAGATCTTGGTGGCTTCGACTGACAATGTCGGCTCCAACCAGTTGTAGGACATTCGCAGCGGTCTCCGGGGGGATTTTGTTGTTCTCTTGGGGATTAAACAATGGTCTAAATATGGTGTTTCGGGGTCTTATCGGTTGGGGGTAAAAAGGATATATCGGGGATATATCGGGATATGCCGGATTTATCGGATTCGCTAATTTTTAAACATAAATATTATATTTACACTTTAATATTTAAAAATACAAATGAAAAATTAATTTTAAAATTGTTAAATTACCAAATTAATTTGAAAATCAACGGAGAAATCTTGTATGTGCCGCCGATTACAATCAAAATTAGCTCCCAAAATTACACAGATTCCAAATTGCCGAACTCAAAATGTATTCAAAATCAAAATGCTCCTAAAATTGCTCTGAAAATCACAACACAATTACACACAAGATTCCAAATTGCTCCCATATTCAATCTAAAAAGAAGTCCGATGGATTTTGTATCTGCCGAACTGTAGAGGCGGCCGGAGAAGATCAGGGGAAGCCGGAGAAGAAGCAAGGGTGACCGGAAATGACGTAACCTGAGAAGAAATTGAGGTGACCGCAGCGGAGAAGACTCAGCCGGAGAAGATCGAGCACTCGAACAATCGGAGAAGAAGCAAAGGAGTAGGGCGCGCTAGAGAAGAAATCGAGATGGCCGTTGATCGGAGAAGAAGCTAGTGAACAGGCCAGGGCCAGTCGGAGAAGAGGACTGGCACTGATTCGCCTCTCGCAAGCAATGTCGCAAGCCCTAGGTTTGGGTTTGGAACTTTTGATCGATTTCATGAACCTCTCAGATCTTATTCACAGCTTCTTCTTTTCTTTTCTTTTTTAATTTTTTCGTAAAAAAAATACAAAACGACGTCGTACCCTACTAGCGATAAATCGGTCAACCCGATATTGACCAATATATCGGTCGTTGACCTGATAAATAGCGTTGACCGATATTATCCTAAATATCCCCGATATATTGCCGATATATCGGGGATATTTAGAACACTGGGATTAAGTATGGACTTGGATATTTTGGGAGATTTGTTTGAGATTATTGTTATTTTGTGATATTAATTACTTGATTTCGACTTGAATAGTATATTTGGGGGATTGGATATGGGCTATTTGCATAGATAACACACTTTTCCAAAAAGTTTGTAAAAATGTTCACTTTTTGGGACAAATGTAAAGGTGTGCTATGGGGTTATTTGTGCAAATAAAATTAGTGACCTCTTGGGCCGGTAGTAGGTCTGATGTGAGGAGGGAACACGTGAGGAGGGAAGAGGAGAAAGTGAGGGTGGGGGTTTGGGTGCCAAAAAATGGAGAGAGGGTGCGGTGATGGGTGATGTGATGTTGTGATTCATTTTACCATTTTGTATGGTATAAAAGGGGATGAGGAGAGAGGCATTTCATTTTCTCCCTTCTCCCGGAAGTTCTGCGGCAGAAAGAGATGGAGAAAAAGATGGAGAATGTTCCACCATGGAAGACAAGCTTCCAGCTTGCTGTTCTAGTTGCAGAGCACTTCTCGGCTTCAATTTGTGCCTTTGTCAGTAATCAAAATCTCCGTGCCAATGTGATCCCCTAGATACCTTTGTTGGAAAATGAAAGGGGTAAGTGTTTTTAGTAAAGTACTGTTCATCTATGGCATTAGATACCCATCAATCTTTCTCATCAACCTTGGTTTCATTTTTCAAGTGGAAACACCTTGATATGTGTCACTCTCATCCTCCATGGTTCTTGGGTGGTCGAATGAGGTACATGGGTGTATGTGGGTGTGAAGGCGCACAAGAATATCATGATAAAATAAGACATCGACTTTATCAATCCCTTTGAAAAACCTAATCAGGTTGAAGGGTGGCGATGGTGCTTCATATGCAGAGTGGGCGTCATCATACGTGCCGAAGTCGAAAGAAGAGGGTTGGTGTACTGCAGAATGTCGTTAGCTTTACCAAAAAAGAATAACCCAAACCAACAACTCAACTAGCAACCTAGTAACTAGTATAGTGGAATAGTAAGGGGTCGATCCCACATAGAGAATACCTTTCTTGTCTATCAAATCGCTATAAAAAGGGAACAATATCAAAGTTTAGTCGAATATCAAAGGCAACTGAATATGGTAAAAGTAACAATAGTGAATTGGTGAAAATTATGAATGACATAGTTTCCCCTATAATTTATCAACAATGGTTATGTCTTTGATCATTGACTCTATCCTATCTTCCCTTGTTTGATTCAACTAATGGTGGATCACTCAAACCCTAAGAAATTTAACAATGCCAATAAGTCAATAATACAAACAACTAAATATAGAGGCACAACTCTCTAATCCTAATTGACGCAATTGATAAAGTAGAATTGGCAATGTCCCCTACACACCCAATCGATGGTTTCAGGGGATCGATTGGTTATGGTTTGCTACTATTCCAATTAACTTATAAGGGCTAATCAAACCTTTAGCAAGAAAGCAAAGTCCATCAAGGTGGCCAATCAAGAGGGAATACATGCAATTAATCAATAAAAAACAAAGACATTGAATCAATCAAACTTAGAATAGATAGAAATTAAGTCTCACAAATCATATAACTATGTCTCTAAACTGCAGATAAAACAAAAGAGGTTTAGTTCCTCATGGAAAGTCTTCCTTTCAATATCTCCATTGGAGTTCTCTCTCAATTAAATCTCAACTCCAAAACCTCTCGTAGGTAAAAGTTGGCCAAAACATAAAAACAAACTTAACCTAATTAGTTTCCAAAAAATCGAAATGGTAATTTCGTATCAGCACGGGCGGTGGGCGTCGTGATCTAGGTGGCGGGTGTCGTGTCAATAGTAGTGAACTTCTTCGATCAATCACTTCCGAATCCAAGCTAACTTCCTCCATGCCTCGTTCTTGTCTTCTTCGCATGTTTCCTCAGTAGGGGTGTTATTCGAGTCGAACGAGCCGAGTACGGAGGTGTTCATATTCGGCTCGTTTCTAATCGAGCCGAGCCGAGCTCGAGCCTGATTTTTTCTCGAGCTTAGTTTTCTGTTCAGATTCGGCTCGCGAGTAGTCAAGCAAGCTTGAGCTCGAGCTCGTTTAGCTCGTTTTTGTTCGAGCCGAGCTCGAGCTCGTGTTAAAGTTCGGGCTCGTTTTCAAGTTTGGGCTCGTTTCCAAGCTTGTTTATTGATTGGGCTTGTTTTTTCTGTTTTTAGCTTGTTTTTTAATTAGCTCGTTTTTAGCTCGTTAACGTTTTAACCCTAAATCTGAACCAAACAATCAGCAAACTTGCTAGGTATTTTAGATCGAGGATGGAGGCGGCGCCGTCTTGAATCGAAGATGAGGAGGGGGAAGAGAGGGAGCAACCCAGGTGGTTGTGGGACAGGTTGAGGTAGAGGAAGGAGGGAAGCGACCAAAAGGAATTGGGGACGGAACCTTTGAGTGAGTTGAGGGAGAGGTCGAGGGAGCGGAGGGAGGAGAGGTTCCGGAGGAATTGCCACAAGACAGCGCCGGAGAGGTTCTTCGAGGAGGGGTTGAGGGAGGGGGCGGTGCAGGTGGAGGAGGGACGGAGGAGACGAAAGAGGGGGCAAAGCCGGAGACGTACCGGAAGGCTTTGAGGACGAGATCGGTAGCGGCGGAGTTGTTGGCGGCGGCGATGGAAGTGCAGAGGGGGCGACGGTGGCGATGGAAGTGCAGAGGAGGCGGCGGTGGCGGAGTGGAGTTGTTGAAGAGGAGCCTCTTCACTTCTTCAGATCTGGAATAACAGGGAATGCAAAGGTGAAGAATGAAGAACGGCGCTTTACCCATCTCTTTTATTTTTAGACCTAGTAACCCTAAGGGTAAGAGGGTAAATATAAACCCAAAAAACGAGTAATACGAGCTACTCGTTTAAAGCTCGAGCTTGGCTTGAGCTCGTGACGAGCTCAAAACCCTGCTCGTATTCGGCTCGTTTTCAAATGTGAACGAGCTCGAGTCGAGTTTTTTCGAGCCGAGTACGAGCCGATCTCGAGCTACTCGTGTTCACATAACATCCCTATTCCTCAGGTTCCTAGCTCTCCATACTCATCCTTGGCAAGCCATACATGTGTCCTTATAACATCGGAACATAAATATGCAAATAAACACAAAAAGAGCGTAGATTCCAAACTTGCAAAACCAAATATTAATGACTTGAACTACTCAAATAAATATGATATAAACTATCCTAGATGCATTAACAACTACCTATAATTCCTATATAAAATATGCATTTTCAAACTCCCCCACACTTAAGCTTCGCTAGTGGAGAAAGAGTCTTGGAGTCGAGTGGAGTTTGTGAAGCGAGAGCGGAGTTGGCTTTATTCGGTTGTAAGTCTTATTTAATTAATTCAATGCAATTTATTTTTCTGAAACCTTTGATGAGTTTATTCATGATGAAGAGCGAGTAGTCACCCAACTTCTAGTGTCGGGATGAGCCTGACCGTAGCCATGTAAGGTGATGTGATAAAGGTACAATCTTTTGATCCAATTTCGTCTTCTATCCCTATAAGCATGATTCTTTTGCAAAAGTTGAAGGTGATCCTTGTTTTTGTTATTGAAGCGAAAGTGATCTTAATACAACTTGGATTAATTATGTGAAAAAGGGATAGTAACAATTAGGGTTTATGCTAAAGCCTCTATATTCCTATTTGTTAATAACGAAAGTTATTTGATGAAAAGACATGACCTTTTATACCTTTATGTGTTATTTTATATGGTTATCGTGGTAGTGTTGAAACCCTGGTCTTGGAAGTATTTTAGTTTATTGATTTTATTTCATCAACTTCGTGTTCTGTCTTGCGAAAAGATTCGAGTTTTTTACGCTTTTTTACTCGAGATCGATAAGTTTTAGTCGAGGACCGTTGGTCAACATCGAGTTGGTTTACTCGAGATTAACCAGTTTTTGCTTTCTTTTTCGTTTTCTGTTGCTTTTTGCTTTCTATTTTAGTCGACAGGGTGGTCAAAGTCGAGTACTTTACTCGAAGTCAAGGACTCTTCTGGTCGAATTCGCATTGTTTCTGGAACTGAAAAGGCGGGCGATGACACGCTTCCTCGTGGATCGATCCCGACTGCCTTCTACTACAACGGGAGGAAGTCTTGTATTTATTTGCTGAGATAGGGAGTCAGTTTGATTTCATATTCTATATTTATTTTCATACTTGACACATCCTCCTGCAACAACAAAAAGCCACCTATACCTACGAACTCGTCATTCATCCCATAGCCTTATAAAAACAAACCAAAACACAAAATTTTCAAGGAACACACAATCATGTGACCAAACATCGTCGCATGTATCTAACGATCAAGCATCAGAAGTATAAATCATCCAACCTTACCATGGATATGTGTTTCACTTATGCTCTCATGTGTTTAGGCTTTGAAGTTCAACTCTCAACTCAATCCAAAATGCAACAAAGCTCATAGAAATTGACAACAATATAATCAAATCTCCACCGAAATGTCATTACTTCCGGAAAAACAGTGAAAATAAGCAATTTGGCTCTAGATCTCACTCATTTCCTTTTTTTTTCCTCTTTTTTTTAATCAATCGGAAACTAGAACACAAGACATAGACCTGGTAACTAAGACAGAACCCACAACACATCACAACATAAGGATAAGAATATCCAAGCATCCAAACGTACGAAATATCGAAACCATAGTACAAACCAAAATAAAACCATGAAAATTACAGATAAAACCAAGCGAAGTACAGAAAATGTCTCAACAAACCATGAAATCATAAAACTCATCCCCCACACTTAAAGGTTGCATTGTCCTCAATGTCGAAACACAAAGGACAACATAGAAAATGAAAAGAGCAAAGTGTAAGGAAGGTAACATACTGCTCACTGGGGCGGTGGTGGAAATGGGTAGTACATCTGAAACTGCTGGATAAAGGTGTCAAAACTGCTCTGAATGCTAGAGATAGCACACGTTTGCTCCTCCTGCCTCCGGTACATCTCCTCCTGGCGTTGGAGGAGATCATGGTTATAGTGTCTGAACTCCACGTCCTGAGCTAACTGCAGCCGATGAATCTCATTCACCTGCTGAGAATAATGACGAGAAGAAGAAGATGGGGCATAACTCATGTTAGTGTCGGAATCTGTTGCATGAGCCTGGCTAGACTCTCCTCTCACAAATGAAGCAAGTGGGACATCCTACCCAACAACATCAACAGGGGCCTGATCCTCATCGTCTTCATCATCTTCAGTAGAAAGGTCTACAGCTTTCGACGGCAAGTTGAAATCAGTGATCATCGGTCCAAGCGGAAGTTGAACGGGTAGACGAATAAGGTGGTCACGCCTACGACCAGCATGCCAAATAAACGATGCATGATCAACCTCTAGGTGTCTCATCCTAGTTAGCATCTCCAG
This sequence comes from Persicaria tinctoria, assembly GCA_037127255.1. Lineage (NCBI taxonomy): Eukaryota > Viridiplantae > Streptophyta > Magnoliopsida > Caryophyllales > Polygonaceae > Persicaria > Persicaria tinctoria. The sequence continues at coordinate 44,747,858 of JBANSL010000011.1, read as the reverse complement.
GGAAATGCGAGACTCTCTATCCATAGGCACCAAATATGTAACTCTCACCTTGCAATGCACAACAATCAAAGTGATCAGCCCTCCAAAACTAATCGTCCAAGTATCTCTCTGTGCTCCCCCTACTAACATATGAGCACAAGCATCCAAGAATAACTGAGCCCAATCTATAGTGACCTCCGCCTCGAGGGTCAAACAGTACATCGTCGCCCACGCCTTCATAGAAACCTTGTTCAGCTCATTCTGCCCAAAGTAGGTGTTGTTGAGCACCTTGTGGCAGAGACGAAGTGCAAGGTAGGTGATCGTGTAGTTGTAGTTCCCTCCCCCACAGATCCAAGGGGAACCAGTAGCAGCCTACCATGTCTTAGTTAGTGAGGGCCTCCAGTTAGGAGTAGGAGGGCGAGTAATAACCAAATAACGTCTCAGTTGTGCAAAAGTCCTCATATACGTACGCCTCAACAAGGTAAACTGAATTTGATCTCTATCCTCAAAGATCACTAGGGTCGCCAGAAACTCTCGGATCAAATCCGAGTAGGTCAGCCCATGCATCACAATAAAATGGCCAAGGCCCTCATTCTCGAGAAGGGTAGCACAAGGCCCTGCTAGACCTAAGCATCTAAAGTCGGATGATCAAAAAACTTGGTCGTCGAGTATTTCCTAAGCCTAAGCTCATTTCAACTCTCTAATTACACTATATGTAATGTGCTCGGGGCAATCATATTCGGAAAGGAAGTCATGGTGATGAAATAGATTGAAGAAATGGGACAAACATACAAAATCTGACGGAAAGTTGCACACTGGTAGAGCGGCGGGCGCCGTGGAATTCTGGGCGATAGGTTTTATCGGCCGTTCACGCAAAATCCTCCTCTGGTGTCGGAAAGCGCCCTTTTACTCCTCCTTGCTTCATAAAAAGTTGGTCTACGGACTTGGGAAGGGTGATTTCGAACTAGAAGTGACCGGAGGTGACGGTTTAGGGTTTTGGTGAAATTTGAAAGTGGCCGAAAATGAGAACGGAGGGCGTGTATTCGTAGATCGGGGTGTGTAGAGTCCGAATATGGCGTCGGAATTACGATTGAAGCAACGGTTTGAATATAGTGTAAGGATTTGTGATGAAGGACTAAGGAGAGGGTTTGGAAGGTTGAGGGATATGAAAGAGGGTTTAGAGGTTAGGGATGAAGTGAAGAGGGTGAAATAAAAATAGGATTTTAAATATAGAAGTGGGCCCACCGACTAACGAACCGGCGGCCCAACTCCCTCTAGAGCAGCAAGCACGGTGGGCGTCGTGGATTAGGCGGTGGGCACCGTGTCCTCAGTGAGTCACACGTCTTGTTTTCTATCCCGAAAGCCAAAACTTACCTCATATTCTCGTTCCAGACATCTCCAAAATGAAAAAAAAAAAACCAACGATCCTAATACTACGGAAACTAGAATGAAAGAAAAATAAAAAAATTGAAAAGGAAAACAAAATAGAATAAAAGTACTCACCTCGGGTTGCCTCCCAAGTAGCGCCTTTGTTTCACGTCAATGGCTCGACGTCATAATGTAGTTCTATTCCTCAGGGAGATCCTCTCCTTGTCAGGAGTCCACAACTTGGTCAGCGATGTCCTCATGATATTTCTTGATTCTCTGACCACTCACCTTGAAGTTATGACCATCCATCGAATTCTGTAAATCAACCGCACCATAAGGGTAGACGTGGACCACAATGTATGGGCCAGTCTATCTCGACTTGAGCTTTCCAGGGTGTAGTTTCAGACGTGATACATATAACAGAACCTTATCTCTTAGGCAGAATTCTCTCCTCAAAATGTGCTTATCATGCCATGCTTTCATTTTGTCCTTATATATCCTAGCATTTTCATAATCATCCCAACAAATATCTTCTAACTCTTGCAGTTGAAGCTTCCTCAATTCTCCTGCTTCAAATGCATCCATATTGGCTTGTTTGACTGCCTAAAATGCTTTATGCTCGAGCTCAACTGGCAGATGACACAACTTTCCATAAACCAATTAAAACGGAGACATCCTAATAGGTGTCTTATAAGTAGTACGATAAGCCCATGGCACATCCTTCAATCTCATACTCTAGTCTTTTCTATTCGATGCCACCGTCTTCTCTAAAATCCTCTTCACTTCCCTATTAGACAATTCTGCATGTCCATTGGTTTGAGGCTGTTAATCACTGTAGACCTTCTGAGTCACATTGTACTTCCTCAAAAGAGCGCTAACAATCTTGTTACATAAATGAGTTCCCCTGTCACTGATAACCACTCAGGGCATCCCAAATCTAGCAAATAGGCTCTTCAAGAAAGTAGCAACTGTGCGAGCATCATCAGCCTTTGTCGCTTTCGCCTCAACCCACTTGGACACATAATCAACTACAAGCAAGATGTAGACATTTCCAAATGAACTAGGAACGGTCCCATGAAATCGATACCCCAGACATCAAAGATTTCGCATACCATAATCGAAGATAGCAACATCTCATTCCTTCCTGAGATATTTCTGATTTGCTGACATCGATCACAAGTCATGCAGAAAGCATGAGCATCGCGAAAGATATGCGGCCACCAGAATCCCACTTCCAAGACTTTCCTAGATGTCCTCTATGCTCCAAAATGCCCACCACTTGGGTACGAATGACATAATCTCAACACAGAAGTTACCTCATTGTCCGGAAGACATCAGCGAACAATCCTATCAGCGCAATGCTTCCTCAAGAAAGAATAATCCCAAACATAGTAGCGAGCATTAATGTGCACTGAATTTGCAATGTTTTGCATCTACTTTTACTTCGATTTCTTTCTATATTTTATACTTTTATATTGGGAAAGCATGAGATTTGTGTAGTTTATGTTTATTTTCAATATATGGAGGTCTACAAAAGTTTTTGTTTAATTTCGTAGAAATCGGACGCACTTTGATGCTTAAAGGAAAGTCATGAAAACATTGGAGAAGTTAAGGAAGAGCACATGAAGATGCGGCTGGAGAAAACACCACTTTTCACCATTCATCATTTTGAATCAAGTTCTGATGTCTTCATGAGAATTGTAGCCCTCAAAAAGAGTTTTCCAACGCATACTCATATGTGTCAATCGGACAAACAAGGACTCGGAAAAGTGAGTTTCAAGATAGATGCAGAATGTTGAGAACTATCAAAGAGGTCGATATCGAACTAACTTGGTCGATATCGAGTAGAGCAGGTCGAGCGGAAATGCCAAAAATCGACTAGAACACTGAGAGCAACACTATAGAGGTCAATATCAACCACCTTTGGTCGATATCGAGTCAAGACATGGTCGAAATCACCTTTAGAGGCCGAGATCGAGTGAAGCTGAGAAGACAGGTCGATATCGACCTAACTTGGTCGATATCGAGTAAACCCTAGAAGCTGATTTCGAGCCAGTCCGAGTCCAAATTCCAAGCTGGATTACGTGCATGGGAAGGAAAGATCTTTGATCAACTTGGAAGATAGTTTATCAACTTTAGTAATTCCCTAATTTACCTAGGGGGAATTCTAATTATTTCCATTTATTTATTTATCAATGTTTTATCTTAGGAAATAGATAGATAGATATAGATGGAGATAAATTTGCTCTTTCCTTGGATAGCAAGGATTGTAGCCTATAAATAAAGCCCTAGGGGGCTGATTTTCATTCATTCTTCAACACAACTAGTTAGGCAATTAGAGAGGTAGCGAGAGAGCTTGAGGCCGATTGAAGTTGGAAGAGTTGAGAGACGCTTTGGCTTTATTCGGTTGTAAGCTTTTGTTTATTTTAATGCAATTAGTTATTTCTTTTAAATTATTGATGTTTGTTACTATGAGAAGAAAGTAGTCGCCCTACTTCTGGGGTCGGGGTGAGCCCAACGATGGCCATGTAGGGTTATGCGATAAAGGTACGATTTTTATATGCGATTTCATCTTCTATCCTAATTTGTGATTCTTCGACAACAATAGTAGGGGATCCTTATTTATATTATTGAAGCGAAAGTGATCTTAATATGAATTTGTATTATTGAAACGAAAGTGATCTTCCCTGCCAACAACGCCAAAATTTGTTGCGGATGGAAATCAAGTATGCAGAATATAAAACTATATGAATGCAAACCAACTCCCTGTCTCAGCAAATAAAATACAAGAAACTCTCCCGTTGTTGTGGTAGGGTATTCAGGATCGTATCCACGATGAAGCGTGTCAGCGCTCGCTTGATTAGTCCCAAATTTGCTCTCGTAATAGACTCGGAAGTACTCGATCTCGGGTAAGGGTACTCGATATTGACAACCAGTAGTCGAGTAAACTTGCAGCTGCACAACAGAAGACGAAAATAGAGCCTACATCAAGTAAAAAGTACTCGACGTCGACTAAAGTACTCGATGTCGACTAGTCTTGTCGATGTCGAGTGCGTCAGTGCAGTTTAAAAGCGTAACTTTTGCGAAATAAAAACAACGAAAGTAAACACGTAATTGGGGATTCAAATTCAATTAACTAAAAGCTCCTAGAGACATTTTGGCTTTATTCGGTTGTAAGCTTTTGTTTATTTCAATGAAATTAGATATTTCTTTTAAATTATAAATGTTTGTTATGATGAGAAGGAAGTAGTCGCCCTACTTCTGGGGTCGGGGTGAGCCCGACGGGGGCCATGTAAGGGTTATGCAATAAAGGTACGATTTTTATATGCGATTTCATCTTCTATCCCAATTTGTGATTCTTCTACGATAGTAGTAGGTGATTCTTATTTGTATTATTGAAGCGAAAGTGATCTTAATATGAACTTGGATTAATCATTAAAAGGGTTAGTAACAATTAGGGTTTATGCGAAAGCCTCTATATTCTTAATTGTTAATGGTGAAAGTTATTTTATGAAAAGGCATTATCTTTTATACCTTAGCATGATTCTACATGGTTATCGTTGTGGCATTGAAACCCCGATCTTGGAAGTCTTTTAGTTAATTGATATCAAAACCCAATCTGTGTTATTTCTGTTCACATGTCTTCTCATCCATCCTTTTATTCTTCGGACTTTCTTCTCTGACGTTTATATTTATTTTTCTACAAATTTCGAAGATTCTGCACTAGTCGATTTTGACCACTCTTTGGTCGATATCGAGGTCTAAGGTCAATATCGAGTGCCCTTCACTCGATTTCGACTCTGATGCTTTTGTTTTGCAGGTCTCGACAGATTTCAACTGACTTCAATCGATATCGACCAACCACAAGTCGATATCGAGTGGTCTCTTGGTTGATTTTGAGGAGGAACTTGGAACTTGAAAGTTGAGCGCTGACACGCTTCCTCGTGGATTCGATCCTGATCCTCTTCCACTACAACGGGAGGAAGTCTTGTAATTTTATTTGCGTGGTTCAAGGATTGGTTTGCTTTTAATTTATAAGTTGTTTAATCAATTCTTCTTCCTAACAAATTTTGGCGTCGTTGCCGGGGAAGCAATCAATCGCGCCCTTTTTAGTTCCTTTTTACTCTTTTGTTTTTGTTTTTGTTTTTCAAGTGCATGCGAAGAACCGATAACACACCTATTTACCCTATTCTCGAGCCCGAACGATTCCTCCATCTTCAGCAAAGGCTAAGGAGGAGACTCATGTCGACTACCAACGAGAACGAGGTTCAGCTCACACCAGCACAGGAGCTTGAACAACTCCGCAAACGGATCGAGGAATTCATTACCAGAGAAGTAGAGTACGCCCGACGAGAGGCGGAATATACACATAATCAGTAAAGGTGGGAAGCATGGGTAGATCGCGAAGTCAATGCTCGAATGGAGCTCGGGGAACAATTTCAGGATGTCCCTGCAAACGCAAAGGAGTACCTGCACCCTACTCTGGAAGTTCCAGAATCGCCAATTGTCCTCTCGCGCGTTAACTTTGAAATTCGTCATTCTTTTATTTCTGAAATTAGGAGGAATCAGTTTCAGGGGAAACCCAATGAGTGTCCTTTAGAGCATATTACTACTTTTCTAGATTCATGTGAAGCTATTACAGATAATGTTAATCTAGAATATCTGAAACTAAAGGCTTTTCGTTGTTCTCTTGTAGGGATAGCTTCACATTGGCTCGAGGGTTTTCCTCCACAATCCATTCGCACATGGAACGAACTAAGGGATTTGTTTCTTAACAAATTCTTTCCTCCTGCCAAAACAGATGCGCTCAGACAACAAATCACGGCTTTCAGACAGAAGCTAGGGGAACCACATACCAAGGTCTGGGAGCGCTACAAAAGGCTGCTGAAATCATGTCCTACCCATGGGCAGCCACCCTACGTGATCTAGGAAATCATCTTCAATTGCCTAGATGCACCAACTAAGGATCGGATCAACAACTACACAACTTACTAGTATCTCGAGTACACCCCATAGCGTGCTTGGGAAACCTTTGAGACGTTGGCAAACTATGACAACACATATAGGACTTCTGCGGCCTCAGCTGAAAGGTATGAAGGGCCTGCCCCATCTATGCCCTTGTATGAGCCACCAAAGGAAATTGATCCATATGGGATTGTACTAGTTTTTATCCAAAATGTTAACAAATTCGATAGAGGGGCATTTGGAGAAAAAAGATGAAAACCTCAGGGGCATTTGGCGAAAAAAATAAAACCTCAGGGGCATTTGGCAAAATATGTCAAACTTTTGTACACCACGCGAATTAGCCTTAACCTCAGGGGCATTTGGCGAAAATTCCGAAATTTTATCGGTCGATTCAATATGTGAAGTGCTTGCCCTACTTGTCAAGGTCGCCTCCCTCCATGACGCTCTTCCCTTCTAGATCTGCTTCAAGTACCAGCTTCCATGCGAGGAGCTCAATGCGTTGATCTATGTGATGAACGATGAGTACCTCAAGCACTTGATGTCAGAGTACAATAGCCTCAATTGGAGATCTCCGAAGCCTGTCAGGCTCAAGATCTTCCTGTTTCCGTTCAATTTGAACCCAAATTCGGACGAGTATTTGTTCAAGGAGGCCAAGCCAGTGGGGAGTTGATTCGTCAACGCTTTCGATTCAGTCCATTTCAGGCCTCTGGACTTTTCAATTCTATTATGAAGTTCACTTAAAATCATCTTTCTGCCAAGAAGCCTCAAATTGCTTCCAGTGGTCTGAGATCCTCTCCTTAGGAAAATCTTCCTAATATCTTCCTAAGGAATTGATCTCTACCGTTTAATTAAATTGATGGCTAAGATTACACCTCGTTAAATTAGTTAACAATTAATTTATAAACATCCAAAATGTTTGCACAAGAGGAGGAAGTTCAATTGCTCATGAAATTTTATTGGAATTTTCGCCAAATACCCCTTAGGTTAAGGCTAATTCACATGGTGTACGAAAGTTTGACATATTTTGCCAGGTGCCCCTGAGGTTTTTATTATTTTTGTCAAATGCCCCTGAGGTTTTCATTTTTTTCGCCAAATGCCCTTCTGTTGAATTTGTTAACATTTTGGATGAAAATAAATGGAAAAGAAAATACTATTTCATTATTATTTTATAAGGTATTATTTACACAATATCATTTAATTATGGTAACTAAATTATCTAATATTATTATACAATATCATTTCATATTATATTTTTTAAACAATGGTATTAATTCAAAAAAATTTAATAAATTTAATATTAACTATACAATATTATTTCATTATGTATTAATTACACGATATCATTTCATGCTATTTTTTTAAAACAATGGGATTAATTCAAAACTTAAAAAAACATAAATAGTTCCAAATATACGAATTCTTTATTTTCCGGAGAACCAATCTCTCTCTCTCTCTCTCTCTCTCTCTCTCTCTCTCTCTCTCTCTCTGTGTGTGTAATGAAAACTATTTTTTTATATAATAATCTTAATTTTTTTATTTTTAACCAATCAACCTATAAATTTTCAAATTAATAATACAATTTTTAAATATTTTTTAACCAATGAGATTGTTCTATTCCAATTTCCAACTATTAAATGAGTAATATTTTTTCTTAGATGCCATAATCATTTTAATTTTACAAGTTTCTCCCTATCAACTAAATCTAGAAAATGAAATTTGTACACGTTTATTTAATCAATCTAGTTATATCGAACTATTAAATCATAAGGATATATTTTTTATTAGGTGATATATTTTTTATTCGGTGATATGACCACATCTATTTTAGGATTTTAAATTTTTAATCCAATCAACCTACTCTACTTAAATCTTAAAATCATGTAATTTTTACACATTTTTCATAAATATTTTTTACTTAATTATCAAATCTATTTTTTTCTATTTTATGGTAACATTTGATAATATTTTATTTAACTTTATCATAGTAATTTTTTATACATATAAAATTTTATTTTTATTGTCTAAAAAGAAAAATATGCGCTATGGCGTGAGGATTGTACTAGTTTTTATCCAAAATGTTAACAAATTCGACAGAGGGGCATTTGGCGAAAAAGATGAAAACCTCAGGGGCATTTGGCGAAAAAAATGAAAACCTCAGGGGCATCTAGCGAAATATGTCAAACTTTTGTACACCACGCGAATTAACCTAGCATTTGGCGAAAATTCCTATTTAACTAGAAATAATTGACATTGAACTAGTACTTGTAAAGTTGGAGACGGTGTTGCTGCATGAATTGATGAAGTTAAGGTAGCTTTGGTAGGCATCTTATATAAAGCAGATGGCAACATTTATTTCAGATTATGTACCTTCACTGCCTCTAATCAACAATTTGCTCACCTTGAGCTCCCTAACTTCAAGAAAAATTTTGTTGAGTGAGATGGACACATTTCTTCTCGGCATGGTCAATAGAGGATTCATACATGAAAATAAAGCAATTGAACACACTCTTGGAAGAATAGTTCAATGATAATGAGGAAACTATACTAAAAGGGGTTTTCTACTTCAGTGGAGGGTGCAGGCTTATCTATAAGAAGTTACTCAATATTGAAGGGTTTATTCTCATTGTCCAGCCCTATGTAAAACATCTATTTACCTCTAATATGAATTGACCAATGCATACCTAAATCTCCAAGTTAAAACATGATTATGAGTTGTCATGAGCAAGTTCAAGGTTAATAGCAAAATGTGTGAGAGATTAGATTAATATAATGTAAAATTGTACTAGTTCACACAATACAAATAAAGATCTGATTGAAATAAGAAAAGATAGAGGTCAGAAAAAACAAAATCTGGCCAACAAGAACAACAATAACTACAATAATGGATGGCTCTCGAATAATATCTTCAAGGCCTTCATCTCCCCATTTTGATTCCACTCCTAGAAATGTCTTTCGAGCCACATCAACCGCAGATGTGGTTGAATCTTGATTATATAATGTACTTTGGTTTCGCAACAAAATCTGAAACCTAGAGTGTTACAAAAGAGGTAAAAATGAGGATTAGCAAAGGAAACGTACTCGGGAGCGACTCCAAACGGATTTAACCGTGATAGGTAACAGAGGACATAGATCCGAAGAGAGTGATCCCATGGGAGGATGAGCGGGACTACGGGAACTCCGGGGAGGCGCGAGACATGCGAGGGGAAGAGGAGGAGGTCGAAGATTCGGAGCTCGATTTTGGGCTCTTCAATGGCAGAAAAAGAGAGAGCACACAATAGAGGGAGAATAAGTGAGGTGAAGGGGAGGACGCCAGTGGAGCTTTAGCGCGTGTTTGATTGGAGGTTAAGGTGGGGGGTTTGAGGGGTTAAAAAAATTAAGTTGATAGCACTGGTGTGCAAGAGGGGGGGGAGGGGGTTGCAATTGGGGGTTATTTTTGAAGAAAATGAAAGCTGATGAGGGGTAGATTTGGGAGGTTATTTGATCATGTTATGGAAATTTGTACACCTTTACCCATGCTTTTTTTTCCCCTTTTCGGATTTGAATGGTATTTTTGATTTTTCATCCACAATACCCACTTATAAACCTTATACCCACCAAACATCAATAATTTTTTTTCAAGGTTATTTTTTTAAAAACAATCTTCACCTCCCACACTTCCATAATACACGAAATAAACTCCACCCTCTAAAAATACCCAACCCTTAAAAAAACCCCAATTGCTAAACACGCGTTTAGGCTGCGTTTTCTTCCCCCATTTTTTAAGGGGTGGAGGGGGTAGGAGGGGGTGGAGGTGGGGCAAAATTCTCCACTTTGGAAGGGGAAGGTGAAGAGGTGGAGGGGGTTTCCACCTTTTCCACCCCTTCCACCCCTTAAATGAAGGTGAGGGAGGTGGGGAAGAAAACACAACCTTAAGCTTTCAGATCTGAGTTTGAGAGGTGCTTGAACAGGAGAAGGCGAAGAGACGGTGGTGGTGAGGGAGGTTAGAGGTTTTCAGATCTAAAAGTAGAGGAGGAGATGGACGAATAGAGCCATTTCGGAATGGTTCAACCACAAAGGACTTGCGGGTAGTATCCAAAGGTTCCAGGTTCGACCTCGGATGGTTGGCTGCTCTTTATTTACCAAATTCAAGGAGATGGATAAACAGTGGAGGAAGGGTTAGGGTTTTCAGATCTGAAAATGAGCGGAGTGAGTAGATAGGTGCAATGCTCTAAAAGATGCTTGGAGTATGCTTGACAGCATCAAGCGCCAAGACGGTTCGACGGCCTTATCGGCAGATTCTTGGCAGATAAACCGGATTTTGGTTATTTTGTTATATTTAACTCTTGACAATATCCAAAACTCATATAATGTAATAAAATATATATTTTCAAAATCATTAAGCTCTTTAAGTATAAAAAAACATCATACAAATAAAATAAACATCATGATCATTTTAAATGTTGTTAAATTCAAACATAAAATCACATAAACATACTCACATAACCATGCTTCTCGAAAGCCCAGTTATGGGACCAGAAATCAATTGTTTCCCCATTTCCTACCCGCCATTGTAGACCCGGGAGGAACTGAGGTCTGATGGACATAAGGCGGGACCATTGCCAAGAGGTATTACCTTTTTTGTTATAACTATAAAGGTCGTGCCCTTTAAGATATTTTTATGAGATGACTTGAACCCAGATGTTGTCTGGTTCAACAATTATTTTCCAAAGAAGCTTCATCTGAAGAGCTATATTCATAGACTCCGTCTTATGAATTCCCAAACCACCTTTCATTGTGTCTGAACAGATTTTGTCCCAACTAATCAGCGGTGGAGCTTTAGAGTTTTTGTTCCAAAAAAATTGTCTATACACTTTGTCAAGTTCATGAAGAACATGCGAGGGTAGCAGGAAAGCTTGCATAAGAAAAATCGGCTTGGCGCTCAGATTTGCTTTGATAAGCACCCGTCGCCCTTCGGCAGAAAGATTCGAGGCTTTCCATTTTGTGAGTTGGTTTTTGGTCTTGAGAACCACATCAGCGAATGTGTCCCTATTGGTCCTGCCGTTAACGACAGGGCAACCCAAATATTTGTCAAAATTGTTAGTCTGGGGAATGCCAAGTACTGCAATAGTCGACGCTATGGCGGCAGCAGTTGTGTTTGGAGATGCTTGGAAGCTGGATTTATGCAGATTCACCTTTTGTCCCAAAATTAAACAGTACCTGTCTAAGATGGATAGTACAGAAGTACACGCCAATTGGGAGGCTTTGCAGAAAATAAGAATATCGTCAGCAAACGCTAGAAAGGGAACCTTGATCCCTAGACGACCAAAAGAGATACCCAGGTCCGCACTAACTAGCCCTTTGTTATGCAGTGTGCGTGCTAACACCTCAGAGGCTAGGATAAAGAGAAAAGGGGAGAGGGGGTCTCCTTGTCTTAAACCTCTAGTGAGTTGAAATACTGTGGTTAGTTCATCATTAACGAGGACCGAGTAGGATACAGTTCAAACACATTCTTTTATTCTATTAATAAAGAGGTCATTGAACCCATACTTAGATAACACTTGGAACAGAAACGGCCATTCGATGCGATCGTATGCCTTTTCCATATCTAGCTTAAGAGCAACCATGCCCATTTTGCATTTCTTCCTTCGAAACGAATGCAAAGCTTCATGAGCAATCAGAATATTGTCCTGGATAGATCTCCCTTTTGTGAAGGCTCCCTAGAGGGGGTGTATAAGCTTGTCAAAAATCTTGGTTAGCAGTGCTGAAATTACTTTAGCTATGATTTTATAGATGGTAGAGCATAAACTGATAGGTCTGTAGTGGTTTACAGCAGTCGGATCATCGCATTTCGGTAGAAGCGTAATGAAAGTATGGTTTGTCTGACGCAGTAATCTACCACTGGTGAAGAAAGCTTTGACGGCTTTTGTTACAGAAGGGCCCATAGTGGGCCAGAACTTTTGGTAGAAACTGGCTGGGAAGCCGTCAGGACCCGGAGCCTTGTCCGGGCTCATAGAAATTACAACCGCTTTTATCTCATTGTTTGTAACAAGAGCAGAGAGCATATCGTTATCAACTTGTGAAACTAAGGCTGGGATAACTGCTAGGTCTGGAGATAGATCCGAAACAGGGTTCGAAGAGGCTTTGAAATGAGCTTTGAAGTCGTGGACAAATTCTTGTTGGATTGTGTAGAAATCAGTTGTGGACTCCCCACCGGAAAGTAGGATAGACTTGATCATTTTCCTGCCTCTTTTTGCAGTAGCGATCTTATGGAAATAGCCTGAATTGGAGTCATTAAGTTTGGTATGTTTAACTTTAGCCCGCTGGCTCCAATAGCGACGATGAAAGTCGAGCATGCGTTCTCTTTTGTTGAGTAATTGTTTTAGGGTTTGGACATCCTGGTTGTTGTAATTTGAGATAAGAGATGTCTATAAACTAAGGAGCTTTTGATCTGTTACTAGGATTTGGTTATGAATATTGCGTACTGTATTCTTGTGCCATGTTTTGGAAAGTCTTTTAAGAACTTTTGCCTTCTGAAATAAATTTAAACATCAAAGAACCTTGTGGGTTCACTCTCCAAGTTTGCGAGACTAAGTTTCTGTAATCATCCCTTGAGGCTCAAGCCAATTCGAACTTAAATGGTCTATTCTTAGGCTGAATGTTGTAACGAAAATCTGTGGAGATCGGAGCATGATCAGATCTAGTAAAGGGATGGATTTGAGTTCGTAGTGAGTCGAAAATGGTAAGCATGTCCGTGTGGATTAGTAGGCGATCAAGTTTTTCCAGACAAAGGACCACATCATTCGATTTCCATTGCCAAGTAAACTAACCCCCGCTAGATGGTACTTCTAGTAGAGATAATCTGTTCTTTAAATCTAGTAAACACGTGAAACGTGAGGTTGAAGGATAGACTCCTCCAAGTTTATCAGCTGGGATAGCTATTTCATTAAGGTCTCCCATAATGCAAAAGGGAATAACAAGTGACTGTACATATAAGGGAGATCGTATCCCAAAAGGCTGATTTGGGCCGGTCATCTAGTGGGGCATAGACCACTAGAAAAGCAAAACAGCGCTTCATAGCGTAGTCCGAGTAGTTAAAATGAATGAATCGGTGGTGAACCGAAATAAGTTCGATGGATCCTTGTGCGACAGGGATATCTTTCCACAGAAGACAGATTCCCCCCCGAAAAGCCAATCGCTGGATCAAAAGCAACGTTCGATGGATCCTTACGGAGTGTGCTTTTTGAAGGAACCTTATCAGTCTTAGTTTCTAAAAGAGCTAAAACGTTGATATTATTATTTTGACAGAAAATATCTACATTTGTTTAGAAATTACGGCTCTGGATGCCGCGGGAATTCTAGGTACAGATATTCATAGAAACCTTTTAAGGCGAACAGTTTGTACTAATCTAGGACCGACGTGCTCTGTCTTTAAACAAGGAACCATAAGAGAGATGGTTTTATTGAAGTAAATGAGTTGTTCAAGTTCAGTTGTGATTCGAAAAGATGAGTGTGAGGAAGCTTTGGAAGGGTTATTTCGGATAGAATAACTGTACATGACAGTATCAGTTGTTATTTTAGACTTTAAGTAGGGTACTGGTTTGCCGATCTGGCTTTATACGTACCTCATGGTGGGAGCAAGACCGTCCTTTGTGAACCTTAGCGATGGGTTGTGTAAAACGAGGGGGGGGGGATCCCCGGATATGTCGACCTGTCAGCGTCCGACTTGAATAAACAAATTACGTAATCGAGCTTACATCTCTTTTGAATTGTTTGGGAACTCTGAATAAGAGCGGTTGGTTCTGTTAAGACCCGTTTTAGAAGTTTGTTGAGTAAAAGGTTGAGTACTCCAAAACAGTTAGAGTAAACCACACAGAATCCAAAATGGAAGCCAACGATCAGGTCGCATCCATTTATAATTTTGGGTGTGCCTTTGAAGCCAGTTTTTGGACTGATAAGTAAACATTGAAGGGTGAACAAGTCCGGTAAGGACAAAGGACTGAGCATGTCCGGTAAGGACAGTACACTTAGCAACGGAAGCGCACTTATAGTTGGGTAAACATGTTTTAAGTTACACACTAAATAAAAAACAAACCAATGTTTAGTTATAACCATAAAGAGACAACTTTTATGATGGTAAAAGATTACAAGAGAAACTAAAAGATCCCAGCTCTGGGCACACAGTGGACAGATCCAACAGGCCAAAACAATCATGGTAGGCAAAACATGATAGAGATAGCGCTTGGTAGGCATTCATGGGGCAAGGGACAAGAGCTCGGAAAGGAAGTGAAGGCCACCTGTTTAACAAAAATACGCGAATAATCGTACAACACATTTTATTTAGTTTTTTTTTTAGAATTTGAGTTCGACCCCCTTTGGTTATCCTCTTGATTCGAAGTTGTATTGACACCAAGACTTGAGTGGTTTTGGTGATTTGGGCTGCACCCGAATTTTAACGGGTTGCCTACGTATCTCTTGGAAGAGAATCAAGCCTTACGTAGTTCAGAGAGTTTGGAGTTTTGTGTTTGGTTAGATTTGGATTTGATTTGGTTTGGGTAAATTTGGATTTGGTTTTATTTGGATAAATTTGGATTTGACTTTATTTGGATAGATTTGGATTTGGTTTTTGTTTTCTTGTATGCATCAGAGGATGAAGTTCAAACCCACCTTCTAAGAAGGGTAGCTCGAACAACACTCCACCCGAGTAACATGAGCCCACCTTCTCGGAAGGGTAACTCAAGTAACCCGCCTATCATTTGCATAGGAAAACGGTTTGACTTTGAGGTGGAGTTGAATTTGAAATTTGACTTGTGATTTGACTTAGAAGTCAATTTGAGGATTATGACATTTGATTTTTGATTTTTGATTTTTGGATGTGGCTAAACTCGATGAGCGAAAGCTTTGTATCGAGTTAGAATAGACACTTTGGCTTTGATGAAAATTTGGTATTTGGGACAACCAAAGTCGACTGATGAATTTGAGGAGATTTGATGAAATGTTTGGGTGTGACTGGACTCAGTGATAATTTGATTTACACTGAGTTTCCTAAGTATCCACTTATCTGGTGGAATCAAGTCATTGTAGTTCGGGACAAAAATGGATTTTTGTATTTGGGTTTGATCATAGGATCATTTGAGGGTGGTGATTGAACTCGATGGGCTTTGGCTTGGCACCGAGTGTCTTATTTATTTCTTGAAAGAGAATCACATCACTTGTAGTTCTAAACGAACCAATTTATTTTGAATTTGGCGATTGAACCTGACGAGCTTTGGATTTCCGCCGGGGATCAAATCTTATATAGTTCTTTTGAGAACAAATTGCATTTGATTTGAGATGGGCGACTGAATCCAATGTATATTTGAATTTTGACATCGGACTTCCTACGTAACTCATAAAAGAGCATCAAGTCTTGACGTAGTTCTTTTTAGAACTAATTTGATTTTTTTTTGTTTGACGATTGGACCAGACGAGCTTTAGCTTTATGTCCGGTGGCCTACGTATCCGATGACTCGGAATCAAATCAGGCGTGGTTCCTTTTGAGAACAAATGATTTAATTTGGCTGGGCTTTGACCTCATATTCATTTAAAAGTGAATTTAGAGGTTGACGGTTGTACCCGATATATTTTTATGATTTAATATCGGGTTACCTACGTAGCCGATAAGGGGCGTCAAGTCTTTACGTAGTTCTCTTTTAGAACCGTTTGAATTTGGAGAGATTTGATCTAGGGTTTTGACTTCATTTTCTTTACCCTCGTTTAGAAGTCAATTTTAAGATCGACCCACTAGAATAAATTGGCAATGAAATTTTACGAGTTTAACTTTAGGATTTTGTTAAACTCAATTTCCTATTTATGCCAATTATAATTCTTACATTTTAGCGGGTGTCTTTTGTGATTAGATAAATTTCATTTCAAAAGTTCCAAGCTTACGTACGTGTATTGGCTCGGACATTCGGTGTTGACCAAATTAAAGGGGCTCGTTTCTCTTTTGTAAGCCAACGGGCTGAGCAAGACTCCCACATAAAGAACTTGAGCCCAATTAGTTAACACCGAGCCTAGCTCATTTTCTTCAAAACAACAGGTGCGTTTCACACTCATCCTCCCTCTCTTCGTTCGATAGGAGACGACGTTGTTTTCTTTAACAGCTTCCAACGTTTTGGAGCTCTGGTCTCGGGTGATTGGAACGGAGAGCAGCAGAGCAAGGGCGAGGCAAAGGTGGAGCAAGGGCGAGGCAAAGGCGTCTCGATCCCAGTTCCTAGGTATGCGCTAGTTTTTTTTCTTTGTTTGCTTTAGGAATTTTAGCCCCAAATCTCCAATTTGGTTGATATTTGAAAAGATTAAAGCATAAATTATGCACTTCTTTTGCCCTTCTCTCTGCTTGCATGCTCAATTTCTGAATTTGACCGATTTTCATTTGCAACTTTTAGGGTTGCGATTTCGCAGGATTTAGGGCTTTTCGATTCGGACGATCAGAAAGAGAAGAGCAGATGCACAGAAAGGGGGAGCGCAACCAAGCTCGTCCAAGTTTGTGCTTTTTTCTTTCTCGTTCCTCTTTAATTTGCCGTTACTTTGCTCCAATTTGTTTGGGAAAACAAAATTAGGGCTGATATAATTTGGGGCATCCTCGATTTAGGGAAGTTCATGGCGAGGTTAAAGAAGCTCATAAGAAGAAAGAGCTCCCCTGAGTTTTAATTCCCGTCTTGCTATAGGTTCATGTTTGTTCTCCTCCTTTTCTTGCAATTTGTCTTTGATTTGATTTGGTCTTAACGATTTGGGTCGTCAAAAATCACTACAACAGTCAAGGGTTTTCAGTTTGGAGTTAGTCGCACTTTAGGTAGCAACTAGTGAGGATTTGGATCTTGTTCCCATTTAGGATAATCAGTTTGTCCCTCTTTATAAATTTTGAGGCTGCAGAGAGAGAATGTCCTGCTTGCTTTTGCTTATTTTTACAGGAATTTGGTTTCTCTGAACTGAGTTAGTTTGTCCAGAAAATTTGTCTATTCTCTCCCTATTATTCCAATTTTATCATTCCCATGTCTCGGCTGCAATGAATTTGTTTACTTTTGCATTGTTTGAGCTTGTTTAGTAAACTTTAGCAGCGTTTGGAATAGGCTTTCGCAGAATTACGCCCTTGTTGTCTTAGGTAGAAGTTTGTGAAAATCGTTGAGCCTTTCACTCTCTTGGGTTGCCATGGTTTGATTAGCAAAGTTGCTGAGTGAATTTAGGCAGAGTTTCCCCTCTTTTAGGGTGATTAGCTGATTCCGAAACCCATGCCACAAGCGAAAACAAGAGTGCTTTGCAAGGGCGGGGTTTCGGGAATCGATTTCAGCAGCACTTCGACCTTGTTTAGGGCAATTTGATGACTCCGAAACCCAGGCCACAAGCGAAAACAAGAGTGCTTTGCAAGGGCGGGGTTTCGAGAGTGAATTTCAGCGGCGTTTCGGCTGTATTTAGGGCGATTTGACAACTCCGAAACCCAGGCCACAAGCGAAAACAAGAGTGCTTTGTAAGGGCGGGGTCTCGGGAGTCAATAGCAACCCCACGCAGAGAGAAGGCCGCCTTGTTTGCCTCCTCTTTCTTTGCTTCTTGCTTATTTGTTTGTGTGCTGATTTATTTGTGTGCTTGCTGTGTTTTCTGCTGGTGTGTTTGGAGTCTGGACGGCTTTTGAGGGTGGCTCTTTTGCTTCCCTCTATCTTTTTTGTCCTGCCTCCGTCTCTTCTCCCCCTAGCCTAACAATCAGACCTCTTTTTATAGGGAGAAATCATAGGTAGCTGTTGATCCCTACTTTCCTTTTATTTTTTTTGTGCAGTAATAATCAGCTTTCCTCTTTTCTTTTCAAAGAGTATACAGCTGCCTTTTTGGCTTTGAATTTATGATTTCCTTCCTTTGCTTTTAGAGCACACGTAAGTGTTAGTCAATTAATGGTTAGTTTGGCTGATCTCTTGCCTTTTTGCTCGAATTCCATGCCTTCTTTGACTGTTGATTTTATTAATTTATTTATCTATTTTCAGCAATGGGTTGGGCTATTTTAACCTCCTTTCTAACCATAAAATATGGAGTTAGGCCCATATTTGTTTTGTGTGAATTATGAGCATTCGTTTAATTGCCCCTTAAGCCAAATTAGCTTAAATATATACTTGCTTCCTCATTTTCTATTTTTCCTTGCTCGTATTTGATTTCTCACGTAATTCGGAATTGATCAATTTTGCAGCTTAAACAATTCACTTATGAGAGCTTAAATGAGGAAGATCGAGCTGTCCATCGGACTCTGAGCAAAGTGATCAAGCCATTGGTTCTACGATCTCGTTGGGTGGTGTTAGCGGAAACCGGCGAGCTATCATTGCACCTCACAAGCTCAACCTTTGTATTGAACTTGTATACTCCAGTTTGTGAACTTGTAATATGCTAGAATGGTGTACTTGATATGTATCGCACCCCGCATACACTTTACGTTTTTCTAACTATTGTCACCCAACTTGAACTTGTATTTGATATGCGAACTATCAAATGACAGTTTTCACATAAATAATTTCATGAGTGCATAAAGCGTCTTTTTAATAAATGACGAAATTTTACACCCAAACACCACCCATAGCCAGAGGACGTTGGCAACAACCACTTACGCAAGCATAGAAGCCCAGCACCAACCATACTCTAAGGATGGAAGAGCAACACCTGGAAAAAACCAAAAGCAAGGGACGACCTCTAACAATAACGCAGCAGAAGGAAATTAGAGAATTCAAGTTACTGATCGAAAAAAAAAGGATTTAAAATCAAGCCATCATAAGGTTTAATTGAAGAAACCAGATGGGAGTGCTGGGAAGGGAGATTCCCAACCCAAATTATAGTAAGAAAATTATACGTAACTTGCTTGTAGGCACTTAAATTAGTCGAGCTGAGAGGAAAGGGAAGACTTACCTTGCAAATGTCACCAAGACAAGATGATCTGTTGGTGGAGCAACATAAGAGTAGGAGAGCATACAAAGCAACGCTTAGAAGTCCAACACACGGAGTACCTGAGAGGTGAAACCAAGTAGCAAGCAGTCCGAACAAAACCAACGAAAAGTATACATCAAATACAAGCCAGAAATAGAGGAATAACCAGCAAGCAACACAACTAACACAGGGAAAGTCGAAGATAATAAACACCAAAAGCAACCCCAATAGCATAAATCAAGCCGATCAGGCAACAACACAGAACATAATAGAAATATAAACTCCCACCAAGGGAGATCAAAAACAGGAGATGTGCCAACACAATCCCACTCCAACCCCAATTACCAAGCCAAACCCAACCCAAGACCACCTGGCCAAACAAGCAAGACAACGAACAACCAAACAACAAAATATCGGGGTTGTAAAACATTAGGAAACTAGTTTTTAGACTTTTTCAGAAGCGATGAGGCCGAGTCTTCCGGTGGCTTGTCTTCACGGCGCTTGCCGACTTCCACCGAGGCGGACGAAGAGGTGATCCCAAGCCTGACCAGGCGGCGGCTGACAGAGCGAGCAGTCAAGGACGAACCAAGCGACTGATAGGACTCTTCCGAATAAGCTTTGGTCGGCACATGCTCGACCATGGCAGCCACAACCGGCTCATTGGGATCAACTTCCATAGCCTGCACATGGAGAGCGCTGTGGCACCAGGAGAAGGGCAAGCCACCGGAGTCGACTCACACCAGCCCAGAGCATCATCATTAGAAGCGGGGAGCATCCCATCAGATTTCGTAGCCATCCCATTGGTCTGAACGACCGCATCGACTTTCATCGGATTGTCCTTAGGAGGAGAGGCGGGAGGAGCAGAAGAAACAAACTCGACTACTATACCCTTGATGCTCGCCATATACGGCTTGATGCTCGATTTAGTCGATCCCTTACCCCTCTTCGGGCCAACCTTTGTCCAATCCAGATCATCGGATGACCCAACTCCCTCCTCCGGACCCAAGATGCAAACCCTACTGATGGTAGGTTTCGGTTTGGGAATGCGATCAGGGTAGTCATCATAGACGTGGTTGAACATACCACAAAAGCCGCACCCTTTCGGAAAATCCTCGTTGTACACCCTCAGAGGCATAAGTTTGACATCTTCATCTGGGATGGCAATCTCCCCTATTATCTTATCAAGAGAAACATTGAGACAAAATTTGGTAAAATCAACACGAATTTTCAGATAGGAAAGCTTATCAAACCGGATAAAAGAGCCCATATTGAACCTTTTCAGGATCACATTCATAGCTTCCCTAGAAATAAACTCCACAGGTAATTTGGAAATCCTAGCCCACAAATCAACATGGATAACACCAGCAGTAGAGAGATCAAAATCAGGGAACCATTTGAGGAGTACAAACAGTTGGCCATTGTAATGATAAGGACGATCATCCCACACCCTTTTGAGGTCAGATAGATGGACAAAACGGGCTTCAAACCACCCAGAAGTGCAATCGACAATCTCAATCGCACCCACACAGTTTCTCCACTCACTACGGATCTTCAGCTTGAGATCATTGAGATCAGAAAAACCTCCATAGATAGTACCAAATAAATTTTTTTGATTAGCAAGGAGGACAACCTTGCGCATTTCAACAAGTTTGTTGAGAAAATCCGGACCATCATCAGGATCCGAAGGCTCCACAGAACCCTCAGGAGCAGCCTCAGTCAGCACTGCTTTGCCCTTTTCAGAAGTCGAGAATTTCGGCACCGGAGGGCGGCTACCGGCGGCCGGCGCCGGAGCAACAAGGGGAGCAGTAGGAGTGGAATCAGAGGGCGCATCAGCCGGCGATTGAGTTTCTTTGAGAGCATCCATGAAGGATTTAGAGGCCATGAGAACAAACGAGCAGAGTGGGACAAGAAGCACTTGAATTTGGGATTTAGAAAAGAAATTGGGAGAGATAAAGGGGGAAGTGTAATCCCAATTGCATACTGTAGTATGATATATATATAGTGATGATGCTGGTGAGCAACAGAGGGAAGGAAACTTACAGAGGAGGAGAAGCCGGAATCCAGTGACAAGACCGCCGAGACGTTTGCAGAGTTAAACAACCAGCCACGCCAACGGAAGAAGGGACGTCTACGCCCCGGGCCGGGCACCATAGGACCCTCCCACCTAGGGTTGGCATGGTACGGTAACCACAAAAAAATGGTAGTTACCAAGTGCCAACCACAAACTGGTGGTACTTAAATTTTCATACCACGTACCAACCACAAGTCGTGGTTACCGCATATGTGGTAACCACGATATGTGGTTACCATCGGTACATTACCATAGTTACGAAGTTGTATTTCTGTTTGTATTTTTTTGAAACTCCTTGGCTACCTTCCGGTAGTCATCAAAGTTATTGAACTAAAAAATACGATTACAAAAATAATATGGCTACCACCTATTAAAAGTTCAAATAAATCAAGTTCACAACCTATAAAGTACAAACCAATTCAAACCAACTAAGTTCGAAGTTGTGAAACAAACCAAGTTAAATTGTTCAAACATTTCAAACGTAACTAAAAGTTCAAACAAAACAAGTTCAAAATTTTCAAACATTCAAAATGTTCCTACTGTTTTTAGTAGAAAAAATAGAAAGGACCAATTTAGGTCAAAATCAAAATAGAAAATATAAATTAAAACTTAAAACTTAAAGGTAATAACAATAAAACATTAAATAAAAAAATTAATATATATACTTGGTAACCATGGTATTCAAATTTCATTACCATTATCGTACCACATTCACGTGGTTACCACCAAGATGGTTACCATAAGTATGGTTACCAACATAGTTGGTTTGTGATTGGTACGTGGTTGGTATGATAATTTTCGTACCATTTGCTAGCCCTATTCCCACCCCTCATAAATGCGAAGCCAGAGAGTATGATGACCATCCAGGTGGAAAGAAGCCGCCCAACGACGGACGAATCAGGCATCGCCACCTCTTCCAAATCGGCCAGGTCATGGCCAAATCCATCAGAGATGGAGGGACAGAGGGTGACAGGTCGGAGATAGCCAACCACAGGGAGATGGAGGTCTAGGCCAGACATAATAGGGGTAGTAGTGGGAGGGAACGGGCAAACCACGGAGGCGCAGGCCGGAGTATCGGGGCGGCGGTTGTAAAGCTCCAAGGGGGAAGAAAGAGGGTGCGTGTAGGAGCGTAGCATAGTCGGCTAAGAAAGATGATCTTTACATATTAGGATACGATTTTACGAATAACTTTTTTTTGAAATATTTAATATTATAATAATGTAAGCTAATATTATATATATATTTAAAAAAAAACCTGAATATAATAAACAAGTATAACTGGTGATCGAACCCGTGTTGAACTAGTTGCAAATTGAAAATCGAACCTGATCTCTTAGGTTTGGTTTAGATCTGATTTGATTGACCCGGTTGAGTTCAAAAATTCGGTGTGAACCGATTTTCACATAGTACTACGCGTCTACGCACTTCTACAGTTCTACACTTCTACTCCTAGTTCCTTCAGTCGAGTGCCGTATGCCAATCTTCCCTACTACTACCTTACCTCTTACTTCCGACTATTCCCTCACTTCGAATCGCTGAAAAGAAGGAAAAAAAAAAGCGCGGCTTAGAGAGAAAAGGCGGAGACCAAATTCCGAGCTCCTCCAATGCCGGCGCTCAATCCAACTCCAAACCCTAAGCTTGTCGATTCCTCTCTCTGGTTCGACTCCTTCTCTCTCCTCCTCAATGAACTTGAAGATGCTCCTCTTTCGTCTGATATTCCCTCATCTCTGGTACTTCTCTATCTCTATGTCCATGTTCGTGTATGCGTTGCGTTCCTACGCTACTTCGCGATATTTGTCGAGTTGATTTGCTTTTGTTTGTTTGCTTTGGTTGATAAGTTGAAGGAGAACTATGATTGGTTCTTAGACTCCGTGAACCATTTTAAGCCTCCGAGCCAGGCATCCAGAGAGGCTCTGAATTCGCCCCAAATCGCCATTGGCTCTCATACATTGAGTATCAAGCCAGAGTTCAGAGATTTGGCACTCAATCTCAGCTCAACTGCCGTGAGCATCCATATTCCTTTTCTTGACTAATACAGTAATTGCTGGCTTTAGTTTTTCGTTTCTGCTCACAAAAACCTAGATATTTGCATGTGTTTCAGTCCGAGCATTCAAAGTTGTGCATCTAATTTAGTTGCACTGCCACCTGGTATTTTGTTTGATTTCATAGATTTGTAGGCTTTTGGAATTTGGTGTAAATTTTCTCTTGGGTAAGGACGCTTGTTTTGCCAGCAAAATTGTGTCCCTAACCTATTGAGTATCAGTTGCAGGACCAAAGCCATGCTCCTTAATACAGAATCTCTCTTGCACAAAGCATGCTTAACATTCTTTGTTAATTTCACAGTTGCATGTTCGGCAGGAATGTGGGGTTTTCTTTTCCCAAAATTTTAAAATAAATATTTCTTTCCTATGACCCTTGCCCCTGAATATTGCTATTTGAATTGGGGGCAGGGCTATCTAATGGCTTAGGACTAGCCCTAAGAATTTGAGCTACAAACATCTCAAAGGAACCTTAGAAACACAAGATGGTGTATAGTCTTTCCCTTCCCGTCCTCAATGTATCCAATGCCTGATGTTTATCTATTCTATCACTCCCTGTTTTTGTTAGAAGTTTTAGTTCTTGAAGATAAATTTTATGGTCATGTAACCTCTCATTTCTTGTTATTTAGTATTTGGATGAGGTGCAATCATATATTCTTGTTGAGAGGTCCACAGATCAGAAGATTGGTGTTGTAGGTGCCCTTTTACAAGGATCTCTTCACGAGGTTAGAATTCATCTCCTTTTTCTTTGTTCTCTCCTTATTCTGCATATGTTGACCTAGATCATTTCACATCCAAATCATCATGTTTGCTGCCTATGTTAAATATTATTTATTTGTCATAAATTTAGTTGGAGATAACTGCCTTTTATGCCTAGATTCAGAAAGACAAAATGTTCGATAAATACGATAAACTATTGAAGTTGGGTAATAGGATGTTAGAGGAACATATTTAGATATATATGATTAAAGAGATGAAATTCTGCCTTGTAAGGACACAAAATAAGTTGCTGCAGTCATTGACAAGTGAATGCTGCCCATCATGTTGTCACCCACCTTTATTTGGCCATGCAAGTGCTTTGCTCGGAAACATCATCTCAACTTGTAATATGTAGGATGAGAAGGTAGAAATGCAAGGTAAGGCTAGAAGAAGCTGGAACCTTGGAGAAGTCTTGAAATGGTGCAGTAGAGATTGATTGGGGTTAGAAATCTTATATTTATACCAACTTTATACATGTACATATTGTGTATCTTCCGATAGGGTGAACACCCCCCCCCCCCCCCCCCCCCCCACCCCCCCTGCCCTTTTCGCACGATTTTACTTTTTACATGAATATGGACAGTTTAGCCTTCGTCTCCATTAGGATGATTAGTTTGCACCAAGCATCCCTTTATATTTATAACTTAATCCTTGATCAGGTTCTTTGTGTGCCGTTGGTCTCCAAAACTTTCAACTAATAATAACTATCGATTTCCTTTTAACTAATTCTTAATCTTGTTGCTAGGCAAATAAATCTTGTTGATTTACTCTTCAGTTCCTCTCTCCTTTTGTTTATTTTTTATCCAGTGGTTATGGGGATTTGTCCCATGCTCATTTTCGCTTGAGGTGATTGTTTTCTCTGATATTGACTCCCTTTTTCTCCCCGTGCACCTTTGGTTTATTTTGTGAAGATACTTCTGCAATATTACATTGAGAGACAATGCTTGCTGAAGTGTACTCGCCATTTAATTGCTCAAGCTGGTGAGTTTACACACTTCTGTTATTCTATTATGTTATGCTAGGATGGAGCCTATTTTCCTGCTATTGTCTCAGCTTTATTTCTTCTTTTAATCATTTATCCAAAATTATAATTGACTATTAGCATTGTCCTACTCACCCCGATGTCTTTGTACAGTTCATGTTGAATCTGAGGGCAAAGAGGCAAATCCTATCCAGACTAAGGTTGCAAACCTTGTTTCTGATGGATTAGACTGCAAGTTAATGTCCATCCTCCATGAACTTTTAACCGTCCGTCCTCCTGAGAACATGGTATAGTAAATATATCAAGCTTGAAATTAAATTTATTTCCTTTGTTACTATACATGTTTTCTTTAGTTCCTTATTCTCACCGGGTCTAGAATATTTAGATGCAGTGGTTGTTTCTGTGTATGCTTGTGCCTATCTAAGTTGTATCATCTTGTCCTTTTGGATATAGAGTATTAGCTTCTTGCCGTTCAATACTATATTGATCAAGGATGAAGCTTTTAAGGTTGTCAAAGTTTCATCTTGTGGTAGATTCTATGCTTCACCTTGACTTTTCTTTGCAAGCTGTGCTCAAGAAGGCCCTATTCTTGAGATAGCTATATTTTTATTGTCGGCTTTGTTACACAAAATTTTGCTGTGCATCATTATAGATTAGCCAAAAAAAAGATGTGCAAAGTAACCCTTTCCTCGATTATGTCAAGAGGGTGTTTCTAAGTGACCTAGCAGTGCCATAGAAAGTAACACAGAAAGATCACACCAGCTTCATGCAACATAGGGCCTTAGTTACCCAGGAAGGTCACCCAAGAATAACTACTTAAGATGTTTTTTCTTTTTTTGCGCCTGAGATGATAAAGAAATAGATCATACTCCCACCGTATAAAAAAAAATGATGTTTTTAGAAAATAATGCCCTTATTAAGAAAGCTTTATTTAGAATAAAATGAGAGAGATTAATGGTTTTTTCCTTTACTAAAAGTATATTTTACTATTTTTTGATTGGGTTTTGCTTTGGCAATTGAAAAAGTAAAGGAATAGATGAGTAAGGAAGTAATGATAGGTAAAAAAAAGTAGGTTAAAACATCAATTTTTTGAGGCAATATTTTTGAGCTAGAACATCAACTATTTTGAGACAGGGAGAGTAGGTAAGAAGCTTCAAATGCAGCTGATGACTGGAGAGGCCATCCAAATGCCATAAGTGATGCCAAAATTAAGTTGCTAACATCCTTAGCAGTGATATTCATTGTAGCTTAGAACATGACCCAGACTCTCCATAGTGGAAACACATCACACAAACATTTAGTAGGAAAGCCCTCTGAACTAGCAGAACTGCAGAAGGCAGTAACTTTACTACTTTGCAGTGATCTCATCAATCTTTGTGATATTTAGAAAATTGTCAACTCTAAGCAAACAAATCCTTTGCTATATAACCCAATATATCAACAACTTCATCATTCCAAACACTTATTAAC
Source organism: Persicaria tinctoria (assembly GCA_037127255.1). Lineage (NCBI taxonomy): Eukaryota > Viridiplantae > Streptophyta > Magnoliopsida > Caryophyllales > Polygonaceae > Persicaria > Persicaria tinctoria. The sequence goes on along the minus strand of JBANSL010000011.1, from coordinate 44,721,313 downwards.
AACAACAGCAATAATAACAATCCCAGCATATCATGCTAAGAGTAGAGTTTGGGGTTGGGGGGTGAAATGGTACGCAGCCTTTACCCGACTACATCGAGAGGAAATCGTTGAGACACTTAACCCTTACGTGAAAAACATAAAAACACAATCTCAATGGTGATTTTTTTTTTAATCTAAAAATGAACACCTAATGTATTAATATCATCATGACATCTTCTTCAAATATCTTCATTTGAATTCTTTTCATGCCCCGATTGGGTTACAAGCAATGTAATAGGTGTTTTAGTTAGTAAAAGTATATATCTCTTAATTAAAATAATGTTAGGTTTATTAGTAGTAGAATTTCTTTAACAACTTTATTTGAACCGTTTCTTTAACTAATATATTATGTAAATAAGAAAATTATTTGCATAACAAAAAAACTAAAAAGTAATATTTAAAAACTCTAAAAGATTTAAGGGTATATGTTAATAGAAAAAAGTTATGGTTAAGTTTGTCAAAGTAATTTTTTTTTTAAATTCGCAAAAGATTGTTTTTAAAGCAATGTAAAAAGAATTTGGACAAAAAGTTTCTCCCTCTGATCCAAAATAAGTGTCGTTTTAGCTCTTGACACAATTTTTAAGTAAAATATTAATTATCATTGGTTTTATACATTTTTTCTAAATCTTATCATTTATTAAATGTTTACCTACTTTTTCAACCAATAAGTTGAGAGTTTGGAGTCAACAAATACAATTTTCAATAACAGTTTTCATTGATCAATCTATTAAATTGCATAGAAAATATAAAACAACACTTATTTTGGATCAAATTAAAAAGTATAAAACTATACTTATTTTGGATCGGAAGTAGTATGATTCAGATTGATTAAAAAAATGAAATTGCTTTTAAAGCATGAAGAAAGTATAATTTGATGCAATTTGTCTTTTGTTTTATTGATAATTTATGTAATTTTAGAAAATATTGTGTTAGAATATCCCCGTGCACGGGATGGGCCTTATGCTAGTAACTCAATATATCTGGTAAAGCACAACCATGCCAGAAAGTGATCAATTTTATTCCAGTATTTATGCAAGCAATTTTTTTTTTGTGAGATGATTAATTGTGCCCGATGAGACTTGATTCTTGTCATCGATCGATTGTCAAAGTTAGTAATGGTTTCATTTATCCTGTTGTCAATCATTACTTGCTTTGTTTTTTGCTCATGTGGTTATCAGTTATTTGACAAGAAGCTATGTTGATGTGCAGGATGTTGACCTTTTCATTTTGTGGGCTGAAGAGACGCTTATTGAGGTCAACTTGGTCTTGGACATTCTATTTCTGAACTACTACGAGTCATTTTCTATTTGTGACGTGGAGATATGGATAAAATTGTGCCAGATGTACAAGGTATATCTGAGTCATGTGTTATATTTTCTACTGATTAAAATTATATTTTCTACTGACTAGTAAGTCCTTTCTTTCTATCCTATTGATCATGCTTGTTTTTTATAGGGTATCATATCTGGTTCTTTCAACTTCGGAAAGCTGGGAGTCTCCCCTGAGGCTTTAGATTATTGCTATCACGCCAAAGTTCAGATATTGCTGATCCTTATGGAAACTCTAGACTTGGATAGTCTTCTTCAATTGATTCACGATGAGATACCTTTCAGGCAAGTCCTTAATGCCTATTATTATTATGTGTTCGTCATCTTTTCTTTATTTTCACCTCATCAGATAGCTTGATAACTGTGCATCGTATGATATTCCAGGCTAGTATGTTGCAGATCATGCCTTCGATAAATAAATTTCATTGTTCTAGGCCTTCTGTCTATCTTTTATTTAGAGCGCTTTTTTTTTAAAATAATTTGTGACACTCTTTCAGGGTTTCTCATGTTATGTTGTGGGACAAAATTGGCCTGTGGACATGAACGAGAGACTTGGATTTTTAAATGAAAGTGAAGAATTAGTATTTGGATAACAAGCATAAATTCACTTTATAAAAGGGGAACAATGTGTGATTTCCCATGCAGGTGGATTTGTTGCAGCAGAATGAAGAAATTGCTGTCTGTAACTAGTAGTTAAGCGAAATAAATTGATTAAGAGCTCATTCTTATATTATTCACAAGTTTTTGTTGACAAAACCAAAATTTTAGTTTATTTATCCATTTGTACCAGCACATGACTGTTGTGAAATTTGTTCCCAAGGCACCTGCTAGCTATGACAATCTTATGGTATTTAGTAGTTCTAAGACTGATTCAGTTATGTTATTCTATTTATTGGAAGCTCATTGCTTCAACATCTAATATACTTCTCATTTGCCTTTATTTTGTTCTCAATTTTTGCTTCCTAAGAAAAAAGATAGCAAAATATGATGCGGAGTGCTGGTGCTTGCATCTGTTGTCAATTAACTATGATCCACTTTTCGTTTCCAAATGCATGCAGTATTGAATACTGATATATGTGATCCACTTTTCAGTTCCAAATGCATGCAGCATTTGTTTATAAGTCTCCTCGTGTTTTCCTATTTAGCAGGGAACGATCCAATCTGTTCTCCTTGAGCAATATCCAACGGATGGATTCTGAAATCTCTAGTTTTGATGTGTTTGAAAGTAGAGAGGCTGGCCCATTAGTTTTGACATGGGCTGCCTTTCTTTGCCTAATCGCATCTACGTTAGGCAAAGAGGATCAATGTGAATTGGTAATTATTTCCGTTTCCTAATGATTTTTTTTTTTTTGCAATGCGACATTGTTCATGTTCATTGTTGCTTATCCATTGCAAATTGCAATAAATCAACTGTCTTAATTTGTGAATTTGGCAGGATGTTGACCATGTTGGCTATGTTCAACAAGCATTTGAGGCAGGATCCATGAGTTATTTTCTTGAAGTCCTTCAAAGTGATAAGCTGAAGGATTCAGACGTAAGTGTTGTCATTTTTGTACAATATTTGGCCTTCTGTGCTTGTTATATCCCGTGTGCATAAATGTTTTGTTTAGGAAATGGATCCTTGGTTTTCATTTTTATAATTTGTACAATATGGCTATATATACAACATAGAAATTGAGTACAAGGAAAGAAGAGATAAAAGGGAATCCAAATAAAAGACTATTCTAAAAATAAAAATATACCCCCTCTGCCCTTTTGTCGTTTGGAGGAAATTCCTTGTTCCAAATTATTTGTCATTTTGATGCTATCAAGGCAAAATTATTTCCATTAATTATGTCGATTTCAATTTACGACGCACAATTTACATTTTCAATACACCGTTTGTACATTTTTCTTTTGAAAAAAAGGAAAAGTAACCATTCACATCATTGACTTTCATCTATTTAATTCGTTCTTATTTCTTAATAAGCTTGCAACATTATAAAATGACAAATATAAAGGGACAGAGGGAGTATCTACAGATATTTCTGACATAGAATGTCTCCGTTGAATATTCGGAGGTAATACTTCCATATTTACTAACAATTTGCATCTTTGTTTTGTGATATTTCTGTATATGTTTGTTCATGGAATGGAATAAACTAAATGATTTTATCACAATATAGGTAATTGAAAGTCTAAAATTCCTGCTTATGCTAATAAACTAAATGATTTTATCACAATTTGCATGTATGTTTTTTGATATTTCTGCATAGGTTTTATCATGGAATGGAATAAACGAAATGATTTTATCACAATATAGGTAATTGAAAGTCTAAAATTCCTGCTTATGCTAATAAATGTATGTCAACAGAAGACCTTGTTTATGTATGTTGAATTGCTTTAATTTTATCATCACTGCACTCTATAGTGTTGCATGGTAACGAATGCAGGTCAATTTTACAATGTTCTAAATTTGAGATTCATGACATGAGTGATAGTACAACAACAACTACTACTACCCAGTATATCCCGCAATTAAGCAGGGTTAGGATGGACGCACTCTTTCCCCGAATAAATCGAGAGAGTGTTTCCGATAGACCCAAAACAGTAGACATATCAATCCCATGAAAGCATGCTAAACAGTAGCCAAAGAGGCACGAAGAAGCATAGAGGAAGGCTGAATAGAAGCAGCAACAATAGGACATGAGTGATAGTAAAGTCTATAAAAAATATCCACCAGTTCTTGCTTATTTACATGCTTCTTCATTATATGAAAAATGTAGATTTTGCAAGGCAATTCAGCCCTCCCTATTTGTCCTTTGATCCTAGTTTGGGGTTGGTGTTTTACTCCTGCTATCTTACCCAGTATATATAATATATGTATGCCTTGGTGAGAACTATTCAGAGGATGAAAATTCCTATTCATCCATTAGGTTGAATACATATATGGGTAAGCTATTTGAATTTTAAGTGAAAAAAGCAAACAATTAAAACGATATGTACAAAATATAACCAATCCTATATCCTATATCCTATACAATAATAAAAAAAGAAGCTGAACTGCCACATATAATGCCACATATTTAGCCAATTATAGTATGCCACATATACATTATAATGCCACATATTTATCCATATATTTGTGGTTTTATTTTCCATAATTGTCAATAACTTTTATTTAGTAAGAATTTTTAACCTAATTGGAACGATTGACATTTTAGTTTTTATTTTTAATTTAATTTTTCTTTTTGTCAATTTCTCCAATTTAACCATTATTCACCAAAGTTTTTTTTTAATTCAATAAGAAGATTCTAGTTGTGGAATTTATAAACTATAATAAAATGAGAGTTGATTTTTTTATTATGTTAGTATTTTCTTCTTTGTTATAACATTATACTCCCTCCGTTAATTAAAACATATTGTTTACTATTCTTGCGTGCTTTTTTAGAGTGATAAAAACTATATAAAATAGTAACCAGTAAGGAATTAATAAAAAATTATTTAAAAAGTTAATATTTTATAGGGTTTAACACCTAAAAAAGGGTGCATGAATAGTAAAATGTCAAGTTTTAATAAACGGAGGGAGTATATATTATTAATTAACTAAATTATATTAAGTAATTAAAATTAAAATTATATATATAACCAAATATATTAATATTTTAAATAAAAATATATTACTAAATAATTTTGGATTTTTTTTGGACATATTTTGTAAGTTTGATTTTTTTTTTCCCAATTAAAAGCATTTGAATTTTTTTCATTGAGTATGTTAGTAAGTTTGATTTTTTATTCTCTTAAAAGCATTTGAATTATAAGATCTTATTTGAAATACAAATACATTACTAAATACCTCGGTTAAGAATTTTGGAACATATATGAGATCTAGTGTATTTAATTTAATTTTGTGAAGTTCCACATACCAAGATGGCAAGATGGGATGTATTTGAATTGGTTGCATATAATTTTTTAAAGATAAAATAAAAATTATCGTTTATGTAAGCGACTATAATATTCTTTGAAGTATTTTTATGCTTTATTTTTTCATTCATTTATTTTAGAAGTAGGAAAAATCACTAAAAATAATACCAACTATTAGATATGAACATAAAAAATACGAATAAAAAAAGTTATGTGCTCATCCCCATAAATTATCCAACTATTAGATAAAAAAGTTATGTGCTCATCCCCATAAAGGTATGTGCTCATCCCCATAAAGGTATGAAAATAATAGTTGGTATTATTCCCCTAAAAATAATACCAACTATTAGATATGAACATAAGTTATGTGCTCATCCCCACTAATGAAAATAAATAATACCAACTATTAGATATATTTTTAAATATATGTCGTCAAACACCCCATTAGTGTACCTTTATTTATTTTTATAATTCAAATTATCCAAAACTTATGTGCTCATCCCCATAAATGTAGTCCGTACTTCAAATACGTGGTGGAGGTTGTTTTGATTTACTCCGTATCATAATTAAAATGGGATTTGAAAAGTCATTCGTACGCTTTGTACTCCCAATTTAACTTCTTAATTTACATGCTCTTCCCTTAAGAAGTCAAATAATTTCATATGGAGGGAGTATGAACTTTTGACTTAAAATAATACAAACTTTTGAACTTGGATTAGGGGAAGAATCTAAACAAAACTCTATTTATAAAAATTACAAAAAACATCCATGAATAGTCACATTTTGCACAAATCCACCCCTTTTATTTTTAAATATACCAAAACTACTATTTATTTTTCAAACGTTAAAAAAATAGCTTTTTTATTTGAAATTACATAAAATTTCACCCACTCTATCCTTAATTTATCAAAAACAAAAAAAAAAACAATCATAGCTTATAACTTATAAGTCATGTAATTTTGTGTAATTTTAAAAGTTGGGGTTAAGTTGAACAAAGTTGGACAAGCAAATAATGGTTTTGATCTATTTAAAATATATAGTGTGGATTTGTGCAAAGTACGACTAAGTATGGATTATTTCTACAATTTTGATAAATAAAGTTTTGTTTTGAATATTTTTATAATTCAAGTTCAAATATTTATATTATTTTAAGTCAAAATTTCATGATTTGTATTATTTTTTTGGTTGATTTTAAAGTTCATATAAATTTTGGTTTATAGGTTGATAGTTTGTATTATTTAAAAAAAATTTCTATTCGTATAATTTTTGGATAAAATTTGATAGTTGGTATTATTTTATTTTATTTTTCCTTATAATTATTAACCAAAAAATGTTCATAAAAATACTTGCTATTTTATGATATCATATGCACATATTGATTTCTGTTATAGGTTTTTTTTTTATATTGCAACATACCACTCATTCAATATTATACGTATTATAATACTTATATTATTTTTTATTTATTTATTGATTTCTAACTTTTAACATTATGTTTTTAATTTTTTTTTTCTAAATGATTATTTAAACTAAATTAACATATCCGTGTAATGCACGGGTTTTCGACTAGTTTATATTACAATAGGGTAGATGGGAGAGAGAGCATTTAATATTCAAAGAAACTCTAAATTCATCAATGGGAACTCTATATACAGAATATAAATGCCTTGGTGAGAAGATTAGCCAACTGGAATTTGAAGAGACATGAGAGATTTGTATGATTCCAGCATCAATCTTCTCCTTGATGAATGTATATCAATCTCCACATTTCTTGTTTTATCATGCTGCACAGGGTCATGAGCTACACTTATAGCAGATATATTGTCACAATATAGCTTCATTGGATCCTCCCACCCAATTCTCAAATCATTCAAAATGATTCTCCTCCACAGCAATTCACAAATACCAAGAGCAGCTGCACAAAATTCAGCTTCTCCACTAGACCTTGCAACAACTCCTTGCTTCTTACTTCTCCAAGCAACCAAATTTCCACCAAGATACACACAATAGCCTATAGTAGAGCATCTAGTTACAGCAAACTCAGTATCCGTGAAAGCTTCAAGCATAACCTTGTCACTTTTGGTGAACAAAATTCCCTTCCCTGTAGTAGTCACAATAAGATACCTTAGTATCCTAAAAGCAGCCTGGAGGTGAGGTTCTCTAGGGTCTTGCATGAATTGACTAATGATGCTAGAGAAGGCAATGGCTTGCTGGGTGTGAAAAAGTGGAAATTGGTTTACAATTTGTCATCCCAGCCTCTAGATGCCAATTGAACTAGGAAAGCAAATTGACAATAATTACAAACAAATTTTTACGGGTATTGATGAAAACTTAAAATTTAGAGAAATTTCCTTTCTCTCTAAATTTAGAGAAATTTTCTCTCTTTGGATTTCTCTATTTTGCAGATGCATATAGAGGGGTTGCTGGATAAAAACCCCATTTTCTCTCTTTTATGGGAGCCCTTGGAGATGCTCTAACTTGAGTTATTTTTTGTTACTAATTTTCACACAATAGAAATATAATTGGAAATAAACCCATATAAGTTATATGTTTCATGACTTTCATCCATCTTTGGTTGCAATTTGTTACGTTTCTGTTGAATCTTGTGCCTTATTCGTTGCGAGTGTAGTAGCCATATATAGGTTTAAAAAAGTAGAGAGAAAGTCATGAAACATTCGGGTATTAGATGCAATCTTGTGCCTTAATCACATTGTGCAAATATAGTTGATTGAGATATGTTTTAATCCGTCTTTAAATATATCGAAGGTGCTCATGCATATAAATGTATGAAATTTATAGTTCCGGATGTGACTTAGCATAATAAAATCCAGATGTAAACTCCATATTTATGTGCCTTATGCCAACTAAATGGTGGTCTGCTTGAAATTTTAGCTGTCATTATAAAGTTTCTTGTAAATAAGATTGATGTCCATCCATGGATAATTTCAGGGACCAATTGCCGGGTGTAAGAGCATCCTCAGAACATTCATTTCTGCATTTATTGCATCTTATGAAATCAGTGTTCAGGTATTCTATATCTGCATTTGATATCTACTGCTCTTTCTTTCCCACCACTTAACAGATTGGGTTTCTATTTGAACGGATTAATAGTTTGTACTATACATCTTTAGAACTATCAACCATGTGTTGTCTGTTGTGCAGATGGAAGATAATATCCTTCAACTAATATTGGCTATCTTATGTGAGATTTACCGTGGAGAGGTTTGTTATTTCAGTTTTTAGCTCGTAGCTGGTCCATGTTTTCCCTTTCACTTTATTGTTGACGTTGTTTGAGTGACCAAAAGTTTTATGGTGCATAGGAGTCACTTTGTGCGCAGTTTTGGGACAAGAACAGCATTACAGATGGACCTATCCGCACTCTTCTCTTTAATTTGGAGGTTGAGTTTCCATATCGGATCGCTGAGCTTATAAGCCTTGTATCCTCCCTGAGTGAGGGCACTTGGCCAGCGGAGTGTGCGTGAGTGTATTCCCTGTCATTTTATGAGAATATTTGCACAGTCTGTTTAGTTTTGTTTCTAATGTTCTAGACCCTAGGAGCTAAAGAGTGCATCTAATACCCGAATGGAATTTCTTGTCAAATTGATATAGGAGTAAATCCTTTACCCATGTGCTTTCTATGATTGAAGTGTTTTTTAGGACTATTAACAAACAATTGAAGTGTAGTTTCAACTATTTAAAAAGGCCTAACTCACTCTTTTTTCTCCAAACTTGTTTGGCATGGATTTGAGAAGTAGCTCATCCAAACAAACATTTTATTTGTGAAGGTAAGTATATATTGCTATGAAAGAAAGAAAGAAAGAAAGAGAAGTTAGTATTAGGTAAAGAGCATTAGCCCAAAAGCAAAAGGGTTACGATATACAAGAAAACAATTAAAGACCATCAATTTCTCTGCACACTTTACCCTCGTTACAAAACTTTCCCTTAGTAACAACTATCTTTTGTCTTTTTTTAATAAAAAAAGGGTTTACAAGTAGATATATGAATCACATCCCCACCAAAGTTAAATTTGATTATGTGTTTGCCAAAGCAAAATACATAACAACCATAAGAACCATAAGGTGTGTTTTGGACTATAATAGTTTTCGTTCTAATGGCTTGAGCAAACCAGTTGAGTCAATCATCAAGCACAAACCCCCTCCTGGATGTTTTCAACCAGTTCTGAACCCTCTCTGGGAAGCCTTGGTGAAATCTGAAAAGATGTGAGAACCAAAGTGGGATTCATCCCCATCCTAATCTTGAGACAGATCACAAGTTGGGGACTCCCCCATCCCGTATCTATGTAGTTTCTTGCTAATAGAGAACCTTCCCTGAATTGCTATCCATGCGATGAAGCCATACCAGACAAGATCTTGACTTAACACTCTGGGCAGTTTTAGTCTCTTTGAATCATAAACCCCGGCATAATTAAGCTGTACAGAAGAGTGGACCAGGGAGAAGATATCACTCTTATCTACCTGAGAAAATATGGGGAAGCAAATCTCTCATCTGATATATAACAACATAATTCCTCTCCAAAGCCACTAATTAGTGGTCTTGCCCTGAACATCTCGCGAGCTGGTCCTTGAGCAGATGAGGTGTTTCCTACCTAGTCTAGAGGCTATGTTTGTCATAACGAATATAAACAAGTATTTTGGCTCAGTTAGTTTTGAACTAGATTATTTACATTGTCTCTCTCATTTTTTCCTCTTTTCTTTTAATTCGTGTCCAAACAAGATACTGTTTTGTTCAATTCTTTTTCAAAGAGGCATGATGTTCGTAGCAACCCTTGTATTTTCTTTTCAACAGGTTCAATTTTCTCCACACATCTGTGGGTATATCTTCTCCTATTGAGGTAAATGGCGATCTTTTGGTGGATGAGGCTTCTCAGCTTGTTCATACACAACTACCACTGGTTGTTCCTGGGGTTGAAGGTTTGGTGATTCCGAGAAATACTTCTGGTCAAATTATAAGAAGGATTGATGGAAATACAGCAGTAGTCCGCTGGCAGGTAATAGAATGCAGAGCCGTCTTTGATTTTTTCTTTTGCTGTTTGTTTTGGCCTTTTGGGAGAACTAGAGCAGAAATCTAGGGTCAGGTTCTATCCTCAGTTCATGATCCTTCCTTTCTGGAGAACTTTGAAAGCCCATTCATCTAGTTTGTGATTCTGTAATATTGTTTTGTAGCGTGCCTGTCTTAATATTTTTTTTTAATGTGATTTGGGATGCTGGAACACATTATATGGATGTCATCTTGTTTAACTATTGTTCTTGATTGGAAGAGATCATCCAATAATTTGTTTTTTCTATCTGTATTATGTTCATGTTTGTCCACTAAATGCTGTATCTTTCTACCTTTCTATCTAAGTTTGAAATTCAAAAGCTGGAAGTCTAATATTCTAAGAAATCAAGCTTTCACTGCACTAAGCAGGAGCCTTGCAGTTAGTTTGACGCAGTAATTCTTTTCATGAACTTGTTATCTCAGTTGTTTCATGTATCAACAAAACAAATTAGATCTTTCTTCTTATGTGGATTGCATTTCAATTGTGCAGTACAAGCAGTCTGGAGTGGTAGTTTTGCTTCTGTGTTTGGCTCAGAAGCGTGATTTTGATGGTGATGAGGAGGCCCTTGTTATCCTTGATCTGTTCTCTCGATTGGCATCCTTTAACATGGTAATTTTCTCTGTATCGCTGGTCCTGCAAGAGCTTTTATGATATGTGCATCTGTTAGATCCCGGGAAATCCTGGTCGGGCCATACAAAATGGGAGTCGTCTTAGGGATATTTTTTTTTGTATTATAAGGTTGGGGTCCACTGTCTAAGCTATTGTGTTGGGGCTTCACTCTCCCTTAGATTGTGGTTTTTATTTTCTCTCCCAAACCAATGTGGGATTCCCAACAACATCTATAAACAACCAGTACCCCTCACTTTCAGGAATTGAAGTTCACTGGTATTATGTTGCCTTTTCATTTAACTCCTCTGGTACTTTGATGTTTCAAATGATGTTGGGATTGTTTAGCTCAATCATTTTTAACTCGGTTTTTTTTTTTTGGGTTAAAATTCCCTGTGATTCTTCAAGAAATTTAGACTATAGATCCTTTAGATTCATCTTGCTATTCTTAAAGGAAGAAAGGGAAAAGAATCTTTTATATTTTATGATGAAACTTGGAAACAAATGCATTTTGAAGAATTCTTAATGAACATCACTTCAGTTTTATTACGGGCTTTGAGCTAATGCAGTGGCTTTCCTTGACATGAATTAATGGTTTTCACTAATCTTTTGACGATTGAACTCTTAATCATTCATTAACACCGTTTCTTGCTTGATACTTCACAGGGTGTTTGTCTCTCATTGATGAATGTTGGAAAACTACATATTCCTGGATCTTATGAGGATGCACATGATAGCAACATCTGGTATTGCTGCTAACTTGCAATATAAATCCAATTTCTTTTCTCCTTTATTTCATGGGTAATCGCATCTTTGGCCCATATCCATTAAAGGATACTCTTCGTTGGTCCTTTTCTATAACCTTTATTCGTTCCTACTAAAAAAGCCCAATATCTATCAAAAATAGTGATTCTGTCCATTTTCTGTTAACAAATTGTTAAATATCTTGCATGTCTAGGGTCCTCAAGTCTCTCACCCCTAGAGGCCAGGGACCAAAATATGCGATTTGCCTATGTTTGAACTATTTTTTGTTTCTCAACGTATTGGATATACAACATTTTCTTTGTATTGCTATTTTGTTTGTTACTTCAGGATAGATGTGGTGGAGGTATTGTGCAATCTTGTAAGGAACTTACCCTCTTATCCCAAGAATCTGCTAGTGGTGTCCATGGGAGTTGGAATTTTGGCAAAAATGTTGAAATGGTAATTATTCTTCATTCTTTGGAATGTTCATATTCTCTTTATGTACTTTATGTCCCATCATTGTTTAGGGTCAGATTATGAGGCGTATGGATCAGTGTTTTAAAAAGCTAGAGGCGACACAAGGCAATAGACATGTAGCTTAAACGGGCTTCAGGAGCAAAAGCGATTGATTTTTCATAAAACATCTCAAAACACTTTAAAACTCAAGTTTAATGCTATAAAACCCGTCCTTGATGAAATAAAACCAGATTGAAAACATATTATTGTAATAAAACCAAGTTTGAGGTAGTAAGCATGTAAAAAACACCAATCTAAAGCATCACAAAATACTAAGTCTAAGTCTAAGCATAGAAGATTAAAGAATAGATAGAAATCAAGCAGAATGGGAAGGATGGTTAGTGTGTGTGATGCAGGAGCTACAATTCTATCTTTTTATAAATTGAATTTTATCTTTTTAGGGATTGTTATTAAGGTTGTATCTTTTTCTTTTGACTATGCATAAGTTTAGATAATTTAGGAAGTTATATCTTTTATCTCTTTATATTTTATCTTTTCTTAAAGATAGGATTTAGAGTTAAGATTGGTTATTTTTCTTCAATAAATACGCTTGTAGGCTTGAGATTTTTATTCATTCAATAACATTTTAGTTATTCCTAGAGAATTTCTCTCATTTCCTGGTGGGATCCAGTTTATCAATTTAGGGTTTTCGTCGCTTGCGAAACCCTTTGTGGAAATCTCGCGCTTCCATCTGCGTCAGAGTGGGTCAAGCAAAATAATCTATTTCATCTACATCCTCTTCTTCTTCAATGTCGAGACATGGAGCGAAGTCCCGTCACCTTTGTCCACTGACTTGTATCCTTCATCAGCACAAGAATAGGATGCGTGAAGAATTGGGCAAGACTGAACATTTATGAAGAAAAAAGATGCTAAAATCTTCAAAAAAAATCAACAAAAAAATTTCCAAATAAAAAAAGATATGGAAAGATTGTATACAAATTCAGTTGTGATATGTAATATATCATGATCAACCAAAATAAGAGGAACAAAAAGAAAAAGAAAAGCCCATTGTTGTAGCTTTTCAGTGCTTGCGGCTTAAGCAGTGCCTGGTACGCTTTGGGTGGGCTTTTCCACCCTTGCTGCGCCTTGACCAAGGCAGGCACTAGACTTGGCGCCTTGGGCTTAAGCGGGCTTAAGCGCGCCTTGACTTGGCTTTTTTTAAACGTTGGTATGGATAACAGACGGGTAATAGTTTTGATCATTTGGCAAGAAACATAGCTTTGGTCTTGTTTTTTGCAACCTAAATCTCCTTTGCCAGCTTTTTGCGGGTAAAGAATGTCATACAGCTTGGCTGCTTCGTTAATCAATGTCCAGTTGCCATGTGTATTGGTGTGAGTTGCAATCTATCTTGCGCTCAAGTTAGATATGCTGGTCTAAGGTTGAGGACTAAATGTATTTTCTGAGGGTCTTCCTGCAAGGAAAATTCATTTTCTTTTTTTCGTCTTTTTGCTTATGGTGCTCTTATCCTCTGGTAATATTCCAGCCTTTCCATTTGAAATTGATTTTTATTTTTTCTGTATAGTTTGTTTTAAAAAATGTAATAAACAGTTTCAGCGATGCAAGTGGAATTCAAAGCACCACTTCTTTGCCTCCTCTTATTGGTGCTCTCCAACTTCATGGGACAACCTTTGGTCTCCTTCCTTAGCAATTGGAAAAGTTTAATCATCTCAGATATTTATATTTAGTTACTGCCACTCCAGATTGAAATTTAGGATCTCTTTGGGAAAAATGCTGTGTGTGTTTGCAAGGGGATTACAGCGGCTAATATCTTGAATTGGTTTTTTCTTTGGTTTTACTTAGAGATACTGATTTGGACCTCTGTGATTTGTGAATAATCATTTGGCTTGCACTCTCTTTTTTAAATAACCATTAGTGGATCCTGTGGCGGGTCAATATTCGGGTGGTAGATGCCTAGGCAGGAGTTTGTGGGGTTCTTTTTCTCTCCTTTTCTCCTTTTTTCTTTGTTTCCTTTGGATTTCTTATCATTTGGTCTAGGTTGTTCTAGGCAGGTTTATGAGCTCCTGACTTAGGGTTTTAGGCTTGTAGAGGGCTAGGTCCTAGGACACATGGCAGTGAGTTTAGCACTAGTGGCAGTGTGGTTTGTGGTGCAGGGTGTGCCTTTTATTGCGAATTTTTTTGCTTCCTGATTTTTGTGCCTCCCTTTGTTCTCTATTGTCCTTGTTTCCTTTCTTTATGGTTGCACTTGTGCCTCTTGGAAACATCCTCTCGACCTTGTCAGGGAAGACCTTGCTCACGCGGGATTTATCGGGTAGTTGTTGCTGTTGTGGGCTACAACCAAAGACTCCTACCATCCCCAAATGAGTGTCATTTTAAACTCATTTTCTTGTCCCAAATTACTTGTCATTTTGCCAAGATCTAGGAAAAAGCTAATGATTGCTAAAATACTACCAATCAAATTTAAAAAGCAAATAAAAAGAAAAAGAATTTATTTATTGTTGAATATCTTTCAAGGAAATATTTTATTCAGAATTATTCTAGAGATATTCTAGGATATGTAGATGTAATATCTTATATATTTTTAGATAGTTTTTGTTCTTCCCTATCTTTCATTTCCTTGTAATACTAGATCTAAGGTGGTACATATAGGGTGTTCTGGCTGCATTAATCAATTCTGACAGGATTCATCTTCTTCCTGTTCTTCATGGTATCAGAGCCTAATTTGCTCTAATCTTTCACATCTAGGCAGCCTTCATTGCTGCTATATTTTTCCTTGGACGGTCAGCCTTCATTGCTGTCGTATTCTTGTTCTTCTTTTGAAGACAAACTCGTCCTTCAGTAGCCTTTGTTGCTTTTGCCTTTCCTCATTCAACCATGTCAAACACACCCGATACTGAAATTG
Organism: Persicaria tinctoria; assembly: GCA_037127255.1. Lineage (NCBI taxonomy): Eukaryota > Viridiplantae > Streptophyta > Magnoliopsida > Caryophyllales > Polygonaceae > Persicaria > Persicaria tinctoria. Next base: position 44,706,258 of record JBANSL010000011.1, on the reverse strand, counting down.
CTTCCACAAAAAAGAAGGCTGAATTCCAAAGTCTTCAATCTCCCTACAAACTATGGAAAAAATTACCTCATCTGGTCTCAGGCTGTGAAGACCTATCTTAAAGGAAAAGGAAAGCTCAACAATCTGACCGAGGGAGTTCCAAATCAAAAAGATCCCAACTTTCACGCTTGGGATGAGACAGATTCAATGATCATGTTTTGGCTATGGGAATCCATGGAACCAAATGTAAGTGTATCGTGTATGTTCTTGAAGACTACGAAAGATGTATGGGATTTCATCAAGAGGTCTTACTCCAAGGCGAAGGATGAGGCATTGACGTTTGAACTTACTATCAAGTCCTATTCCACCAATAAAGGGGAAAAGACTTTCACTGAGTATGGTAATCTCCTCCAAATCTTGTGGAAAGAACTGGATCAGTATCAAGTTCTTGAAATGAAGTGCAAAGAAGATGCTGCAGAATGGAGGAAGTATCAAGACAAGAACAGAACTTATATCTTTCTAGCAGGATTAAGCTCTGAATAGTGAATATGACCTGATCAGGGTCCAGATCCTTGGGCGAGAAGAGCTACCAACTTTGGAAGAGGTTATCTTTCTTGCGAAGGCAGATGAGAGTAGGAGGGCTGTAATGCTTAAGTTCTCCTCTTGCTGCCAAGACTGGTAGGAAAGATGATAGGTGGTGTAGCCATTGCAAGAAATCTGGCCACATTCAAGACAAGTGCTGGAAATTACACGGCAAGCCCCCTAGCCGAGATGGGAACAGCAACCGAAGTTCATCAAGACCCCAAGCTAATACGGCGACTCAAGGGGCTTCTCAAGTAGATGCTCAGGAAGGGATGACTCGAGCTGACTTTGAAAAATTCAGGAACTTCTTCAAATCTCTTGAAAACCAATCTGGTAACTCTTCTAGCCAATGCTCTCTTGCTTTATCAGGTAACAATTCATTTTCTTCATGCTTTAAAGCTTCCCAAACATGTCATCCCACAAAATGGATCATAGACTCGGGTGCCACTGACCATATGACCAAATCTTCCCTCCGGTTTAAGACTTATCAACATTCCAAAAACAAGAAAACCATGAAAGCTAATGGGTCATTGGCCACTGTTGCTGGCCAAGGAACCACTCCCCCCTCCACCAAATTAAAAACACTGTTGCTGGCCAAGGAACCATTCCCCTCTCCACCACATTAAACCTAAAAAATGTGCTCCATGTCCCTGAATTGTCTACAGATTTGATTTCTGTTAGCAAGCTTACAAAGGATCTTAATTGCCATGCTCTTTTCACACCTTATGTTTGTGTTGTACATCCCAACAAAATGGCCTTGCAGAAAGGAAAAATAGACACATTCTAGAGGTTACCCGTGTCATGCTCTTCACAAACAATGTTCCTAAATCTTTTTGGGGAGAAGCTGTCCTCACTTCAACCCATCTCATAAATATGCTGCCATCTAAAGTTTTGAACTACAAAAGTCCATTTGAGTGTCTTGAGTTCTATCCAAATTGTAGGGCATCGAGTCTTGAGCCAAAGGTTTTTGGGTGTATTGCATATGTTCATGTGCACAGTCCTCAAAGGGGAAAATTAGATCCAAAGGCTGTCAAATGCATCTTCCTTGGCTATTCTACTACTCAGAAAGGTTACAAGTGTTACAATCCCACCTCTAAAAAATTATATATCTCTATTGATGTCACATTTGCTGAACATCACCTTTTTATCCCCAAACCAAGGTTCCAAACCTTTCTGATCTTGAGCAAAATGTCCCACCTCAAGAGATCTTTCCAGACTTAGATCTGGACGTTACTCCTCAAATGGCATGAGTACCTATACCTCAACCTAACCCCTCTCTTCCTAGGTATCCACATGTGTATTCCAGCAGAATAAGGGGCAAGTTCAACCCTCAAGTCCGGAATTTTGGCCTTGATAATGCCAATCCTCAAGGTATGAATCTGCTCCTAATAACCATACATCTGTTGAAACTAATGATCGTGTTCATCCAGATATTGAGCAACCCATTGCTCTTAGGAAAGGAATTCGAGAGTGCACAAAAAGGCACTTATACCCTTTATCCAACCATGTGTCTTTACATCGCTTCGCCCCATCTCACCAAAAATTCATTCAAAGCCTTAACCAAATTCCTATTCCTACATCTATTTCGGAAGCTTTAAAGATAAGAGAATGGAGAGAAGCCATGAAGGAAGAGATGTCAGCACTAGAAAAAAATCAGACTTGGGATATTATTGATAAACCTGTTGGAAAGAATGTGGTTGACTGCAGGTGGATATATTCCTTCAAATATAAAGCAGATGGGACACTGGAAAGATACAAGGCCCGACTTGTAGCTAAAGGCTACACTCAAACCTATGGGATTGATTATCAAGACACTTTTGCACCGGTTGCAAAAATGAATACTGTGAGAGTTTTGATATCTTTGGCTGCTCACTTCAATTGGTCACTCTTACAGTATGATGTGAAGAATGCATTCCTTCATGGAACACTGAATGAAGAAATCTATATGAGAGTTCCACCAGGTTTCACACCTCCTGCCCCTACCAAGGTGTGTAGACTAAAGAAAGCACTTTATGGTCTGAAACAGTCACCAAGGGCCTGGTTTGGAAGATTTGCAGCAGTCATGAAAGGAGCGGGTTATAGACAAAGCCAAGGAGATCATACTTTGTTCATCAAGCATTCAGCTTCCGGGGGAGTAACCATCCTTTTAGTATATGTCGATGATATTATTGTCACGGGTGACAACGAGTTCGAGAAGGAGAATCTAAGGAGAAAACTGGAAGCTGAGTTTGAGATCAAATCGCTTGGTAAATTGAAGTACTTCCTTGGAATTGAGGTGGCTCACTCTTCTCATGGGATCTTTATATCCCAACAGAAATACTTTGCAGATTTGTTGAAAGAAACTGGTAAGAGTGCGTGTAAACCAGCTCCAACTCCTATTGATCTGAATCATAAGCTTGGAGAAGCAAAGGAAGAAGTACCGGTTGACAAGCAAATGTATCAAAGTTTGTGTGGGAAGTTGATCTATTTATCTCATACTAGACCCGGCATAGCTTACTCTATTAGTGTAATCAGTCAGTTTATGCATGATCCTAGAGAGTATCGCCTTTTGGCGGCTTAGAGAGTACTCCACTATTTGAAGGGCAATCCTGGGAAAGGAATCTTGTTCAAGAGAGGAAACAACCTTACTCTTGAAGCTTACATAGATCCAGATTACGCAGGATCAGTTGTAGATAGGAGGTCTACTTCTGGTTATTGTGTTTTACTTGTTGGTTACTTGGCGAAGCAAGAAGAAGAATGTGGTTGCTAGGTCTTCTGCTGAATTCGGGAAGGGCCAATGAAACTTATGTGTGACAACAAATCAGCCATTAGTATAGCTCACAATCCAGTCCAACATGACAGAACTAAGCATATAGAAATTGATCGACACTTCATAAAAGAGAAGCTTGAAGGAGGTCTGGTTACTCTTTCTTATATTCCCTCAGATGAGCAGATTGCAGATGTGTTGACAATAGGCCTCCATACTTCATGGTTTCATTGGTTAAATTCCAAGCTGGGAATGAAAGATGTTTATCACCCAGCTTGAGGGGGAGTGTTGAATATCTTTCAAGGAAATATTTTATTCAGAATTATTCTAGAGATATTCTAGGATATGTAGATATAATATCTTGTATATTTTTAGATAGTTTTTATTCTTCCCTATCTTTCATTTCCTTGTAATACTAGATCTAAGGATGTACATATAGGCCTATTGTTCTAGCTGCATTAATCAATTCTGACAGGATTCATCTTATTCCCGTTCTTCCTTTATACCCTTAACTTTTCATATTCATTTAATGCACCTTACTCCCCATGCAACTATTTAATAAGGCAAATTATGTGACAGAGGGTGTACATCTCCAGACATTTTCATTTGTGTTATTCTCCCTTCCATCTTGCGCACTTTTGAATTTGGTACTTAAATTTAACTTTGATACCTTTGTTTTATTTTTTAATTTCAGTTCACCGTCTTATGTTAGTGAGGTCATTCTGAAGAAGAATTTGTTTGATGCTCTACAGACAAGTATCTTCAATCTAGATAACTATGGTTTTTCCAGGTAACTGCTCATTCAATTTTTACCTTGGATTCCAGTTGTTTTGTCGTGCATTTTTGTTTAGAGAACAATTATTCATTTTTCTCATAAATTTTGAAGTTCAAATAGTTTATCAGTTTACCACTCTGATCATGCCATATCTCTGGGTAACGTGAAATTTACTTGTGATCTTTTGTTGCTCTGATTTTGATACAAAATCCTATCTCGAACGTACCTTGGTTGTTTTTTCAATGTGTTTTCTTTCATTACCCCAAAATATGAAGTTGATGTTGAATGATCTTGTTATGTTGTATGTGGTTCATTTTTCTCATAAATTTGGTCTATTATACTACTACTTGACTTCATTCTTCTCTGCAGTGGCATGTGGATACTTTCTGGAAGGCTTGCAAAAATGATGTTAGTTGATTGTGAGCAAAATGCATTTTGTCCATTGACCATTTCAGGCATGTTAAGTGACTTGTTCTTGACTTCTTATATATATATATATATATATACCTGTTTATGTTGGTCGATTTTTACTATCTTCTCCATTTCATTTGTCATCTAATCTCCAGCTTAATTATAGCAAAGTTGATGTCAACAACAAAGGAAAAGAAAAGTAAAGTCAGACATGTGGCAGCATGGCTTTATTATAGCGCAATTTTATTTGTGTTCCACAATAAGATACATTTTTTTTTGTGAAGATTCAACATGCATTGTTTCAATCAGTGTCATAACCTTTGGATTTTTTATTTGTTCATCAGTCATTATATATTAAGAAGTTCTATTCTATTCTTCGCTTGCAATTTCTGGAAGAGTTTATCAGTTGGGTAATCTAGGGTTTGTGGAACAAATTGGATGATGTAACTTCCGTACATATTGCTATACACATTTCAGCGCAAAATGTACGTATATCACATAATTTAGCAAAGGGAGTCTTTTGTGTAGCCTGTAGTTGTTAGGGATCCATTGAAATAACTCCAAAAGGTTAGCTTATAAAATAGAACAAGTTAAATATTAGAGACATGTTTTGAATAACTCCAAAAGGTTAAGGACTGAGAATGTAGTTTACCCATATATCTGTAGTCTACCTAAGTTGAGTCTCACTTAAGAGGTTGGGTCTTGTGAAGTTGGGATGGAGGAAGATGTATGGGAATAGCCATTCCGGAATGACTCACTGGAATGGACTTGCGGGTAAGGTCCCTGGTTCGAACCCCGGATGACCGCTCTTTATTTACAAATTCAAGGAAGATGTATGGGAATCAGGGAAGATAGAGAGAAGGCAACATATGTTAGAATGAGGAGCCATCCGTTTTGATCATTCTGTCTTCTTTATTTGCCCTTTCGTTAACAATTCATCTATTCTTTTATGCCAATTGCAGTTCTAGCATTCTGTTTCCTCATGTTTTACTCTATTCACTGACTGATTTGCAAATCCATGTATCAGTACTTATTCACAACTATGTCTCAGGAGGTTACTTGGGTACTGATATATTCATAGATTTTGAGTTTTATCCGTGTCATTACTTGTAATACACATCATATCTGTGTGTTTGTTATGATTACTTTTTGAGCTTCATCATCTTATACAGTTTGCACTCTTTTGTTCTGCTGTATTTTCCGTATGCCATTGAATTCATGTTGTGTTGCAGTAGATATTTCACGATCCTTACTGTTACGATTTGCTGCATGGATAAATATGCTTTGCTTAATGATTTTTTTTCTTCCAGTTCTGGATTTCACAGTGCAGCTTCTGGGAGCTGAAGTGGACCATGATTTTGTCCTTGCTCTTGTCATTTTCTGTATTCAGTATGTTTTTGTTAATCATGAATGCTGGAAATACAAGGTGAAACAAGATCGTTGGAAGGTTACTTCAAAGGTATCTTTTGTAGAATCTGTGCATGTAATGTCATCTAACAAATTGTACTGTTTATTTGAGTGCAGTATTTATTGGATTTAATTGACATTCAGTACCATTTAATTAGGGATGAACATTAAATATTCATTGTCATTCTGGGGAAAAATGGAGAAGAATAAAACTACTTACTGTTTGAATGTTAGGAAGGGGACAGGAATGTTGCACTATCCGGACAAAAAAAGAAAAGAAAATAGTAAATATGTGAATCTCTCCACAACCCCAGGTTCAAAATTAAATTTGAACGTTTCCCGTATTTGGGTAGGTTTTGCTTTCATGCATATTTAACCCTGAGACTGTGTGAACTTGAAGCTTCATTTTTTTAGACTTTAGACTTCAGTACAAGGCTGGTAAAAGCTAATGTATTTTTTTTTTTAAATATAAGCAATACAACTTTGAAAATGGAACTCCTATATAATCTCATGTAACATTGGTAGGGAAAATGCAAACATGCTTAATGGAGGCTCTGATAAAGTGATATCTAGATTTAGGAAAGATAATTTCCTAAGCATACGTTTATTGGATAACGAGCTATAGCTCAAGTGCAAAGTTGTCACTTAAGAGTAACTAACACATACGAAGTCTTTTTGACCAGTAGCCATCATTTTTTGAAACGGAAGGATTCTTGTTGGAATGAATATTCTCAACCGTATGATCTACTGATTTCCAATATGTGATGCCCACTCATCTTCTTTGTCACAATCTTTATAAAAATCATGGCATCCTAGGAGGCCCAAAGGCTCTCATAAGCGCCCCCCCCCCCCCCCCCACACACACACACACACACCACCACCACACAAACACAGAGAAAACACAGGCCTAGCAATACTCTTGGTTTGGTGTTTTCAGATGAGAACAAGCTCTTGTTTGTATGGGGAAAACTTCTCAATCTTAACAATCCATCATAATTTTGTCGCAATGTCACATATTTGATTTGGGGTGCATTCGACTTCTCCTTGTTGTTTTATTAAGTGTACTTTCTTTGACAGTCTTGCAACCATTGGGTTTCAGTTAGTCTTGAATAATATGATAAGACAATATGGAGAGGACCTTAGACTTTTCTCTGTTCTTTCTCAAGATCCTCCCAAGATTTGTTTCCGCTGCATTTTTTTTTATTTTAAGGGTTAAAATATATTAAAATTTGGGATAGAATATATACAAAGGTCTTGCAAGGGGGACTAGTGTTCTAGGTCCACTTGCTAGGGGCATCAAAATCATGGGATCTGGTTTTAAGGGACCCCAATCCATAAGGTGTGTTGAACTCATAGGTTCGGTGCAACCCCTATCTCGTCAAGCCAAGGCTATCCGAAGTCGGGCCCGCACCCTAAGGTTGTGAAAAAATAAAACCCCCTTCGGCTCAGCCATCAAGGGTCTTATCCTACCACAACCTTAGCACACCTGAAGCATTAAATGGAACCCTATTACTTAAAGTTTGTTTCCGCTGCATTGATATCAGCTTTACTAACAAGTTAATGTGCATATTCTTATTCCTAGTGGAGACAATTGTTTTGTTTTTTTTTTTAATTTTTTTTATCAATAATGTGTCTGATGTCCTCCCTCTCTTATCCTTGTGTTAATTTGTTTCTTATTGTTTGAAATTTGTCTTCTTCATGGTATTTCATGTAGGCACTTGAGGTTCTCAAAACAAGCATTACAGCAATCCCTCACCTCAGTAAGATTGGTGAGAGTATCACTTGCATAATACTTTCAGATTCTTCGATCCACAACATGTTGTTTCGAATTGTTTGTACCACCTCACATGACCTAGAGGTAAGACAGTATTGGCTGCCCAGTTCTATTTTTGATGCTTTGGATTCACAGTTATCTTTAACCAGAAGATTGTGATTGTTATTGATGACTATGGCATTATTGCCAATGTAATATTTTATTCCTTATAAGCTCAAAATCAGCTTTCATCATTTTTGAGGCTAGGTTTTGTGTGCTACCATTCTTCTTGAGAAAATACTTATTCCTTTTGCACGTTTACATCAGAATTTTTGCATGGTTTTTGCTTCTCAAATGCTCAAAGTTAGCTTAGTTTTCTAAAATTAAGTCATTTGATCTTTTTATTGAATTTTACTGGAAGGTCCGGAAAAATGGGCCAACCTGTATGGGTGTTTAGCTGTTATCACTTGCTTGTCTCCAGCATTTAGCTTTTATCTGCTAATTAGATCATAAATGTTCCTTTCCCATTTCTTTTCCGGATTAGAAACTCTATGCCAGCAAATTATTCGACATGAGGGAGATTGAAGGCTGGGAGCTCTGTATATGCTTGGTGCTGGATATTTTTATGAAGATCATCACCAACTTTTCTGTGGTACTGCATCCTCCATTCCTACTACTGTAAAATTTCCTTGGCTTTCTGCTCAATTCAATTACCAATAAATGATGTTAGTTTGATTTCAATCTGGGCCTCCTTGCAGATATGTTGTTCTGTCTCTAGTCAGATTTTGTGGTTGATTTTCTATACTGTTGTATTGTCTGTTTATTCACATTATTTTTTCCACCTCCTAGGATGAGTTCTCTGGCCCATACGTCTTCCATCAGGCAATTCTCTCACCAAGTGCGAAACCAATTTCAGTTCTCCTTGCCGTGGCATCTTTGATGTCCTTCATGCGGAATCCTGTATGTATTTTGGAACTTATAACAGATTCTTGATTTTTTTTTTTTGCTTGTGCATTACGTTTAACCTCCTTGTTTTCTTAAGATGTGCACGCTTCTTATAGCAGGTCCATGTTTTGAATGTTGCTTAGTTTGACCATTTTGGGTTTCATTGACTGAGTCGATGAGTGTGAGAAATATAATTGTCAAATAACATCCATCGATCTCCCGCTTTTATGGAGATTTTGTTTCGCTATTGTTATCTGGGGCCTTGTTGTATTGACTAAGAATTAATAGAAGAAAGAATCTGAAGCATAATATGCCTGAGATTGGGTAGGAGATCAGATCTATACTCTCTGTACACAAAATTGGGATAATGTGCCTGATGTCACTTGAGTAGGCGATCATATCTATACTAACTGTAAGCAAAATTGGCAGAATGTGCTTGATGTCACTTGAACTGATGGCGGACTAGGTGAAAATTTACCAAATTGATTAATTTAGGATTGACACTCAACTTTGCCTAAGTGGTGTAGAGTGCACAAGTCCTCTCTCGGAAGATTGTCTTGTCTAAACATATTAAAGACTTGTAGACCTTCACATAATGAAAGTTGTTAATGGATTCCATATCAACTAGCCTAGAAATCCCGTTTACCCCATAGCATGTGTTTCCTCTCTGGGATCTTCCTTATTTTAGGGAATGGCAGTCTGTCTTCTGAGAAGACATACTGCCATGGGGTAAAAGGGATAATGTGCCTGATTTGTTTATTTATTTTAAGGTTAAAATATATTGAAAACTGAAGAAATATGTACAAGCATGTTAGAGGGTCGTTTGGGTAGTGCAATAGGCGCCAAAATGAGGATATGCTCTCTTGAGCAGCCTATATTGTGAGTGAGGCAAGATCCTATCAAAGAACCATAGGGATGCTGGGCTAGCCATACGAGGCTCCTGTCTCTTCAAGCCAAAGCTATCAGAAGTTGGACACACACACCAAGGTAGTATAATGGAGCAATCCCTTCGGCTAAGTCATCCAGGAAGCTGCATTACTGTACTCTGGCATCTTTGTGATTAATTCTTTACCGAAGCATTACAAGCCATAAAAAGATACAACTATGACAAAAGGTTGGCTCTTATATAAAGCCATAAACATAATGTTGTCATGCATCTTAATTCTTCAAGTAGCACCAGTAGGGCTGCATATCTCAACTCCAGGGAGATCCTACAGTTCAACCGATACCACACATTCATGGCTGATCTTCCTCTAGTAGCTGGCCTTCGTGTAAGGTGGAGGAATGAGTGACCACCATGGAGAAATTGTTGTTCAGCACTCAATATACATGAGTTTTGATGATGTGAATCAACTCATCCAAGCTCCAAGATTTGTCTTGAAAGATCTTGTCATTCCTTGCCTTCCATATATAATATGTTGTTGCAGCAAGTGCTGTCCTTTTTGCTTTGGCTTTCCATCCTTTACCCCGAGCTTCTTTTTTCATCCATTTGATAGCTCCTTGTGGAGTGATCATCCTTCTCCATATTTCCAACCAGTTTTAAATCTGCATCCAGATTTGGGAGGAGAAGTCACAAGCAAAAAATAAATGTTCATGAGATTCAGGAGCCATGTTACAGAGAGGACAAGAGAGGTCTACTTCCCTATACTTAATGAGATCTTTGGTTGCCAATCTTTTCCTTGTAGCAAGCCAAAGGATGAAGGAGTGTTTGGGCAGGATATTGGAGTCCCAAATAGTGGAGTCCCAAACAACACTGCACCATGGTTTTAGGATTGACACTCAACTTTTCTTTGATTTTAAGGGTTAAAATATATTAAAAATTTGGAATAGAATATATACAAAAGTCTTGCAAGGGGGACTAGTGTTCTAGATCCACTTGCTAGGGACATCAAAATCATGGGATCCGGTTTTAAGGGACCCCAATCCATAAGGTGTGTTGAACTCATAGGTTCGGTGCAACCCCTATCTTTTTTTTTTTTTTTTTTGGTTTTAAAGGTTAATTGTATTAAAATAAACGAGTAGAATATTTACATGATAGGAGGGATAGCCTTGCCCGTAGGCTATGAGGCTTTGAACCAAAATCATGGAATCAACATAAGTTGTTCCAATCAATGTGGTGTGTTGAACACTAGGTTCGGTGCAACTCTTGTTTCTTCAAGCCAAAGCTATCGGAGGTCGGACCCACACCCTAAAGTTGTGTAAGTATAATTCTCCCTTCGGCTCGGCCATCAAGAGAATTACACTCACCCAACTCTAGCACACCAAGAACCCAAAATGAAGATCTAATGTAGCTATTACAAGATAGCCGAGGCTACACAACTACACATTAGCCAAATAATTCAAAGGCATGGCAAAAAGGAAATGGCGTATGAAATACATTTTCGTAGTGGCCTAGTAGTTGTCATTGGAAGCTCCCAGTTTCTCAATCATTCCCATTTCCAGCGTGGAGTTCTTCATTATGCTGGATATAGTCTTGTGTCAAAGTTCTTGAGGACGAGAAATGTAGGGAGAAATCATGTTGCAAGACTTTGTAGACATGGAGTTTGATCATGTGCACAATTTCTGCAACACTCTTGCTCCTGTTTTCAAATGCCTTCTCGTTTCTAGCCTTCCAGATTTGATAAATTGTTGTAGCAAAGGCCACTCTTTTTGACTTGGAGCGCCACCCTTTTCCTTTTGCTTCTTTCTTTAGCCATTTGAGCCCACTTTTGAGGGTATTCATCCCACGCCATATGCCAAGCCAGCTCTTAATCTGTGTCCACACAGCAGAAGAGAGATTACAAGAAAAGAAAATGTGTTCATGTGATTCCAAGGCAGAGTTACAAAAATGACAGTTTAACTGTACTTCCCTTGTTCTAATCATGTCATTTGTTGCAAGCCTCCTTCGTGGAGCTAACCATAGTATGAATGAGTGTTTTGGGATGATAGATCTATCCCATACTACTGAATGCCAGGGGGGTTTGGGGATCTTCCTCCTGAAGTAGTTGTAAGAGGCCTCAATTTGGAACTTTCCACCTTGTACCCAGCTCTGCAGTGTTGTTGCTGCTTCTTCAGTTGATCCTGCAGATGTTAGTAGAGCATCTCTAATAGCCAACAGTTTTTTAATAAGCGGGGAGTCATTCTTAGAGTGTACTTGCCAGTTCCAAATACTCCCCTCTTTTATATATTGATGATGTATCCATCTAATCCAGAGGCTATCTTTTTTCCTAATAATGTCCCAAAGTAATCTAGATAAAAAAGCATCATTCCATGTTTTGAGATCTTTTAAACCCAATCCACCCTCATCTTTGGGTAAGCAAACATCCTTCCATCTAATTCTATGGGACTTCCACAAGAACTTAGCACAAATTCTGTTAATATTATCAATAAGAGTTGAGGGAGAGGGCACAATTGAGAACCAAAAAGCCTGTATTCCTTGTAAAACAGTTCTAATTAATTCAACCCTCCCTGCATAAGACAAAGTTTTAGAGTTCCAGTAGCTGATATTTGTGAGCATTTTGTCCATAAGAGGGGAGAATTGGTACAGTGTCAGTTTTCCAGAAGAGATAGGTATGCCCAGGTATCTAAAAGGGAAGACTCCTTGGGAGAAGCCTGTTCTATTTGCTAGATACTGCTTGTCTTCCATTTTAGCACCAGCTAGAAAATAAGAGGATTTTGTAGTGCTAATTTGGAGCCCAGAAACTGCAGAAAAATGGTCAAGACAGTCAAGCAAAATACCCATTGAGGCCTTATCACCTCTAGAGAGCAGAATCAGATCATCAGCATAGGCTAGGTGTGTTATCTTTAGGAGATCACATTTAGGGTGGAACTTAAAATCAGGTAGCCTAGTTTTGCATCTTAATAATCTGGAAAGGTAATCTAGAGACAAGACAAAGAGTAAGGGGGATATGGGGTCTCCTTGCCTAAGACCCCTCTTTCCATGGAAGAAACCATGCAGGCTACCATTGACATTAATAGAAAAGGAGGGAGAGCACACACATTCCATCACCCAATGAATGAATTTAGGAGGGAAGTTTAAGTGCACAAGCATTTGGGTGATAAATTTCCAAGAGATGGTGTCATAAGCCTTTCTTAAATCTAGGTTAAGAATGCATCTAGGACTGATCCTCTTTCTAGTGTATTTTCTTATAAGTTCCCGGAGAAGAAAAATATTTTCAGACATGGCCCTGTCTTCTAAGAAACCAATTTGAGAACCCCTATCTCGTCAAGCCAAGGCTATCCGAAGTCGGGCCCGCACCCTAAGGTTGTGAAAGAATAAAAACCCCTTCGGCTCAGCCATCAAGGGTCTTATCCTACCACGACCTTAGCACACCTGAAGCATTAAATGGAACCCTATTACTTAAAGTTTGTTACATCAAAAAGGGGTATCCATGAGCTAGCCGAAGCTTCTAAGCAAAAACAGCCTTTGAAAGTTAACGGAAAGACATCATTCTTTAGCCGCTCTTCTTCAGCATTATGTCTCCATTGAACTTCATTCATTTAAGCTTGAGGAGGGGTCACCGAGGCTAGGCAGCAAACCCTCTTGTAAGGTATCCGCTGAGGTGGACTATGTGAAAATATACCAAATTGATTAATTTAGGATTGACACTCAACTTTGCCAAAGTGGTGTCTAGTGTACACGTGCTCTCTATGAAGAATGTCTTGTCTAAACATATTAAAGACCTTTAGACCTTCTCATAATGAAAGTTGTAAATGAATTCCATAACAACTAGACTAGAAATCCCATTTAACCCATAGCATGTGTTTCCTCTCTAGGTTCTTCAGGGATCTTCCTTATTTTGGGGTAAGGGCAGTCTGTCTTCCAAAACCCTTCATGAGAGCAAGCTAGATTTGATGTGACAGTTTGGTTTCTCTATACTGTTTCAATATATAAATATCTATCTGAAGCCACATCGTAGATAATAGTTTTTGCATCATTTATCCACCATTTGACTTCCTGGCTCAGAATATAGCTAAAGAATTCAACTTTCCTCATCTGTTTGACTTCTACTGATGTTGTGAATTTTAATGTGGTTTCTGTTGTGACTTAGTATAAAGACAGGTGCATCATATTCTAGCTTTACTAGTCATTTAGATCTGTTAAGATATACTGTGGCTGAACAATGTGCTTTTAAGTCAAACTGGATTAGATTTGGAGAAGATTTCAGCGAGTTGGGAGTTAAAATATGCAAATCTACTTTCACAATTCTTCACAGCCTCAATCTAACTTGATACTGTGAGCCTAATGTCCCTACTCTACCCATTTCTTCCATGGATGGGGAGCGTGAGTTTATTTCCAAGTGTTCAGAGGTAAAAGTATATTTTCTTCCGTGGATGGAGAGCGTGAGTTTATTTGGCTATTTGATCAATTGCACACAACTATGATATGAACTCACTGTAGGGCAGCAATCCCATAGCCAAAATTACTAAACCATCTAACGGGAAAGAAATTCCCCTGGCATACGAAGGTAAAGCCTCTTACAACATATCACATTATCACAGTGTTCCTAGCTATAGAGCTAATGCTCTTAATCTGTCAGTACTAACATACATGTCTTAAGTCACCTATCGTGACTAACAAAATATTTACCACTCCAAACTAACTGGACTTCCTGACTCCCGGAGCCTAAAAGGTCCCCAGATTATCAAACCCTCCATTTTTCCCCAGCTACAATATACTAACTAAATTTTATCCTTAGCTGTCTCTGACTGTTGATTCTTCCCTTTTTAAATTATTTTTTGCAGGCAATACAAGTTGGTGCTGCTAGAGTACTTTCCTTGCTATGTAGCATTACTGATCATTCACAGTCCCATTTGTATGCAAATGCAAGCTTCTCCATTGGTGATAAACAGGTTTGGATTTCTTTGAAAGACTATCCTTTCTGTGCTGGATAGATATATCTAGTAACTTAGAACTGAACTTGTGATGTTTTGCAATCTCCCTCAGATTATGCAGTTAAGGAATTCCATTGAAAATAATATAAGTGAGCAGTCCAGGAAAGATGAAGACCTATTGGTTGCTACTGTCAATCTTCTAGTTTCTGCGGCTCATTACCAGGTTTGATTTACCATAGCAATACAAACTCTGGGCATGTCAGAAAGTTATTGGATTTTTAAGGAATACATTTAGGCTCCAAAGTTATTATATGCTTTGCCTGCTCTTGAATTGGTAAATATATACATATGTGATCACTTGATCAAATTTACAAAAGACTTAGCCCATGGCCAAGCCACAAAATCGGCCCACCTTAGCCGTATCCCACCCTTTACAAAAGTCCTACTCACTTCTACTCCCATACTAACCACCCTCTCAGTTCCACCCTTTACAATGTCCTACAAAAGTTCTACCTCTCCTATCCCAGTCAGTACTATTGGATTAATTTACCAACCCATGTCTTCTCCCTTCTAGTTCTCCCTTTGCATTTTATGGAGATCCTAGTCTTACAAAGCTCTTTTATACAAGCAGTCCACTCTCTTGGCATACACACTTTTTTCTTGAAGACAAACATCATTACGTTCAAGCCACGGCATGCACCCAAACGCCGTAAAAATGTTAAGCTTCGCCTGGAAAACTGCCCCTTTCTGAATGCTCGGAGGTTCATTTGCAAACTACCGAAGCCACTCCTCAGTATCCCCCCTTCGTTGTGGTAGCCCAGCCCAAGACCACCACCTCCTGGGCTACATTTACGACATCACACTTGAAACCATAAATGTCTCTCGGTTTCTTCCACTTGTTTACAAAGTGGGCATGCCGTTGCTTCTTCACCCATCCAATGATTTTATGGCCAGTTTGTAGCCTCCCTCTAGCAGCGACCCAAATGATGAAAGCCCATCTCCTGTTCTGTGCACCCTTCCAAATGATAATGCCCCAGTCCACAAGCGGTCCCCTCAATCTCATGCTATCGTAAGGTGATTGCTGAGCACCCATTTGAGCCAGATACTTGGCTTGTTTACTTCAATGTCCAAAACCAGCTTAGAGAGCATACTCTTGTTTCATGTCTCTATGTCCTTGATTCCGAGGCCTCCCTCCTCTGCTTTCGCTGTCTCGACTCGTTCGGGGAAAGAGCGCGGATCCTGACCCCCCAGACCCTGCGTTTTCCCGGGATATACTGGGTCGTTGTTGTTGTTGTTGTTGTTGTTTCCAAGCTATCGAGCATGGCTTTTTTACATCCATCCCATGCCAGAGAAACCTTCGGCAAACCTTCGTAAGCTTCTGTACAACCCCCTTCGGCAAAGCTGCTTTGCCTGTTCTATTGCCTACTTCTACAGCACCTACTCCATCTAGTAACCTGAACCACTGTTACTGCCAGAATTTGTTTTTCTTATCTCTTACAAAAGAACAGTCCATACCAAGAGTATATGGTAAAACACAAAAATGCGTCATGCATGACTCATTGGCGATCAAAAAAATTGGGCACCACCACACCCGTAATGGCCAGAAGCTTGGTGGCCCAGCAGTTGAATTGTTTCTCATTCTTAGAGACGAGGGGGATATACTCCTGCGTTAAAAAAACGGCCTAATTATTTAATTTTGTATCAAACTTTATTCGTTTTGATGGTAATCGGTTTATGTTTACTTAATTGCAGCCTGCTTTTTTTGTTGGTATACTCACTGCTAAAGATATTACAGCAGTCCCAACTAGTGGTGACGTGTGCGCAAGTGATCTTACTACTGAATGTTCTTTCAAACCTCTAAGGTCCAAAAAAGCTACACTTCTTATAGATTTGCTTCTGCTGAATATCGAAAGATCTGAAAATCTCATCAGCAGGTGTGTTATATTTAGAAACTCTTATAATGATATTGCTAGTTGTATTATTATCAACGTTTTAATATCTTTCTCTTTGTTTTTCTTTTGATCTTTTCCAGTAATGTCCGAGTACTTCTGGCCACTCTTAATTTTTTTAAAGCCCTGTGGCAAGGCTCTGTTCAGTATGATGATATCTTGGTATATGTGAGAAATTCAAAGAAGTTATGGAAACATTTGTCTGAAATTATTTCATTGGTTACTCGTAATAATGCTTCCTCAACAAGAAATCTGGCTGACCCAGAGGCTCAAATCCTTGCATTCAAGTATCAGTGTCAATCATCTGCATTGGATATTTTAGCTTTGGAAATGTTCCTGCAGAAAAAGCTTTTACATGCTGAAACACTTGCAAAAAAAGCTGACAGATCAGCAAAAGCAAACTCAGGAGGTATTGTTAGCTGCAACACACTAGAATCTGCAAACCTGAACCATCTTAAGCATGTTTTATCATCTTGGTCTGAGGGCAATGTCATTGGGGATCTTGTGAAGATGTCTGCTGGTTCCATGTATGACAATGATGTATACTATCGGGCAAAGGTATGCTTCTGATTGAGGTTCTCTGATCCTGAACATGATGGGAGTCTCAATGTGTCTATTGGTAAAACATTTAATGGTGATCTGACACTGACAAAGTAATCTAAGACAACTCAATACTGCAGCCCTGAATTGCTACTCTAACTCAATACTGAGTTGAACATTAAAAGTCATTGAGTTCAATCGTCGCAATGTCTTCAAAAATAATTTAGTTGGTAGGGGTTCAGTGAAATTGGCATATCAGTGTATTTTTTGTGAATTGAAATATTACATTTGTGGAGGATGTGTGTCTATTCAAGGCCTGAAACTTTTTGTTTTTATATAGAATGCATGGATTGGGATCCATGCCTTGGAATCGAAGGCAGTTTCCAGTTTTCTTTTGAAAGTGATTCACAGTTTTTGCCATGTTGGACTTAATCAAATGACCGACTTTGGTGAATTATGTTTGATGTTGAATTACGCTCCAAGCATAATCCCTTTCTCCTTGCTGAATTTGCTAGATTTCGACATGACAAGCAAAAAATACAGTTAGTGTACTCAGTTTCACTATCTATTTCTGTTAGTTGTTTACATATGACAATTTCTGCTTTTTAGCCATTATCAATAAATCAATTAGCTTTGGCTCTAGGGTTGTCCATTAACTAGTTTCACAATGTCATAACCTATGTTTTTACCCCTGAGCTGCTGCACACGTCTTCTTCTAGTTTGTTTGAGGTTCCATGAGGGGAATGCATTTTTTTCTTATAATTTCTTTGAGGCTTTAAAGTTTCATGCTAAAACCTTTGCAGATGTCTTCTTGTTTATTTGCTGCACATGTTTTGGGAAAGTTATGTACTGGTGATGCTGGATGTCTGGTTGTCTCTTTCACCGAAAAGATTGATATGCTGTCTTCAAAGGTTTGACCCTTTTCCATCTATTTGAAAATTGCATCGTTCGCCCTGTAACTGTTTGAACTTATAAGGCCTCATAGTCTCCAAATCTCATTTTTGTTGAATAGTTCATGCCTTGTCGAATATACTTCTATAATCTTTTGGCAACTTGTCTTTTACTCGTGACATTCAATATTGTCTTTTCTTACTTGCTTCCTTTTTGACATGGACAGTCTAACTTTTACATGTTTCTTTTGCAGTTATTTAATCAGCCTTCGTTTGCTGAGTTATCAAGTCAGTACTCCTGTCATGGATACGGGTATGTTAGAAATAAATGCGAGTATTTGACGTGATATGATGCAACAGCATCATTGTCTTATGTTTTCTTCATACAAAAACCCCATTATTGTTGAGGCCTCAAACTAGAATTGGATATAGTTGTGGAGAGGGAAAGAGAAATAGAGTGAACTGTCTGAAGGGCTAGTAGTTCCTTGTAGCCCTATCACTTGTATGTGTGAACAATTGTGCATAAGTTCCTGAACACAATATATCTGAAGACTATATATCCTAATACCCCTTAAACTGGAGCAGTAATTGAAGATGCCCAACTTGTTCCAATCTTAATATATCCTATTTCTCTTAAGTGCTTTTGAAGTGGTATATATTAACTGCTCTAAAGTTCAGAAAGATTAGGTTCTGCTAGCCTTGTCCTTATTAATGTGATGAATTTCTTTCTTCTCATAAAAACATGATTTAGGTGGTATTATTGCACCTTGGTAGTTACCCAACAACTTGGGAAGTGAACTTCCAAGTTCATTCTTTTGTCTAAAAATTTCTTTACCCAGAAAACCTCACATGTGGTGAACTTCCAAGTCCATTCTTGTCTAAACATTTCTTTTGTAAACCTATTTTTATTTTAATAATCTGCATTTTCTTAAGCTTAAAATCTAGGCGTTTACATTTAAATTAAATTCAATAATTTCTACTGATTTCAGCTTTTTCTACCTTGTTGCCTTACAGAGAGGGTGTAAAGCTGAAAAGCCTAATACTCAGTGATCTCTATTATCATATACAAGGAGAACTAGAAGGGCGTCATGTTGATTCTGGTCCTTTTAAAGAGCTTTACCAAGTCGTAGCCGATTCAGATCTCATGCGCTCTTATATGAAGAAATCTAATGATGAATTTAATAAGACAGATGACCTTAATCTGTTTGATATTTTTCATTTGCAACAAGATATTGGGTTGGATATGTGGGCTTATTCAGAATGGAAAGCATCTAAGGATGTAGCAGAGACCATGTTTCTTTCCTTGCAAGATTCCAATTCCATGTTGTTGCTTGGGAGCTCAAGGCTTTTGACAGTTAGAGCATTGATTATGGTTTTAACTCTGAACATGGGAGATGTAAGATCCTGAACCCCACTACTTTTATCTGCTTGTACGTCTTAATACTTACATTTCAACCACAAATGGTTACTCATGATGGTACCTGGTAGTTGCCATAAATAATTATGGCATAAATATCTCTGCTCAATTTTTATGGTTAATATCTACGGAGTGTCTTGAAAATTCTATGAATTTCAGGGAAAAACAAAAATTCTCTGATGGGTTTTAGATGATTAATGATCTGTTGTAACTTAGGTGGACTTTGTTGAGCAAAATTTGCCCCTACCTCTTGCATTTGTTTCTGCTGCAGTTTGTGAAAGTGGGTTAGGGTCAAGGATAAATTAATTAGGCATAATAAATGTGTAAGCGAGATCTTTTGTTCCCCATAACATTTTTGTAAATGTGCCATCTCTTATATGCATGATAATATGCCTGTTATTGCAGCCAAGTGAAGAGGCCACTTTGTTCTTTAGGATGCCCCAGGATCTCATTTTATCATCCATAAATCAAGTATGCAAGGAGTTCCTTTCCACAGTGGAGTCACTAATTGAATTTCCAGATTGTCCTCGAGAAGTTGCTGATTTCCTAGCCGCTGAGACAGAATTGCTTCTATCTCTTATCAGATATACTGATGGAAGCCTACCGTTATCTACTTGTAAAATAGTCTTGAAAGTGTCTTGTTTTGCCCTTAAAACCTTAAGTCAATCAAGAATGCTACGAAAGGTTGAATCTACAATGAAAAATTTGCTGATTCTCCTTCTTTCGGTTGTGGGATCAAGCTATTGCAGTACAGCTTTGGGAGATTCAACTGAAGTAAAGTTTGTTGAGGATCTTAGTGAGGTGTCCAATGCTTGTTTGGGTCTACTTCCTATCCTTTGTACCTGCTGTGGAACATCTGGTCTAGAAATCATCTCTATTGCTTGTGTTGATTTGATGCTGAAAACTTTCTCGGCTCCAAAAACTTGGCTCCCTGTCATTCAAAAGTATTTCCCATTACAAAATGTTATTCTCAAGCTTCATGATGAAAGATTTTTTGAGAGTTTTCCAGTAATATTGAAGTTCCTTCTCACTGTTACTCAAGTTAAGGAGGGTGCTGAAATGCTTCTTGCTTCAGGATTCTTAACATCTTTGAGAGTATTGTTTGCTGAAAAGGAAGAAGATATGCCATATCCTCTTAATCAACATGATAAGCCCACATTAGGAGACAAAATTGAGAATCCTCAGAACATCTGGGGACTAGGTCTGTCTGTTATAACTGCTATGATTTGCTCGTTAGGAGAAAGCTCTGCTGGTGCTGATTTTGTGGATAAGATAACACCATATCTTTTCATAGAAAAGGGCTACCTAATTGCTTATCATCTAAGGGCGCCTGGATTTCCTTCTGATGAGCATGAAAAGAAAAGAGCACGTGCTCAAAAGACTAACACCCCTCTATCCTCTTTAAGAGGAACAGAGGATACTTTGTTGTTGCTGTGTGTGCTTGCTAGGCACAGAACCTCTTGGGTAAAGGCCACAAAAGAAATCGATTCAGAGCTCAGAGAGAGGATTATCCATGTGTTGGCCTTCATTAGTAGGGGCAATCATTACTCTGGTGAGTTCTCTACTCGGACTGCACCTATTATATGTCTTCCACTGTCCAAGGAAGATTTTTCTAACCACAAGGAGGCAGCATTTGTTGGAAGCAAAAGGGGGTGGTTTGCTCTTTCCTCTCTTGGATGCCTAATGAGGTCTAGTTTCCCTGCCGAGCCCATGAAGACAATGGCTATTGTCCTCACGGACCAAGAAGATAAGAGTTCCAGTTCTCTTATCCAGTCACACTTCTCAGATACTGTTGCTGTACAGATTTATAGAATTGCTTTCGTTGCTCTTAAGTTTTTGTGTCTTGACGCAAAAGCTGCTGCTAGAAGATCAGAAGAGCTTGGCTTCATTGATTTTTCTCGCATTCCTGAGCTTCCAGTGCCTGAGATTCTACATGGATTGCAGGTAAATACTTGGTGCTAATGTTGGTCTGATTCTGATTACTTTTGTGACTGTTGTATGTAATAGTATAATTACATGCATTCTTTCATGGTTAGTTACATAGATGGGATGCTCCCTTTGCAGGACCAGGCTATTTCTGTAGTGACTGAACTCTGTGAAGCCAACAAATCCAAGCTGTTGGAGCCAGAAGTCCAAGGCGTCTGTCTGATGTTGCTTGAAATAACTGAAATGGCGCTGCACCTGGAGCTTTGTGTGTCACAAACATGTGGTATTAGGCCTGTGTCAGGTCGTGTTGAAGACTTCACCAAGGAAGTCAGGTTGTTACTCAGAGGTAAATAATTTCCATTCACCCTAAACATCACCCATTCTCTGGTTTTCGGACCTGCTGAACGATATTATTTACAGTATTTCCTTGTTGAATACTGTCTTACAGCTACGGAGGGGCATGTATTCTTGAAGACACCAGTAAAGCAATTGAAACAAGTAATATCGTACGTGTATCCTGGACTGTTACAAAGTGATAGCTTGTTGATGTGAGGTACTGTATTATCAGGGCTTTTATTTGGCTGAATATCAACCGAGGCTGCTGGTTGCTGATCACGTTAGAGCCATTCAGGTTCTCAGGGTTCCTGTCATGTGATCATATCTTTCGAAGATGCTAATGCTCGACTGGTTGAACTCATGTCACAATGCTATGCTTATTTGGGGCACCTTTGTAGTTGCGCTATACGTAGTATATATATTTGTAGGTTTAAATGTGTTTAGTGGTTTAGTTTTAATTCCTGCTGACCCAGGATTAATCTGGGTTTTTGAGCTGAGAATAGAGTGCGGATCTTGTATGATTTTTATCTTTGTAGCTTGAGATTGAACATATGCAAATGGTTTATCTTTTACGAAGTCGATGCACCATAGATCGCATCTTATGCCTTTCACTGGCCGACGATCATCAGAGTTGTATATTCTTAGTAGCGGAAATCAAGATAGAAATGAGTTTTGACATTGAATGAGTGAAACACCATTCCAGGGGTTTTGCCAAGCTTTTCGGAGGCCTTGTGCTGAAAATAAGATTAGGTACTACGTACTTATAGTATCAGTAATTACGCTTTTTCCCTCCGGTTTAATATGCATTGTATATAGGGCTGTTATCTGAGCCGAACAGCTCGGCCTCGGCTCGAAAAAGCTCGGCTCGAGCTCATTCATGGAGGGAAAACAAGCCGAGCTTGAACATATTTTTAGGCTCGAACCAAGCCCGAGCCGAGCCCGAGCCGAGCTCGGAAGCTCGATACAAAAAATCACGAAAATACCCCTAGGGTTATTATATAAAAGGACTTAGGGTTTCTTCAGGCTCGGTAGACTGTAGTTGGCGTCTTCTGTCTTCAAACTTCTTGGCGATTAGAAAAAAATGAGAAACTGAGGCACCGCCGGTGAAAGCGTTGGCCCTCAACCCTCCTCCCGTTCGCCCTCCTCCTGTCTGTTCAGCGTAGCCGCGTCGGCCTTCCTTCCGAACTCGGATCAAGCACTGTTGATGAATAGCGGCAGTAGCAGCGCGGCGCCGGCGACTTCCTTCTCTCGCTCGCGGCTCGTCCTCCTCGACTCGGACTCGTTGCTCTTCGGCTGTCCTCCAACAGCACCTCGAGTCTCGACCAAGTACTTCTTCATCTTACTTCTTAGATCTATCCCAGATCTCTCCCAAATCTCGCTCTCCCAGATCTCTCTCCCCCGACCATCTCTCTCGAGTCTCGATTAGGTCAAGAATTTTCACTCTCTCTCCCAAATCTCTCTCGAGTCTCATTTGCATATCTGGCATCTCTCACAGATCTGGCATCTCCCCCAGATCTCTGGCTGCTGTATTTCTTGAATCTGTAACTTATTTTGTTGTTTTACTGATTTCTTGAATCTGTAATAGCTTAATCTTATACTGAATACAGAATACAAGAGAGTTTAGACTAATTCCAATGGTATGGTGCAAATGTTTAAATATGCACATTTTGATGCAAATTGTGCTCCAATGGTTACTTTTGAGTGTTTAAAATGTGCACATTTGCACATCAAGTGCTCAAAATATAAGCACATCACCTCCCCCATGTGCAAAAACTTTTTATCACTTTTTAATAAAGTAAAGTCATTTCTATTGGTTGTTTTTAAGTTTTTTCTTTTCCTTTTTAATTTAATCATATTTACTTAGAGATAGGTGTGTATAAAATGCACATTTAACCAATGGAGTAAAACATCAAAAAGTGATGTGCATTTTTAAACACCTTGTGCAAATATGTACATTTGCACACTTAACCATTGGAGTTAGTCTTATGATATTGAATTTGTCCTGGCTAGAGTTTGTTTATGCCTTACTTTTGTTGGATTATTGCTATAATTTGCTATTGCAAAATATACATGTTTTCGTGCTAGAGTTTATATGAGAATTAGGTTAGTTTCAATGGTGGATCTAAG
This sequence comes from Persicaria tinctoria, assembly GCA_037127255.1. Lineage (NCBI taxonomy): Eukaryota > Viridiplantae > Streptophyta > Magnoliopsida > Caryophyllales > Polygonaceae > Persicaria > Persicaria tinctoria. The sequence goes on along the minus strand of JBANSL010000011.1, from coordinate 44,682,661 downwards.
GGCTCGGACTCCTCGAAGTGGCATCCTATCAATTCGGCTTTGAAAATGAATTGGCATAAACGAGCCTAACGAGCCGAACAAACGAGCCTGGACAACGAGCTCGAACGAGCTTAGGCTTGTTCGTTTGGCTTGATCGAGCTTAAACAAGCCGAGCTCGAACATGTGTATAGGCTCGCGAGCTGAGCTTGAGCATTAAAAAAAGCTCGTATAAAATTTAGGCTCGAGCTCGGCTCGGCTCGATTTCTATTCGAGCCAAGCTTGAACATACCGAGCTCGGCTCGTTCGGCTCGAATATCACCCCTAATTGTATATGTGAATTGCATGTCTTGCTACTATCGTAAACTGTACTTAAAAAAATTGATCAAAACTCTATTATAAAATCTATTAGCAAAATGATAGTTTTATTTCGCCAAACACACAATGAGTTCACGGTTCACTTGCTTCTGATGTCGGCAAGCATTTTTTACCTACACCGGCTTCTCGTGTTGACAAGGTTTTTCGAGATAAAAAAACGCTTGTTGACACTGAAAACTAGTGAATAGTCGTACATTTAGTGAAATTTTGGTCTTGTATATAGCAGAATCCCCCAAAAAAAATACACAATAGACATTTTCACTTTTACAAAGTAATTACAAGTTAACCTAAAAGAAGAGAAACACTCAAATCCACTTTTAGGGCAGAGTAGCCCCAATTTCTATCAAAATCCCCAAATCGATTTCTAGGATTAGGGTTCTCACTAAAATATCATAGAGGAGAAAGGGGAGTCAAGGGCGGTGGTTAGATATGTCGATTGCAAGAGGGTTTGTGGGAATGGATGGTGGGTGTCATGTTGGCTACTGTCGAGTTTGTGCTTGTCTTGTTTATGTTGTTTTCGATTTATTTCTTGTATATGTCGACTCCGCTTGTGCTTGTTAGCTCTTTGTTGCCTATCTTTCCTTCTCAAATTTCAACAATTTGACTAATTTGTAGTTGTTGTTGGAAGGCAAAAACATATCGATGGTGATCCTGGCATTCGTCCATCTTGCATTGACGACAAAGATGGGAGGTGTTGTTGACCACCATGAATCTTCCTATGCTTAAGCTCTTCATCTCTTAAGAAAAACTATGGTTTATTGGCTGCTTTATAATTAATTTATAAAACCGAAAAACCCTAATGTGCAATTTTTTAATGTTTATATTTTTTTTTTGAAAAGGTAAATATGTTGTTGGAAAGCAAGTACATATCGACGGTGATCCTAGCAGTCGTCCATCTTGCATTGACAACAAGAGGGGAGGTTTTGTTGACGACCATGAATCTTCCTATGCTTAAGCTCTTCTCTCTTATGAAACATATTTACTGGCCGTTTTGTAATTAATTTATAAAGGCAAATAATCCTAATGTGCAACATTTAATGTTTATCTTTTTTTTGAAGAGATAAATATATTGATGTATGTAATAATAATTACAAAAGGTGATGAGGGCTAAAACCCCATTCACAGCATAAGCGTGCATTACTCCAAAAAGGGTTCTGCTTATTAGAGCATGATAATTTTACTTTTTAGAACACAATTATTTACCCTCAAAAGTAATTAAAATTACATATTACCCTTACATATCTCTTTCCCCTGTGCTCTTGTTCGGAGGTCTTAACCGCTCGCGGCTCGCCGACCTGTCCATTTTCTCTTTGATTCAATTTCTTGTGTTGGTCATTCTATGTTAGGGGATTTTATTCTTTTGTTTGTCAATCGATTTATGTTTTTTCTATCTCCAAAAAGACCCCCAACATCTTGCAGCACAATCCAATCGACATTAGGGGGTTTCATCCTAGAGATTTTGAATCGTGAGAGAATTTGTATTTCCTGATTGATGTATAAACTTAAAATCGTGAGAGTAATTTTACCCTGTGCTAAATGGAATTCATGCTCCAAAAATTGCCCTTCAAAAACTTCTATTTACGCAAAGTTCCTACAAAAAAAAAAAACTCTCATCCCAGTCTAAATGATACCCTTCCAAAAACTATCTTGTTAACCCCCTAATCCTCTCGTTCTCACCGTTTGTTGCCTTTACACCAAAGTGAGAGATAGTATCTACACACATTAATAATATGATCGCCCAACTCTTTGGGTTACAAGGGATTCTACGGAACACTTCGGTATAACCAAGGAAAATACACCAAAGCACAAAAAATGTTAAGCTTAGATTGGAAAATTACAACCTTCTCTGCGGTTGTAGCCTTCGCATTAAACTACTGCAGCCACATGATGATATCTCCATCCATGGTCGACAGTTCACCCCAAGCCCATATCTTGTGTCTTAATTCAATAACCAACATCCGAACTAGAGGTGGTCTTCGGTTTTTTCCTCTTCTTCACTGAACGGATAGGCTACAACCTCAAGACCTTTCTAATGCTTGACGATTCTCCCAGTCTAAAGCCTCCGTCTAGCCGTTACACACCCACATAATGAAATATCACTTCCTTGCTGGAATTCCCTTCCATAGTACTACTCCCCAATCGGTTGGTTGGCGCGGCGGACGTAGCGGGTTATACACCTTCACGTAGGAGACCCCTCCTATGTTGTTTGTGATACAATGCACCTCCCACCGGCCTATTCACTTTTTTGAAGTTTTGCCGCAGGCCGCAGCACATCCCTAACCGTGAGCATAGAGGAAGGCATGGGGGCAAGGGAGAGCATCTGCCCCTTCCCCCCCCCCCCCCCTTCCCCCTTCGTTGCCATTTTTTTATAAAATAAAAATTCGTTTTGATTTAGTAAAAAAAATGTTAAAACCCTTTGAAAGAAAAAGATCGATGAACAGCAGCACATCGAATTGACGATCATCGGGCCATTGCGCGCCTGCGCCAATTTAATTTCGTCATTCACAGGCCACCACCGCCGCAAGTTCCTTGTCGTCCACCACCGCACAGGACACCATACATAGCCCGAAGCCATCTCTTGCCGGTTTTCGCCATCTGCGTCGCCGTCGTTCGAAACCGGAGCCATCTCTCGGTGATACGGTAAGTCTTGAACTTTTGATAAATTTTTATACTTTACATTAGGTGTTTGAATTTTGATATTTTGATGTTGGTTAGAATTAGAGTATTAAATTGTTGAATAGATTGAGTTCAATTTGTTCAATAAATTTGATTAAGGTTTATGAATTATGACTTTCAAATTGATAAAATTGCTTATTTGATAGAGATGATTTGTTAGGTTTTAGAATTGAAATTGAAATTGAATTGAATATTATTATTATAGTCTTTGAATATAGGAATATGGATAAATATGTTATCTGTACAAAGAAGCCATCAAATCCCAATGTTAAGTTTTCTACTACTCCTAATCAATCTCAAAACATTGATGTAAACGTTGTTAACACAACTAGAAATTTTGGTTAGAGATAATGTGGAAAGAGATGACATGACTAGAGAAGCAGAACATGTGGTAAGAAAAGATAGGGGTGGAGGGTGTGGCTACAGAAGATGAGACTAGAAGAGATGATATGGTTATGGAAGATGTTAGAAGGGAAAAAATAGCTAGAATTACACATGAAGAGGAGTTGTATTTTAATAGTGATCGAGGGTTGCACAAACCTATTCATAGCTATGATCCTTCGATTAGAGATGATGTTAGGAAAATGTATATGGTTAAAGGTGGTTGTCAACCATTAACACATGATTTTCCACGAACCGATTTTGGAAAGAGCTCTAGGTCTTTCGTGAAAGAATGGTTCAAGAAATGGGAATGGTTGGAGTATACTGTTTCTAAAGATGCTACATTTTGTTTTTGGTGTTACTTGTTCAAGTTAGATTCAGTAAATAGATTTGAGGCATGTTTGTGAAAACAGAATTTTGTAATTGGAAGAAGGGTCCTAATAAATTCAAAGAACATGTGGGAGTTGCTGGTAGTGATCACAATCAAGCTTCAACCATGTTCTTTCTTTCTGTCAGACTATTTTCAGCTACTTCCCAACCATTCATGACCATCCCCTTCATTTTCTCGACATTCTCAGCTTTCACTTTATATTCAAGTGGACCAATAAGTGACAGATCATGATCCCAACAACATGAATTTATAATATTATTTTTTACGTGGTCATTAAGACCACGTATATTCCAAATTCTGAATTTGACTCTATCCATCTATTTTCTTGTCGTGAGTGCTACCATCATCATCCATTTTTTACTTACCATACCCCCACTCATTCAAGCCTCATATCTCTTCATCCAGCAGTTGAAAGAAACTCTTATAATTGTAGCTACTTGCACTTTGATTATTGTTGTCATACACTGTTGAACCGCTCCCACTCGACTTTTTTGATTTCCTCTTGCTTGGTTGTGACCGGCCCCTAACATTCACATTACATCATTGTTGTCCTATCTCTTTTGAATCATCCTCTACCTGCCCACACTCACTTCTCTTCTTAACATCCATTTTTCTTCTTTTATTCTCTAAGTTGTTGTTCTTGTTAACCAATCCATCGATGTATGTGGTAAATACACAAATCAAGCTAGCATCGAGAACAAACACACCAAATCAAGCAACACACTTTTCATCTGATATTTTTTTTTCTTTGCTATCAATTGAATCCTTCTTGGGCATCCAAACTTTGCTTTATCTCATTTTCTTCAATCCTCCTCTTATTTCTACACTGCTCCTTAGAAAGGCCGAACCTTATGCATTCACTGCAGATTCTAGGTGTCCACTCGAATATTACTTGTTGGGCCTTAACGTGTCCATCCTCACCCTCTATATCTATGCCTTTTCGTATAGCTTTAGGAGCAGCTAGACACTTCAACCAATAGTATGGCATACGAGATACGATCTCCCTTAACAGTTCTATCATCAATACACATCGGAACTCCAATCACACAACCTATTCTACTCAATGCTTTATAATTAAAATATGTTGGCTCCAAATCCTGAAGATAGACCCACACCAGGATCTTCTTAAATGTATTCTAATCAATCGACAATATTCCTAGATCCCAGTTCTTTAACTCTTTAAGATGAGGGATTTCATCCCTCCAATGTTCCAGAGACCATACCTTAACACTCTCGATCAACCTCTCGTCTGAATTTAAATACATACACGTCATTGTTCCTCTGATAGATTTTTGGGCAACATTCACCCCATTTTTCATCAATGAAAATTTTCATACTTGGATACTGAGTATTACCACACGCAACAATGTCAATCAACACTCCACTCCACTCTTGCTTAGTTTCGTCAACAATGGCAATCAAAACTGATTCGTTTTTGCTCATATATGTCCAAAACATATTTATATGACATATAAGACATACTACGAACTTTCTGAACGAAAAGCTTTCCGTGACTTTTTCGGACCAAAACTGACCAAATTGGCTTCACCTTTCGTTGTCCATCAAAACATAGTAGTTTTCGATCAAATGTGTCCCTTGAATTTGTAGATAAAGAGCGGCCATATCCGGGGTTCGAACTGGGGACCTTTAGGTACTACCCGCAAGTCCTTTCTAGTGAGCCATTCCGGAATGGTTCGATCAAATGTGTCTCAAACATGTTTATATGGCGTATATAAGGCATAATGAGAGCTTTTTTCTGCGAAAATATTTCCGTGACTTTTTCTGACCAAAAGTGATCACATTTCGTTGTCCATCAAAACCGAGTAGTTTTCGCTCAAATGTGTCCCAAGCATGTTTCTATAACATATAAGACATAATCAGAGTTTTTTCTGCGAAAAGCTTTCCGTAAGCTTTCCGTACCAAAAGTGCCAAAACCGGCGTCACCTTTCGTTGTCCATCAAAATTGACTAGTTTTCACTTATATGTGTCCCATACATGTTTATATGGAATATAAGACATAATGTGAGCTTTCTGCGCGAAAAGCTTTCCATAACTTTTTCGGACCAAAAGTGACCAAATCGGTGTTCCCTATCATTATCCAACAAAACTGGGTAGTTTTTGCTCAGATGTGTCCCTTGAATTGGTAAATAAAGAGCGGCCATCCGGGGTTTGAACCAGGGACCTATGGGTACTACCCACAAGTCCTTTCCGGGGAGCCATTCCGGATTGGTTTCTCAGATGTGTCCCAAACATGTTTATATGACGTATAGAACTAATGGCAGGTTTTTCTATGAAAATCTTTCCTTAACTTTTATGGACCAAAAGTGAGTAAATCAGCCTCACATTTCATGGTCCATCAAAACTGAAGGAGAAGTTGTTTGTGACATTTGTTGACATCTCCTTAATTTTAATATTTTTAACCAATTGCATTTTTCTCCATTAATTAATACAATATAGTAATATATATACTCAAGATTAGATTTTACTAATTTTTTTTATCCAATTCCACTTAATCAATATAGAAATATATACTTAAGATAAGATTTTACCCAATTTAGTATTAATCAATTACACATAGAAAAAATTCGGTAGAATATCCATTTAGGATTTGTAATTAAGTAAATGTCCATTTTGTTTGGCAATTAAGTAAATGTTCATAATTTTATATTAACACCTAAACTACCCCTCTTTTAATTTAACCTACTTCTCACAACTTCTCTCTCACACCTATCTACTCCATTTCTCCTTCCTCTCATGGCGTCAAACCACCACCCACACCCAATCTCCATCGGATTTTCTTCGTTCTTTCTCATACCTTCTCCAATTGGCACCTCAAGGTCTCCCATGATACCAACCTCGATTCTTAAAGCCAACAATGGAGGTCGATGGAGAGTAAGGCCAGAGACTGAGATTGAGGACGGTGAAGGGAAGAAAGGAGAGGAGGACGAAGACACTTGGAGCACGAAAACGACTCTCAAAACCACCAAAACTCAAGCAAGAAAAACGAACTGAAAACCCAAGAGGCGCAAAACCGAGGCAGAAACCAAAGGAGGGACAAGGGAGGGAGAAGAGTGTGGTGCCCGACCTTACTCTCAAAAAAGCACAAAGGCAATCTGTGCAGAGAAAGGAAAAGGGAAAGAGGAGGACGAAGGAGAAGGGAGAGCTGAAGTTTTCTAAAGATCAAAGAAGAGAAGAGAAGACAATGGCAGGTGCAAAAGAGAATTAAAAGGACAGAACAATGGCAAGAGCAGGGAGGGAAGAAGACGCCATACCAAAAGCGAGTTGAGAGAGATCATATAATGAGTAAGACTAGAAATCACTCAGATACTGAGTGATTTCAGTAGAGCATGGATGAAGACACTGAGTGTTGTCACAAGTATGCCATTCAATGGACCTCCTGAAAAGCTTGTACCATGTGGATCATGGTGGAGAACAAAGGGAACACTGGCTAATTTTATCCCTATACATGCCAGAGCCGAAGGAGATGATTATGAGGATCATGTTTCAGTTTGGTGACAATATTTTGTCATTGGTGACAATAGATTACTGCTTGCTTAGTTTCAATCACTCTAGGGTATAATGTTTTGTTGTTGATGACAATATATTACTGACAAGAGGTTGGTGACAATGTTTTGTTGTTGGTGTGCAGTAACGGTGACAGTGTCCTATAGTTGGTGACAATGTACTATTGTTGGTGACAATAGGTTAATTAGTGACACTCTTATGTCATTGGTGATAATACGAAGTATATTACTTACAAGAGGTCAATGATTGTAGAGTAATGACATTGTTTGTAGTTGGTGACAATACATTCGAGAAAATAATATGGGGACATTGTTCTGTAGTTGGTGACAACAGGGTGGTGATACTGTTTTGTAGTTGGTGAAAATAGGTTGATAACACTATTTTGGTGACAATTTCATGTAGAGAAACTACTCAAACTTTTAAAATTTTATTTGGTGACAATATTTTGATGATATATAATGTGGTGGTGTCATTTATTGTTATGTTGACATATTTTTGTTAGCATTAACCATTCAACGTTTTAAAATATGGGTTGATAATAACCCCTTGATGATATATAATGTTACGGTGACAATTTTTTAAGGTTATAATATCGTAGTGATAATATATTGTCATCAATCTCGTCACTAATAGTTGTCACCAATAACTGTCACGAGGAAAATAATCTATTAGGAGAAAAAATAATTTATCATTGGGAAAAAGTGATACTAGCAACTGTCACCAAAAGAAAATCAAACATAAAAAAATCTATATCACTAGAAAAAAAAATCAATTATCATCGGAAAAAAAATCCCCTAAATGCCACTAGAAAAAAGTAAAATGTCACAAAAAAGTGAAAAATATCAATTGTCACCGAAACAACTGTCACCAAAAAAATATAATAAATTGCCACCGGAAAAACTATCACCAAATGTAGACATTGACCGAACTGGTCAATATTGACTAGTCAATGTCAAAATTAAAAAGGGTCAATGGGGGAAGGAGGAAGGGACATAGATAAGGAAGGAAGGGTAAAAAGGTAAAAAAAAATGAGTATTTTTTTTATTAAGTAAAAATTCGACACACCGGACAGGTCCGCTGGGTCGATAGGCTGAAAAAATCGACGACGGAGAAACCGTCAATACAAACAACAAAGCTGAAAGACCAAATTACAAGAGTGAAGTTACAGACGCAGGCTAGCACTATCGATGACGGAACAAAAGTCGAATGCGACAACTCTTCTACCAGTTGGTAGAGACACGCATGGAATCCCAGAGGAACTAAGCGGAAACATTAGATTTGGACTCTGATATCAACAATCCTTCATGTTTCGATCACGTCCACGACCTCTTGCTCGTCGACAAAGGAGAAGAACACCGCTAAAAAACTGCTAGCCCCAAAGCCAAACAACCGCACCACAAGCAACTCGAAATATTCTTTTTTTATTCCTTACTCGGGCCAATTTGGGCCCAGACTTGGGCCCAAAGGAATAAAAAACAGTCCTGATGTTTTTTTTCCCCTTAGTCGGGCTTCGTCTTTGGGCCCAAAGGAGCACCAACACCCTGCTCAACATGACACCCCAAGGTGGCAAGGTCGGACTCAAGCCGTCATCGACATCGGCGAAAGAAGGCGACCAGGGATAGGGAAGATGGAACGCAGGTGGAGCAGCCCACCCACACACCATCAAAAGCCCGACACATCACCAACGCCAATGGAGGAGGAAATAGTGGACAAAATTGGAGGTTCTCCATGAAATTTGTGTTTTTTTTTTCTTTTCTTTTTTTTCCTTGTGAACAATCAACAAATAGGGATGAATTGGACCCCTTGAGGATATAGAGAATGCTAAATGCGACTGGAGAGTTGGACCCATGTCAAGGAAACCATGGGAGAGCCACAAGCGACGCAAATCAACACCAAAGAGAGCCAAATCGAAACATTTCCATCCGAAAAAGAGACAAAGGGGTTGAATCGGAGATGGAGTCCACCCGACAACCCCATAAAGAAGAGAGGTCAGTTGGTAAGGAGGCGAATCGAAGGCGGCGCATCACCGAAGGGGTGGTGGTGAACTGACAGCAGTAAGTAGAGGCGTGGTTGTCGAACTCCTGGAGGAGGGCGGTAAGTAGAGGCATGGTTGTCGGACTCCTGGTGGAGGGGTGATTGGAGCAGCATGGTTGTGGTGTGAATGATGGGCGATTGGAGCAGCAGGGGAGTCGACCGAGAACCCAGATTGAGGGCGTGTGAAGGAAGCCCCCGCGCGTTGATTTTGGCCAGTGGCGGATCCAAGAATTTTTGTAAGGGGGGGCTGAAATTTTTTTCCAAGAAATAACGGTTTGAAAGGCTCAAGTCTAAGATTGTTCCTATATCCCGTTGACACCTTCAGTCCTACATAGTTGTTGAATGGAACCAAAAACGACACTATATTATTTTGCGAATTCAGGTACCTACATCACCAACTGTAATAAAAGTAGACCTGAGCAAACGACACTAGGTTTTATCTACTTCGATCCAAAAAAAAATAGTTGTTGGGGTAATGAACAAACCGCTTGATGTTGTCTACTTAGAACAAACAAATGACATTTTGTTGAATTTTAATTAATATTGTATTAGTTATTATAAGTATTGATTATAAGGAATAAAGGGGGTTGGTGCTTTTTTAAAAAAAAAACAGATGCAACATTTAAAAGAAAAAACAGATGCAACATTAAAAAAAAAACAGATGCAACATTTAAAAGAAAAAAAAAGATGCAACATTTTTAAAAAAAAAATAGATGCGGCAAAAAAAAGAGGAAGGTTTAGTGTTTTTTTTTTTAAAAAAAACAAATGAAACAAAGCACCAAAAAAAGGGGGTTAGTTTTTAAAAAAGATGCAACATTTAAAAAAAAAATAGATGCGGCAAAAAAGGAAGGTTTAGTGTTTTTTTTTAAAAAAAAACAAATGAAACAAAGCACCAAAGGGGGTTAGTTTAAAAAAAAAAAACAAATGCAACACGAAAAAACTTGGACGCGAGCGGATTCGAACCAAATATCTCTCACTCCCAACAATAATTTGCCCCATGTCCTATCCACTAAGCCAACACAACTTTGTGATAACATATTACTTCACTTATATATATTACTAAATTAACAGATATATAAAAATATACGTATACCCTTATTTTGGCCAGCGGGGGGCTTCAGCCATCCCGAGCCCCCCCACAGATCCGCCACTGATTTTGGCCCCAAAAGGGGGTTTTCTTCTTTTTTTTTTTTATTAGGAAAGAATTTGGGCAGAAACCTACCCATGTGCATCCAAACGGATGAGATCCATAAGATCTGGGTTAGAATTAATATTACTCCCCATGGCAGAGTGGCCAAGGTGTGCAACCTTGTCAGCCACTCTGTTGTTAGCTCGGGGAACATGAGAGAAGACCACCTTTCTCATGCATTTTATCAGGGACTGTATATCTAACATGATTAATTCGATTTCCCATGGGCATTTCGTTTTGTTTTGTAGATAATCAAAAATAATTTTTGAGTCACCTTCAACCGTTATATCCTGAATCCTGAGTTTGTTGATTTCACTAATACCTAACCTAAGAGCTAGAGCCTCAGCCATTAGGGGGGATGTGTTACCGAGTTTCATAGCAGCTATATGGAGAGTAGTTCCTCGCCAGTCTCGTATAATGACATCGGTACTACTGTCACCCGACAGTAATGAAGAGCCATCAAAGTTCAGTTTCAATTCCTTATAGGGTGGTTTTTTCCATTTTTGCCTATTGGATTTCCAATTTGATTTTTTGGATGAGTTTGTATTGTTTGGGTGTTCTTGGCAAACTGTATCAATCGTGCACACAAAGGAACAGGCCTTCCGCCAAGATTCAATTTGTTGGTCGCAAAAACACTCAATGGTAGTTGATGTTGCTGGCGCTTGGTTTCGAAAGGTGGCACCATTCCTAAAATACCAAATGGCCCACCAACTTGTGACAATGTTTTGAATTTTATCTTTTGTCAGTTTCTTGATCCAAGCCAGAATCAAAGTCATGTCCCGACTTCTCTGGATATGTTGTTGTAATTCCATATGTTCAGCGCCAGATAGGAATCTGTTGATGAGATTTGGATAGCATTCCAGTAGGATATGTATATCATCTTCGTTGCGGTCATTGCATATTTGGCAAGTCGTAGGCACAAGGACACCCTTATTTGCCAGCCTGACCTTTGTAAGCAGGCCCGAGAGGGTTATTTTTCAAAGGAAATTCTTAATTTTAGGAGGTACATTCAGCTTCCAAATCCAAGAAAACACATCATTGTTATTTCTTGTCTCGTTTGTCAACATCTTATATGCTGACGAGGTAGTAAACCAACATTTCTTATCTGGCCACAAGTATAGCCTGTCTTCTATGGAAGATACCGGTAGAGGAACTGACTTTATTTCCTCTACCAAATCTGACGGGAGACAGCAATAAAGCTTCTCCACCCACCACTACCCCCTATTATGTAGTCACATACTTTCTCATCTTTGTTAATATTGGTTGGGCATCCATCCCGGCTGCATATGGGGGTTTGGGTTAGCCAATTGTCCATCCAGAAGTTTACAGATTTTCCATTTCCTATTGAGTATTGACCATATAAGACCTCTTTTAAATAGATCTAAAAGGACAGAAACCTTAGACCATTGCCAAGAGGCCGGGCCAGATCGCTTATAATTTAGTAAATGGGAGTTTCTTAGGTACTTGTAGTTGATGACTTGCACCCAGGCATTTCCAGGTCCAACGATGATTTTCCATTTGAGCTTCAGTTGTAAGGATTCATTTATTTCTTTTGTTTTCCGAATACCTAATCCTCCATCCTTTTTTTGTTTACAGATTTTGTTCCACCCAATAAGGGGTTTATGTTGAGCGTCCTTATTCTAGAAGAAAGTTCGGTTTAGAGTGTCCAATTCCTTGTGCATAGTTGCTGGTAGCATAAAATTCTGCATTGTATATAGTGGTTTAGAGGAGAGATTAGCAGTAATCAAAACCGCACGACCCTATTGAGAGAGGGATTCGGCCCGCCACCTAGCTAGCTGATCCTTTGATTTGTTTATGATGTCTTCGAATGTGCCAGTATTTACTCTACCATTTATAATGGGACAACCCAAGTACTTCTCAATTGAGCTTGAGTGACTAATACCTAGTACACTTTCAAGTTCCGAGATCCGGTTCCGGGCAACGCCCTTCGTAACCTGAAAAGTTGACTTGTTGTAGTTCACTTTCTGTCCTGATATTTGGCAGTATTCCCAGAGGATAGTTTTAATCGTTTGACATGCCGATACACTACCTTTGGTAAATATCAAAATATCGTCAGCAAAAGCTAAGAACGGAATCACCGGACTCGTGGACCCAAATCTGAATCCGACCAATTTGTTAGCATCTCGTGCTTCCTTCTATGTGAGTTAGTTTGTGTGTTTATGAGCATTTACTTATTTATTTAAAAAGTGAATATTTGCTTAAAAATGATTTTTTTAGACATCCACTAAATTAAGGCTTAAACATATTGATATAAATTAATTAGTTAAATGAGTATGAATACAAAATTTATTTAAAATTAAAAAAATATAATACTACATTAGTGTTTTATTACAAATTATTTTATACCAATATTTTATCTATATATACTCTTAATTTAGAACACTTTAGGCTTATGTGTCAAATTCTCCTTAATCCTCTCTTTTCCACCAATCAAGTTTTTTTGTCCATTTTTTTAATTATTTATTTATTTTCTTTAATTATTATTTTTATTCTTTTTTTTATCTCTTTAAACTAATCACATTTTTTTCTTTTATCCTTAACATATTTACTAACAATTGATCTTAATTTAAAATATTAAAGAACAAAAATGTAACCATCTATATCTATATATACTCTTAATTTAGAACACTTTAGGCTTATGTGTCAACTTCTCCTTAATCCTCTCTTTTCCACCAATCAAGTTTTTTTGTCCCTTTTTTTAATTATTTATTTAATTTCTTTAATTATTATTTTTATTCTTTTTTTTTTATCTCTTTAAACTAATCACATTTTTTTCTTTTATCCTTAACATATTTACTAACAATTGAGCTTAATTTAAAACATTAAAGAACAAAAATGTAACCATCTATATCTATATATATTCTTAATTTAGAACACTTTAGGCTTATGTGTCAACTTCTCCTTAATCCTCTCTTTTTCACCAATCAAGTTTTTTTGTCCCTTTATTTATTTATTTATTTATTTTCTTTAATTATTATTTTTATTCTTTTTTTATCTCTTTAAACTAATCACATTTTTTTCTTTTATCCTTAACATATTTATTATCAATCTATATATCTATATCTATATATATACTCTTAATTTAGAACACTTTAGGCTTATGTGTCAACTTCTCCTTAATCCTCTCTTTTCCACCAATCAAGTTTTTTTGTCCCTTTATTTATTTATTTTCTTTAATTATTATTTTTATCTCTTTAAACTAATCACATTTCTTTCTTTTATCCTTAACATATTTACTAACAATCGGACTTAATTTAAAACATTAAAGAACAAAAAATCTAACCATTGGGCTTAATTCAAAGCATTGAATATAACTATTGGTTATGACAAATCACATTTAAACAAAGTTATAATGATATTATTATTATTATTATTACTGAGTGATTCAATCTATATTTATGTATTATACTTTGCATGAGATTTTTCAAAAATATTTTTTTCAGAGAATTATAAAATACATTTGTGGTAATGATTTTTATTTTAGCTTTTATTAATATTTCATAATATATATATTTTTATATTTCTAAAATTTTAGTTTAAAAAAACCGCACCATGGTACGGGAATTATACTAGTTATAAGTTAATCGGGGATTCGGCCCCGGTCTCTCCCATAAGCGGGACACACTGGGATTGTTGTAGTTGTTTTATAAGTTAGCCGAAAGCATACGCAGCAGCAGCGAGGAAAGGGAATAGAATTCGAGAGAGTTAGTCAGACGAATTGGAAGCCTCTCGTTCTCTCTCTCTCTCTCTGCCTCTTTCCCTTCTTCTCCTCCGACCCCAACCCCCAACCCCAACCCCAACCCCAACCAGATTCACAGGGACACAGAAAATATGGTTTTCTATTTCAAAGCCAGGCCTGAAGCCGGTGACTACACCATTTTCATGGGCCTCGACAAGTTCGAGAACGAAGAGCTCATCAAATACGGCTTCCCCGAAGACATCTGGTGCTTTTACCCTTTCCCTTTAGCATTTTTCGATTTTTCTTTTGGATTTCCGTTTTTCGCTTTTCTGATTCTTAGATAGCAGATTTCTGAAGCTTTGACGTTGACCGTGGCCGTATCTGTTTCGCACTTTTTTTAGGTCTGCATGATTGCTTTTTAGGACAATTGGGTGTTGGTTTCGAACTTGGATTTTTTTTAATTCTTTTCATTTGATATTGATCGGAGAAGATGCCGTTTATTTCTCTGTGTGCTTTCGTATGAGAACTGCTCGTAATGGTCCTGGATCTGTTGATTCTTGCGAAACGAGGTCTCCCTTCTTCTCTTCCACAAGGTTGGAGATGTTTGTTGAGATTTCGATCCGGCACATGAGTTTTGATGAGCAGGGACAATCAAGAAACACTTTTGTCTTGGTCAAACCTTTAGTTTTGAGCAACTTAAGCTTTCAAGTTTGAATATTTATATGGTGAACTATCTTGGATAGAGGAGAAATGTTACAGGCTCGTTTTGTTTGATAGATTAGTTACTGGTTCAACTGGGAATTTGCTGTTTCAGTAGC
The DNA here is from genome assembly GCA_037127255.1 of Persicaria tinctoria. NCBI lineage: Eukaryota > Viridiplantae > Streptophyta > Magnoliopsida > Caryophyllales > Polygonaceae > Persicaria > Persicaria tinctoria. Next base: position 44,667,593 of record JBANSL010000011.1, on the reverse strand, counting down.
TTCTCTGAAAAATTAGAGATTGAATTTTGACTGGATTGTAAGATTTTCTTCTTTCAACAACAAATGGCACCTTATCTATTATAGTTTCATACTCCTACACCATTTCCTCAACGGTTTTAGGGTCTAGCTATTGTCAATTTCTCACAATTAAATGTAAACTAAGACAGGTTGCATAAATTCATTACCTTTTATTGGAAGGAACAAACAAAATTAAGTATAGGGCTACGTATATTTTTAAATTATGTGCAAATGAGCCATCCTACTTAAGTGGAAGATAGATTGGTTCTATGAGAAGATAAATGAACCACCCTTCATGGAAGTATAAAACATTTAATTGTGACATTTGCTTATTAGGAAGGGTATTGGCAGTAGTGTGTCTTTTACATTGTGGAATTATAAACTGTCACATTGTTTCTATGTGCAGGTTTCATGTAGACAAAATGTCTTCTGCCCATGTTTATTTAAGATTGCAAAGAGGTCAGTCTATGGATGGTATACCTGAAGGAGTGTTGGAGGATTGCGTCCAACTTGTTAAGGCAAATTCTATTCAAGGTATGCGTGTGACATACTCTTACTCTTACTGTACAATAATCAAAGCATCAACAATGGTGTCAAAGCTTCTTCCAAGAGGGCTTGATAATGCAAGACTAATTGGATTGATGTGTTGCATTTGCAAACATAACATGTTTGGGTATGAGGCCCACTGAAGGTGGATTCGTGGTACATATATGCGAACTCCGTACCGGGTTCGTCGAACTCAATTCCGCCAGAAACTCTTACTAATTCGGTGAATTTATCGAACCCAATTAACAAGCCCTTTTAGAGAGAGGTGAGTGGCAATAGAGCATGCGTAGTAGGAGGGAAGAACAAAGAAGAGAGGAGGAGAAGAACGACTTATAGTTACTACAAAGAGATTGCTGACAGAGAAGAAGATGAGGGAAGGGAGGACAAGGTTTAGCTAACCCAGACCCATTTAGATAATACAACCCAAACAAAAACCCTAAATTTGGCCTAATTAAATTAAAACAACACTTAAAAACCCCTAAAATAATCACTCTTCCTATAAATTATGAAATTAATGTCTATATTCAAATTGTTTAAGAAAAATACCCTACTGTTCGTACTGAATTCGATTGAGGTTCCGTTCTCGTACCCCGTTTCGAATCGAATTCCGAACCGTGTAACATTGGTTGGGCCCAAGCCCAACAAGAAGTTTCAAAGTATCTTGAGAGTATTAACTGTCCCTGTAGTTATTCTGGGAGCCTCTTTTTGTTTCCTTTTTCCTTAAAGCATTTTTTTGTATTGGTTATATTTACAGGAAACAAAGTGAACAATATTGATGTTGTTTACACACCATGGTCAAATCTAAAGAAAACTCCATCTATGGATGTTGGCCAAGTCGGGTTCCACAATTCAAAAATGGTAGATATTTCATCCAGTTTCATTCTTTGTGCTCGGTTAGAGCATGAATTCTGACTAGCATCTTCATTTTTGGACTTATACTTTGCTTTGATAGGTACGTACTGTCAGAGTAGAAAAGCGAATAAATGAGATTGTTAATAGATTAAACCGCACTAAGGTGGAGAGGACGCCGGACTTGAAAGGTAGAGATTGTCTCTAGAGTTTTCTTCTTCTTGCTTCTTTCATTGTACCTTGTACTCAAGCATGATTATAATGAACTATATACTATCCACTGCCCTTGACTTGTGGCTTGTTAGTGAAAAATGTGATTTTTATTTGTGGTGTATGATGAATGAAAGAAAGACTACAGAGAGAAAAATGATATAGGCATAACAACATCATGGAAGACAACGATCACTTTGTACTGACTTTGCTGACACTAATCATCTCCTTTTGCTATGTAAATATAGCAAAAGACTTTTTTGTCCTAGTTAAATACTGGCATAGAATGAAGTATACAATGAAGGGACCTGCGAATGGTTGAATAGAAGCAGAGCTTCCAACTTCAAGGTGAATTCGAAGAGTGCTATTATTGGAAATCTCTGCTGGATCTTTACAGCTCATAAGAAGCTTTGTGGAGGGTTTTGTTCATAACCTAAGATGGCTTCATATGGGATTAAAGTAACTCTTGAGATCAGTTAATTTGAAGATGTAACATAGTAACTCAGGGATCAATTACAATGTTTACTTTTCCTCCCATTTACCAGCAGAAATGTTTCTTAGATCCCTTTTCGGCCAAGTAAACCCTAGATAGGAGACATTGCTGAATGTTGATGGATGAATTCATTTATGTATAGTATGTCATTTCATTGGAGTGCTTGATTACCAAACATATGAACAGTTGAACGTTTAATTTGATTTCGCTATATACCTGTGCAGCGGAGCGAGAAGCTTATAGCAATGCTGAAAAAGCTGAAAGAAAGGCTCATCTGAGAGAAAAGGTCAGTCTATCATTGCCCTAGATCTCCACCTTTATGCTAATGTGTAATATTGTATAAATTTTTGGTTCTTAATATAGATACTGTGCGCAACTAGAGAATGGTGTCACCTTATTGATTTAAAATGCAAATATGCATCCATATTGGCGTGTATAGGTCTAGATGTGTCAAAACATTACTGACCTAGGAATTTCAAGGTTAAGGTCAACCCCTGTAACTGAGCTACTTGACCCATTCGACCTGATTTGTGGGTCTGTTTGGATCCCATCAGACATCTGAGCATATACCACTGGATGGGAAGTGCAACTTATCTGATTTTCATGATCAAGTGTGCTATGTAATTGCAGAAACGCCGAGAGGAGATGGACAGGCTTGAAAAGGAGCGGCAGGCAGAAACGAGGAGCTACAAGAATTTGATGGTATCTGATAAGATGACTTCAAACAAGCAGATTGCTTCTGCAAACAAGTCACTGCAAGAGCTTGAGGAAGACTTCATGTAACCCCCTTCTCTCTTTCTTGCAATCTGCAGTCTTCCATCGGACGCCTTGTTAGCTTTGTTTCAGTCTCTCAAAAGATGACAGTGAAGCAAGTTAATGTGTTCATTGTGTGATGATGTGTTAATACTCGAAAGCCAAAGGTTTGCATATCCAGCTGATTCACGATCTGACGTATTGAAATGCATTGATTGGCAAAGACACTTCATTTAAACTGGGTGAAAACCTGTTTATGAGTTCCCGTCATTGATTGCTGTCTTTTGCTTTGCATGTTTATGCTTGGAGAGCTTCTCATAATATATTCACATTCTCAATTCCAACATAAATGGATTTGCTATGTTTGGCACCATCCGTTTGCTTTAGCTTTTGGTTTTGATATTATATAATTTAAAATAAAATAAATATAAGATTTTTGTTTACTTAATTTTTGAAAATTGAAGATTTTCAACGGTTATTCACTCAAACTTTTCGGAGCTTTTGATTTTCTATTTATAAGTTTTTATTAGCTTATTAGCTACTTTAATAGTTAGGTTTACCAAACATCGTACTTGCTTATTAACATATGTGTATTAACATATATTTAAAACAAATAAACTATCAATTTAAGCTAATCAATCAGTTTCAGCTACCCTTTTACCAAACATAATCTTAAGCTAATGTTTTTGTGGTGAGGCACATATGAATAAGAGAAGCCAATTGATGGATTAGCTTTGTCAAAGACTCAAATTTCATAAAATTGCATATCTGAAATTGTTGCCAAATATTTTTTTTTGTTCGTTAAAATATGTCATTTTAATTTTTTGCACTGTTTATAAGAAAATCAATTAGTATACTATATTATTCTCATCGATTTTTCTATCTTATGCCCCAAGAGTAATACCCTTGGGGCATAATCAACGAGGATAAGACCCTAAATTTGTTTTTTTTTATAAATTTTATAAATTAGTTTAGCAATTTTTTTAATTAGATTCATATGGTCGCTTGCTTTTTTTTTTGTAGGGAATCTTTCCTAATTTAGAGTCTTATCTCATGCCCTTTAGGCATATGATAGAAAAACCGTATTCTAATTTATTACACTTTTTTTTACTTCATTAAAAACTATAATTAACTAGTATAGGACCCATAAGTAATGTACGGGATTAGTAAACTATTTTTTATAATGATATTTACCATTATATATAAATTTATATTTTTATATTATAATAATATAAAAAAGATACATATATAACATGTCATACAAAATAAACCGGAATAAACTATTTCCCATATAAACTAAAACAAAGATAATATACTCCCATAAGAAAGAGCAAATAAATTATATGAACCGGAACAAAGATACATATATACCAATAACACATTTAGGGTCTATACACTGCTAGAAACACGCGTGATTGCCACGAATTTAGCCACAAAAGTAGTCACGAAAAATTAGCCTCAAAATGTTTATTCGACGTTAAATTAGCCTCGAATTATACTTTGAGGGTAATTTTTGTAACTTTGAGCTCAAAGCATTTAGCATCAAATTTAGGCTCAAATAAATTTCGAGATATTATTCGAGTATAAGTTTTTGATGCTAAAACAATATCGAATGTAGGCTTCGAAATTGTTCGACGGTAAATTTCGAGATTAAATTACCCTAAAAAAATATCGAATATTGGCCTCGAATTTGCATTTTTTTTTAATATTTTAATTTTCGTATTTATAATTAAAAGATACATATAAAAAAAATCTATTTATATATAAAATGTGATATACAGTATTACTATTACACAATAATTCATATTTTTACAAATTGATTTTTTTCCCAAATACTAATAACACTAATTGAACCTTAATACAAAATTGTGTAATACAGAGCTTTCATTCATCTTCAATCCCCTAATACACAGACACAAATCTTTCATTAATCTTCAATTCGTCATCTTCAGTCCCCTAATACACAGAGTTTTCATTATACACCAGATCCAAAACAAAAATCAAGAAAGTGGCTCGAGGCTAGCGGTGACGTCCATGGTGAATACCATGGTGTTGCTCAACAATGGTGATGCCAAATCTGAGGAGGTTGCGGTGACGAGTCGGCGATGAGCAGTGACGAAAGCCATGGTGAATACCATGGTGTTGCTCAACAATGGTGATGCCAAATCTGAGGATCGAGGCTGCAGTGACTTCCATGGTGTTGCTCAACAATGGTGATGCCAAATCTGAGGAGGTTGCGGTGACGAGTCGGCGATGAGCAGTGACGAAAGCCGGAGGAGTAGAAGTGTTAGCAACGGAGATAAGAGCGGTGACGGAGCTGAAGCGAGAGAACTGGGAGGAGGGAGAGCCGGTGAAGGAAATCAGTGAGCCGGTGACAAGGAGCCGGTGAAGGAGCAAATGCGGAAGAAGTAGAGAACTGGGAGGAGGGAGATCTGTGGACAAAGAGAGAGAAATTGAAAGAGGATTCTAGATTTGAACAAATGAAATGAAAATTGAAAAGGGGTTGAGAGAAGATGGGTTTAGGTTAAAGACTAAAGAGATGGAGAATGAAAATTAATCCAACGATTGAGGATAATTGAATAGGTGTCGATCAAGGGCTCTCAATTGATTTAAGCAATTGACATGGATTGCTGAATGTGCTGTGGGCAAAGTAAGTAGTTCAAAATTATTTTATACGGGGTATTTGAAATACCCTCGTATTTCCGTTTATTTAATTTTAGAATTTAATTAAATAAAAGTCGGAATTACTTCTTATTTCTATTATTTTAACGTGTCAAGTTCGTAAGATAATTACTTCACATTTTATAATGTGAAATGTGGGAAATTAATTTATTTAAATTATTTAAATAAATTAAAGTTTTAAAATATTATTTATATATTATTTTTTTGGGTAAATTAGTGGGTTACTAGTTATATATATTATGTATATAATATATGTGTTTGTTTCGGTTCATTACGTTATATGTACATATACATTTATATACTACGTTATATGTATATAAATATAACATGTGTCAAAAGTGATCCGGCCCATTCTGAATTGAACCAGCCCAGCATCGCACCTGCCACACGGAGACGGGAAGAAGAGAAAATCAGATTTTTATTCAACAAAAATCTATCTCTAACGAAGGATAACTAACAATCTTGAGCCAAATCTTTCAACCACAAATCTCTATCTTTAGGGGATTCGAATTAGGTCAACCTGAAGAGAACGCTGCATTCTTCTATTCCAGTTGACCCTCTCGCCATAAACCTTTCCCATTCATTCTCTACAAACCCATCAGCAGCGACCGAAGATCACAAATCACCAACTATCTCCGATCACCCTCGACCGCGATTCCGGCGACACCAGGGCTGAAGGCCGCCACCACTGGTCTTCTCCAACACCCAGGCAACCACCGTGCAAGCCCCGACACAGCAGCTCACCGGAAAGACGTCCAAATCGGCGTCGGAAGTGCTGCAGAACAGTGTTCGACAAGCCTACTTTCGGGCTTTGCCACCACCAGCACCGTGGTCCAAAGCCAGAGACGCCGACTGCATCAGAAATCTTGCAACACTCTCTGTTGAACCCATCTGTCTGTTCCTTCATACCTTCTTCGAGGCAATCGCAACACAGCCTCGAACTTGACTGGTGAGCAGTGTTTCTGTAGTTCAGAAAAACGTGATTTATGTTCGTTTTTCCCTCTTTCCTTCAATCCAAGGGCTGTTATCTGACCAAAATCATTCCTTTTCAGATTCATATCATATCAAGGGATCATAGGCTCGAAACTTGGACGTTCCGAGTCCCGTTTGGGTAAGATCCGCTCTATTCATCGCTAATTGTCGAGTTTCGAACAAGTATGCGATGTTTAATCTAACCTACCTACTGTTTTGGAACAGTTTACAGCCTTTATATCTCCTGAGATTGTGGGTTACAGAATCGGTTTGGCTTTTGGGAAAAGCAAGGGTAAGTTTTGAACTTTTTAAAGGTTACGGTGCCATTTCCGTAATTTCTGAAAAGTTACTAATACCCTATTTAATTCTGTAAAATCTCAGGTCCTTTATCAGATTATTTTGCTCAACCACGAATAAGCATTTCGTCGGATTAAGGCAAGTAGTTTGGTTCAATCAGTGCATTTCTGCAAATTTCGTGCCTTTTACGCAATTATTGCTTTTTGTGTCCTTTATAAGTTCCATGCTATGAGTTTGTGATAAATATGCAAGTTAGTTCAGTTTGTTGCAATTTATCAATTCCTTAATCTCACATAGCATGTCAACTCGGGTAATTATGATTTGATCCTATGGTTTGAGAAAATTACATTAAATGCCCGAACTTCCTAAAAAGCATGATTTGTCCATTTTGTTCCTTCATGCTAGTTAAGTATGGTATATTATTGGTTTTGAATATCCATGTTTGTCAGTTATATTATTTCGTGCACTTTAAAGATCTAAAGTGTACATTATGCTCTTGTGGTCACCTAGGATGTATTTGTGGATTGGTACTTATACGAGTTGTGTTATTATTAGTGTTGTTGTTGTTGTTGTTATTGATATTATGATGTGTCTTAAATAATGGAAAAAGGGTAAAGTCAGGTCAAGGTTCGGTTATACCTTGCTCTATAAACGTCTCATGAGATGCCCCTTCAAAATTGCAAATCTCTCGAATGGGTACATCTACCTAAGGGTAGTAGGTCATCCGCCCAGTATATGCGGCCGAGACCGGTATCACTTGTCCTAAGTAAACGATAATGTTGTGTATATTGTGTTATTACTATTATTGTGTTGTACATTACTTACTAATAGGTGACCCACTTTCAGTGACGTATATCATATTCTTTCCGTACTCAGAATATGATTCTCTAGGATCTCCGGATCCGCATCCCATTCAAACACTCGGTCCCTTTTGGATCATCCTGTTATTTTATTTTATATTAATCAAACGAGTCAGGTTCCACATAAATATTTACTCCTAATTTGTATTTTAGTCTACAATCACCAATACCCTTTTATGGTCAATGGGTGGTAGACGGAGTCCTGAACATTTTACTTTCTGCTACTTGCTAGTCGTAAAAAGACTAACCGTCCTATTTTTCTCCTTTGGACGGTTGGGGTCCCTGGTCTGCATACTACACCTCAGCCGTCGACCCACAGGTTTAAGTAAACGGTCTTGAGGCGCTGAAGAATAAAAGATTGCATTGTTTTCAGTTTATTTGTGTTTTTGAATTAAGGTACAAACTTTTAGAATTTTTGGGATTTATTTTATTCATTCCGCTGCTACTATTTGAATATTATTTCCGCTGTTGTTATTTTATTATTTCGGTTATTGTATTTGGCCCCTTTGTTTTGGGTAACTTATTTTATTTTAGAACATTATTTTATATTTAAGTCTTCCGCTTATTTAATATTTGTATTTTATCATCTTGTTTATGGGAGCATGGTTGCATGTCCCTATAAGCCTCAGGCGGTTACAAAGACATTAAAGTCTGCGTAATTGCTAGCGCTGCAACATCTCTTCAGTGTATTAAGAAGGGGTGTTACAGAATTTTATTTTTTTGGTGGGCAAAGTAATGTTTTTCTTTCTATGTGAATAAAGTTAATACAATGAATTATATAAAAACAATTAAGGGTTATTTTGGCAACTAGCATATTATGAATATCTAATTAGCTAACTAGCACACAAATAAAATCAATTAACTAACCTAACACCCTTCCCAAATTGACTATTAAGGTCAGCGTTGACCCTTGACTGACTCTTTCAGATTTTTTTTTTCTTTTTTTTTTACCAATGATGCCACTTTTTTTGATGCCATTTTTTATTACATTTTATTTTCGTTTTGATGTCACTTCTCTAATAGAATTAATTGATGACACTTTTTTAATGCCAATTTTTTCAAATCTTGATGACATTTTTTTGTTTACTGTGATGTCACATTGACCATTGATGCTTTTTTTTTTTACCGTTGACTACCGATTACACTTTTTTTATATTAATTTTTTGATGATATTTTTTTTTACCGTGATGCCATAATTTTTCAAGGTACTGTTTTCGTGATGCCATATTTTTTCAAGGTAATGGTTTGATGACATTTTTTTCTTTAATGTAATGCAACTTTTTCAAAGCAGTGTTTTGATGCCATTTTTCTAGTGTAATTATTTGATTCCATTTTTTTTAAATCAAATCGTTTGATGCCACTTTTTTTTTAATTTAATCAATTGCATATCGATATATTTTCATCGATTCTACTTTTATTCAGTGCGGACACGTTTGTGATTACACTTCATTGATGCAATCACTTGTGGTGACATGTTCATTAAATTTTTATTCATTGATGACATTTGTTATTACACTTTATTGATTTCAATCATTTGTGATGACATTGTTTGTTGATAACATTTTTATTGAGGTGTAATTTGTGATTACACCTCATTAAACTCAATCATTTGTGATGACATTCTATGACGGTGACATTTTTATTGATAATATTTCCTTTTTTTTTTAATGTGATGCAACTTTTTCAAAGCAGTGTTTTGATGTCATTTTTCTAGTGTAATTTTTTGCTAATGTACCTATTTACAAGTCACTTTTATATATGCATATGGTTTGCAGTTATGTTTGCCTTGCTACTCGTTTTTGTTGGGGACCCAGAAGATATAATTTCTACCACTAAAAGAACAAATTCAAGAATCTGAACTTGCAAACAAAACAAAAGAACATTGATCTCATAAGAATAGTTTTACAAATTACATATGTCATTGGGTCTAAGCCATGTTTGTAATGCAGAGAAGTCCGACAGTCCAACAACACTATGATTCCGTTACCTTTAAGGAGATCGAAAAGTGACACTCCTAGATAACACATATGAGATAAAAGCTAGATTACATCAAACAGCACCCAATGCTGCATATGAGCATCTCACAATGCTGGATGAAGAGATTAAGCTCCTCCTTGTCTAAGAAAGACAATTACTATAATTAAATCTATGCAATTTTATGGACAACTTGATGCCGGGTTTAATATATAAAGATAGCATTCACCGAAGAGATAAACTGCTCTTCAATTTGGGAATCTTGAAATTTGATGTGAATAGCTTTGGGGTCTCCTCTTCAGAAGCAACTCTCTTTTTGTCACTCCTATTATCCTGGGGTGGGCATCAAATGGGGTAAAAAACCATATAAAAAACTTGTAATGTACAACCCAATTGTTAAGCAAAGCAAAATCATCTGACATAAAAATACAACCAACCAAGCGTGCACATTATTATTTGACTGCTTAATCAAGCAATGAACAACATTAAAAAATGCAAATTAATTTGGGAATGTAGGGAAGTGTTAACATATTTAATAAAAATGAATGACAACTCTAAAGTCATACCTGTGGAGGGTTGATGATAGGTGTGCTCAACAGCTTCCATACACACCATCACTGGACATGGTAAATGTAAAACCTGTCATTTCATCAAATAGATATGGATCCATCAGTGGCCTTCTTGGCAAAGATGTTGATCTCCTTTCCTATCTCAGCCAAATTCATCTTCTCCACATTACGAACAACTGGCACCACCAAGCCCTAGAAAAACATGTAACTCTTTCAGCGGAATGAAAGCTATTGTTCAAAGGGTTGAAAGAAAAGCCTAGAAACAAGCCAACTAGCAGTTCACTATTTCTTTTGAACTAATGAGCTTCCTTTTTCTCCAAATCCACTCAAGCCACATCCTCTCTCCCATGTCATCCCCACTCCAGTTCTCACACTGCATCCATATCTCGCAATTAGGTACCAACCCAGTTGACCAATCCATTAGTTAGTACTCCCAATACCAGCCCTCACAGCTACCTAAATCGAAGAGATTCAGAGTTACTCATGACCCACTGCCTATGCCTAGAGTTTAGTCTGTTCAAGGGCTTGTTCTTTAGCCCTATTATAACTAATACACCCTGCTACAACAAGATCCATCTTGTTGATTCAACCCTTGGCTCTTATTCTCCTCTTCTAACCATTTCAGCAAACTAGGAAGTTTAACTTACCAGGTAGTGTAAAAGTCAACAAGGATTGATTTGTCTGTACCCGCTAGCAATTCATCAAGGGAAGAAAAAGTTTGCAGTTTGACTTGAACCTATAACATGTAAGAACATATGCATCATACCACTTTAATTTCCAGGCACATTATACTTTTCACATACAGTAATTTCATTTGAAACGGATCCAAAACAGTTGATGAATCCCAACAGAGATGCCAATTCAAATACTCCAAAACAACAGCTCTTACACAGAAACAACAACAAATCACGCCCTAGCTAACCACAAGCATTCAGGATCCCTAGCTAGAAGTTAACAAAGTCCGATGAATTTGAGTTTGAGCAAACATAACATTCAGGATCCCTAGCTAACCACAAGCATCAACCCTAAAACCAAATCGGTACGAGTGCAGTGCTTGGTGTGAGGAAATTTATTGCTAAACCCCCGTAGAAAGAGTTGTTAAAACATTATACTCGAACAGTAAGCCAAAACGGGATTTTCACCAAGGAAATCAATCACAATATATGAGGGAAATCGATCAGTAAAAGAACCTGTAGAGCTCTTCAAAGCTGAGACCACTAGCATTGTGATTATAAATCTCATGAATGGCATGCTCCAAAATCTTCCAAGTCTTATCAGCGTACTTAGGATCCACGACCACCCTATGCTTGAAAGCCTCAATCTGAAAATTCCTCTTCTTCTGATTACTCATCTTCTCGCCCGCCAACCACTCGAAAAAGGGACAAATTCAGCACAATATCTCACCTAAACCAAATTGAATTTGTCAAAAACCCTAAAGTACGAGTGAGAGAAAGGAAAACCTAAATAAATCAAAGAGGATTCTAAAACGCCGAACAAGCTGATAACAATACCTCGCAGTTCGAGATAAGCAACAAAATCACCGTCGATTTCAATCAATCCAAACGACTCACCAAAAAAGGGCGTCCAATTGAAGATCCAGGCACCGTAAGGCCGAAAATTCGAAATCAAACAACCACGTCAATAGGTGTTTGTCCGGAAAAGCGCCGGATGGAATCCTCCTTGCGAAGTTTATAATAACAGAAGGAACGAGGACAATCTGCAAATTTTTCGAAAAGGAACGAGGACAAAAACAGTAAATCACCTGGAGAGGGAGCGAGTCGCGAGTTGAATTCCAAAGAGCAGCGTCGGTACCACCAACACAGGTTCCTAAATTCTCCCTCTCTCTCGATCTCGAGTTTCTGAAGTTCAAGCGTCCAATTATTTCTCTGCGGGATAGGAAGCGGGACGAGGCGCTGACTCCTTCAAGCTCAACCGAGAGGGGGGGAAACGATAGATTAGGATGGCAGCAGAAAGTTTAATAACCTCGACGGCTTGGGGACGATCCGGCCGGACGGAGACCATCGGAGATTAGAGAGGGAGATCTTGCCATGGATGAGGGCACCAGATCTGACGGGGTGAAAGGGAAAGTAGAAACGCCTGAATGCCTATAGAGGAGAAACAGTAAAGGATGCTAATAATCTAAAAAAACATTGAAGAGATGTTACTACGGCCAATTTAATAAGTTAGAGTGTTAATAACTTAATTAAATTAGTAAAAGGTGATATTTCACCAAATTTTCTCAACAATTAATACTATGAAATACTTTCGATAAAAAAAATTAGTTTTATTACCCATGTTTTACGCGATTTAATAAGTAAGAAATTATATTTTATTATGTTAGTCATTTTTAAATTAATGTAAAATAAAATAAAGTCTTTAAGAGATTATATTTTTCGGAAAATATACACAAAACTCGATTTCTTGATAAATAGCGGTGCTAATTTTTTTATATAAGAAAAATACATTTCAATCTATTTATATACATAAATTATACACTATTATGACAAAAACTTTTATTACTCAGTTTATTTTGTAATCTATTTATTTATTATATTTTGTGGGGTCAAATTACTTTTCTTAATATATTAAATTTGTTATTTTGCATCCCAAACAAAAAGGTAAGTGTGGTGTGACTGATCTTTCTTTCCGTGTGATGGGGTTCTGGCAGTTGGAGTCGGGATAGGTTGGGGCCGAGGCAGTGTGTATCGAGGCGTCTCCTTTTTCCGGAAGGCTGTTTTATTGGAGGTTCGTCTTCACTGCCCACAGGTGTATCCTGATGTGCCGCTGGCCTGCGGTGCTGCTTCCGAGGAGTGCTTGGCTTCGTCTTTCGTCTACATCCCTATCTCGTTTCGGTCTGATTGTTTCTTGTTTCGCCTTTGTAGAGTGTTGTTGCTTGTATCTGCACCATCTTTGTATTTTCTATTTGTTTAGACGGTTTACCGTCTGCTGACTTGTCGACCTTCGAGGTTCAGATCTTTCTGACCTCGAATTTTTTCCTTATAAAAAAAAGAGAGTAGGGTTGTTCAAAAGTCTATTCAGACGGGATTTTGGGATCAAATTCGATCTAAATAGAATCTAACATATAAGATTCAGTATTTGATAGAGTTGGGATTGTATTTTGATAGTAATAGTGGTTATTGCCCTTGAATTGTCCCTCAAATTTGACATCAAATTAACTCTACAAATCTTACATAGCCTCAAAACAAAGAACTCGAGGGTATATTCGATGTCAGTATCTTCAAATATACCCTTAAGTTCTTACTTTCGAGGCTATTAACCATTTTTTTCCTCACGCATTTCATTTTTCTTCCAGTTTTTTTAATAATTTCATTTCAAGTTGTTGTTTTGCTATTCGATGTTGTTGCTTGTGGACTAGTCCTTTCTTCTCCAAGATCCAAAGGACCCCTAAACACCTCAGTGGGACAACTTACTTGATCATTATGATCAATTAATGTGCAAAATCAAATGATTCGTGACGAGGAATAAAACTCGGCCTGACTGCATCGAAAACCATTATCCGAGGAGGATTCAAATGTTCAAACATATGCATTTTGATCCCAAAGAAGTGCAAGCCATTAACATTAGAGCTCGATTGTTCATCTGAACGATGCATTACTTAGGCTGATGGTGTCTCTCCTTGTGCAGTCCACTCATAATAGTTGTTAACAAAACCCTTTCGATATAGATGACAAAATATTATCCTTTGTCTCAAAATTTCCATTTTTACATTTCATACAAGGGATTTTATCTTCTCCTCATCCATCAAAAGCACTTGTGAAGTCGCAAATTTGATGAATTTTTTAACACCGTCAAGAAATTCTGAAGACCACTCACCCCCCGTGTGATAGATGCTTATTGTACATCCAATTGTGATTCTCCATTTGGCTTGTGAAAAAAATATTGTAAATCATTATATTTCCGTCGAATTGTCCCTAAAAATTGATCTCAAATTGCTCTACAAATCTTGTATAGCCTCGAAACAAAGAACTTGAGGCTATAGTCAATGCCACTAGCTTCGAATATACACTCAAGTTCTTACCTTCGAGGCCATGAACCAATTTTTTCTTATGCATTTCATTTTTCTTCCTTTTTTATAATTTTATTTCAAGTTAATACAATTACCCACAAAAAAAAATAACAATAAAATTACCCTTAAAGTACATTACCCAACATTAGGGTTTAAGGTTAAAAAGCCTTGATTTTGGCATAAAAAATATCTATAAGATCGAAGTTTAAAGGTTAGAGAATAACATTGCCCTCAAATTTTTTTCTCAGATTTGACCTCGAAGTCCATCTTAAACCAGAACATATACCCTAAAAACAAAGAATTTAAGGCTATATTTGATGCTACTAGCTTTGAATTTACCATCAAGTTCTTACTTCTGAGGCTATTCACCAAATGTTTTCCCACCCATTTTGTTTTCTTGTTTTTTCTTAATTTAAATTCAAGATATTATTTTGAAAATTCAAAATTGAATCATATCACATAATATTTCCCAGATGAAGTTGTAGATTGGAATGTTTAAGAGTAAATGTGGATGGCAAAAAAATAAATGTGGATGAGAAAGTACAGTGTAACATTAAACGAGGTTGGTGTGCTATAGCCTCGACATTAGCCTCGTATTTTCTGTCAAACATTCACACCACATTTTTGCCTCCAAAAAAGTGTCGACTTTACCCTGGAATTCTACGGTCACGTACTAACATCGAACTTAACCTCGAAAAAGAAATTAGTTGTTAAACCACACACGAACATAGCATCCAAAATAGCCTCAAACTACGATTGAGGCTAATCGCCCTCGAATTAGGCCTCAAAGATGGCCTTGGATATTTATTGTTGCTATATGGGCTCAAAGAAAGCCTCGAATTTGTATTTGTTGCCAAATAGCCTCAAAATTTAGCCTCGAATTTGTATTTGTTGCCAAATAGCCTCAAAATTTAGCCTCGATAATATTTTGATTCTATGTTGCATCGAAAATAAGTTTTGAGTGTATAATCGAGGGTAAGGACCTCGAATTTAGCCTCGAAATGTTTCGAGGCCATAAATTCGTGGCAATCTCGCGTTTTTCTAGCAGTGATAGTTAATATTGCCCCATGATATCATCAAACTTGACGAATTTAAAGTCGTTGATAGGAAAACTAAACCCTCGTCTTTCAGAAACGGCGGTCTTTGCAATGAAAAAGACTTTTTATCTATATGATGCATATTTAATAGAAGTCATGTTTTCACTTAACAGAAAAGATGACAACACAGATATATAAGCCATCCTCCTTTAGATTTTGAAGATGCTACGTTCTTAATGTAACTTCCCAATACTTACGTAACCTCCAACATTAAGCAACTTCCTAATAACCTTCCATTCCTTACATAACCTCCCATTACTTAATATAAATTCTCACTATTTTCAACACTCATAATTTCCCACAACTTATGTAACCTCCCACTTAAGTAACTTCCGATAACTTCGAATTACTTAACATAGCTTCCTACTACTTAATATAACTTCCCACTATGTATGTAACCTCTCACATTAAGTAACTTCATAATAACCTCCTAATACTTACGTAATCTCCCACTACTTAATATATAGTATAGATTATAAAGGACATATGATGGGAATAAATGAGTTTATTGAACAGAATACAATTGTAAACAAATTAGGAACAATTGATAGAAGAATTCGAACATGCGCAATCCATGATAGATATGAGGAAAAGTAGCTAGCACGGGCTACAAAATCATAAGTAACAATTAGATTCCGAATACTATAAATCAATGAAGATTTGAGTTATAGTGAATAAGAAGTTGATGGAGTAAGTACACGACCTTCAAATATCAATAACCAATATGATGAATCTGACAAACATAAACTAATATACATGGGCTAAAATGTAAAAGAAGTTATATAATATGTGTGTGCTACTCCTCACTAACCATATTTTTCAATTAATTTTAATGAATAATTATTTATAGGGAAAGGAAAATAAGTGGGGAAGGTAGTGGAGAGTGGAGGTTACAAGCTACTAACCGTGATAAACAATACATGTAAAAATTTTCATCGGTGGTGAAACAGACTGAAACAACCAAATTGAAACCAAATTGAATTTATTATCGGCTAGAAATTTATTAAATTGAAACCAAATCATTGAAAGAACATCAAATTTAGAAATTATATTGAATGACAGACGGAGAAAGGAACGTCGACTAGAAGTGGTACCCCAACTTCAATCAAGCTTAGAAGAATATAACACCTTAAAGATGCACGAGGATGAGAAAAGAAAGAAGCCTCTATCATCCAGATTGCATAGATCTCCACCGTTTCTCCGATGTCCACCTATTTCTACTCCCTTCGAGTAGCAACGACTTCGAACTCAGACTCCTACTGACTTCAGAGGTAGGTAATCCACCGAGGACTTTCTCTTCTCCAAACTAGAAAGTGACTATTGAGGAAGAGAAACACCCAGACAAATTTTGCCCTAAACAAGAATCACCTAAAAATGAATTAAACATGAAATTTGGGGATGAAATTCGCATTTAAAAAAAACCTAGAACGTACTTACTTAGAGGCACCTTTGGTGGGAATGTCTTTGGCTCACCCCTACTAAGAGTGTTTGAGTCCAAGCCCTCGATTTGAGACGGAAACCGACTTGTTCTCTAAATCAAGCTCCGCAAGGCTAAGGATCGCCGATGCTCCACCGGAGGTGCCACCACCTCCTCTGGTCTACCCATCACCAAATATCCCAAATCCATAAGGTTTCAAGGCACTTCCGCAACCCTCCTCGTGCTAGATATGGTTTTGAACTCCTCGATCTTCTTTGGTTATTGAGAGGAAGTTGGAGAGGAGATGGAGAATGGAGATCGTGGGAGAGAGAACATGGGGCTGCTGGGCAGGGAAGAAAAGAGGGGTAGGAATGGAAGAAAAAAAAAGCTGGTCCTCCCCTAGTTGCTCTTCAAAGGATTGAACTATAAGTTCTAGGGAGATAACACATTAATCATTACAAGAATGTTTTTATAACAAGAAATTTGGCCCAATGGCCTCTTACGTACAATAGCCCATTTAGAAATTGTCCTAGGGTTTTGCCTTTGCTCGTAAATGTCCAAAAACATTTCATAATACCAAGTTTGCCCTTACATTAAAACTCCTTCCCCGTTTCTTCTTCGCCCCTGTTTGCGCGCCTCGTTCTCCGACGTATACTCCGACGTCGGCTTGCCCTCGTTCGATGCCACCTCCCTCCCCGAATGTCATCGACGTGGTCGCTCCGGGCGGTGTTGGTCCCGTCGGCGGCCATGTTTCTGAGCCCGGTGAAGCTGAGCATTTCGTTGTGCGAAAGAGGCCTTAACCCTAGAAAATTCCTAGTCGTATGATCGTCGTTCCCGGATCCGCCTCCTCCGTCGAACGAGGAAAACGAGTTCATCATTATGTCGTGGAGGAGGAAAGATGACGGCGAAGAAGGGAAATTGGTGCTGCCGTTGTTGCCATTAACGACGGTGCATGTAACTTGGTTGAAGAATCCGATGTTGATGGTGCTCAATTGACATCGAAAGCCGACTCCCAGTTGATCAGATTTTATCGGTTGAGGAAAATCGAAAGGGACTTATTGAGGATCCATGGCTAAAGATTGAAGGTTTCGGATGGACAAATGTCGACCCGAGATTTACACAGCTAATCATCTTCTTGATAATCGAAATATGTAGAAAACAAAATGAAGTGTTTGGATGAATTTCATATTGAAATTGATATAGTGTCAAGCTCGGATGAGCCAAGAGAAAGCGGAAGAAGAAAGGAGAAGGAAATCAATATGTATTCGTGTTCATCCAAAATGAGTTACAACTGGACATAAATTGGGCTATTAATACTGTAGAAACCTAAGTCATTATAAATGACTTCCTCACTAACATTTCAGTCTCTATATAACAACCTCTAACAAAATGTAAGCCTAGCTCAACACTTCTTTAATTTTTGTTTGATCTAAATCGATAAAACCTTGTTTAATTCCTTTTCAATTCCAAAATTCCTAATTTTTGATGATCTAAATGAGTCCGTATTGGACACACTTGTTATATTTGGATCGGAAAGTTGTAGTCCGAGCTATTGTGGCAAAACAAAACACTTGTATATAATGGTCGCTTTCATGTAGAGTTATCTGGGGAAAAAAAATAATCATATTTGTATTTATAAATTAAAAAATCATATTTGTGCTTCCTTTGTCATAGGTTTTCTTTTGGTTACAGTGTCTATGACCATGTTTTTAAAGTGGTGACATTGTCTATAATCCTATTTTTATAGTAGTGACAATGTCTATTATCCTGTTTTTATTTTGGTTATAGTGTCTATGACCCTGTTTTTATTTTGGTTACAATGTCTATGACCCTGTTTTTATTTTGGTTACAATGTCTATGACATTGGTTTTGTTTTGGTTACAGTGCTTATGACCCTCGTACTTATTCATATATTAACTGTCACCATATGTATTTTGGCTTCTCATTATCCCCTTTAGGGTTTGTGCTTCCTTTATCCTAGGGTTTTCCTTTGATTACAGTGTCTATGACTCTGTTTTTATAGTGGTGACAGTATCTATGACATTGTTTTTGTAGTAGTTACAGTATCTATGACCCCGTTTTTATAGTTCTGAACCGAAAAATAACATAAAATAAAAATAAAGGAGATAGTGTCTATGTCTTTGACCCTATTTTTATAGTGGTGACAGTGTCTATGACCCTGTTTTTATTTTGATTACAACGTCTATGATCCTCTTATCCATTCATATATTAGAGGAGAACTGTCACCTAATGTATTTTCGCTTTGGTGACACTGTTTTTATGGTGATGATACTACTAATAATACTTTCTCTTATCCTATGATTTTTCCTTTTGATACGGGGTTAGTCGTAGGATGACCCGATCTTCGACAATCAAGACTCAAAGACAAGAAATAACAAGAACGGAAGCAAAGACTCGATGAATAAGAATAAAGACTCGAAATTAAAAGCAAGACACGACCGATAAGGACTGAATCGAACTAAAATAGAACGAGATAAAGACCCCAGGCCTCCTAAGAGGGTAGGAACCAAGTATCAACGACTACAACCCAGGCGCACGCCTGCACGCCTGGGCCACACGCCCGCGCACCATCTGCACGCCCGCGCCTGGGCCACGCGTAAAAAATTTGTGTTTTGGGAGGTATTTGGTCCTTATAAGCTTTCTTGCACTAGATACAATCCTTTTTTTTTTTAAGCTTACTTTTTCCCCTAGTGAATTTTATCCTCCTAGGTCAAAGCTTGAATGTATATATATATATATATATATATATATATATATATATTTTGAATATGCGGACTGTTTTTTTTTTTTAAAACCTAATGCAAGAAAACTTAACAATGAAATAAAGGACTCTTGAAAATTTAAACTATGGTGAAAGAAAATAAAATTTATGTAGCCCTAATGAAATATATATATATATATATATATATATATATATATATATATATATATATATATATATATATATATATATATATATATATGAAACTTAGGCTAAATTTGGTAAGTATATCTATCTAAGCCTTTTCTAATCTATGATAGATAAAGTAATTTAATCTACCACAAATTTAAACAATCAAATAAGGCAACTGATGTAGATAGAATAAGATAAATGAAAGTAAGCCAAAGATAGAAAGTAACACTAGGGTTTTGAGAATTTGTGTACGTGGAATGAAGGCTGCCGAAATAAGAGTTCCAACCACGGTTGTCGGCGGAACAAAGGCGGCCTCAATGGTTGCTATGGTCTCGACTTGGAATGTGTTTAGGGCTAAAGGCAACCACAACAATCACAAACAAGGATTAGTAGCAATCAAATTCAAAATTTTAAGAAGTAATAACCAAGAACAAAGAAAGACTCTATTTTTGTAGTTTTTGTGTTTAGGGAAACAAAAAGACACAACTTTTGATGTCGGAAACCAAAGATCTGATACCAATTTGATACGGGGTTAGCCGTAAGATGGCCCGATCTTCGACAATCAAGACTCAAAGACAAGAAATAACAAGAACGGAAGCAAAGACTCGATGAACAAGAATAAAGACTCGAAATTGAAAGCAAGACACGACCGATAAGGACTGAATCGAACTAAAATAGAACGAGATAAAGACCCCAGGCCTCCTAAGAGGGTAGGAACCAAGTATCAACGACTACAAAACCTGCATCTACAACCTTACACAACCAAGCTCGGCAAGGAAGGAATCGGCGCCAGCTTCCAGCAGCCCGCCCGTGCACTCCCGCGCGCCTGGGCCACACGCCCGCGCACCATCTGCACGCCGGCGCAAAACAGTGACAGTTTGCAAAGAATGTGATTTTAGGCCAACCTCTAGGTCGAATCTGGAAAAACCTTCAATAGAAAAGTTGTAGATCTCTTCGTCCTCGTTCCGACAAGATATGGCATAATCCAATCCGATTAATATTGAATCCGTACGACTCATTTTACTGAGACGTCGAAAAGCTGTCAAACGGCTGAACGAATCTAAAAACGAACGACCATCAAGCTTGCACATTTGGATCTTCTCCCATGGGAGAGCCTTCTTCTTTCTCTTGAGGATGACATCATTCTCCCGAGCTCGAATAATAGCTCCATCCCCAATTATAGATGTGTCCGAAGGTGTCTTGGATGGTCCCGCATCACCTTTGGCGAGAACATTTATGACACCGTTTTAATTGTGGTGAAAGCATTTATGAAACTGTTTTAATTGTGGTGATATCATTAACGACCATATTTCTATAGTGGTGACACCACTAATACTTCTTACACATTCATATCTTACATGAGAATTAACTAACCACCACATGAATTTTGGTTTCGCATTAGCTCCTTTAGGGTTTGTCTTTTCCTTGTCCTAGGGTTTTCCTTTGGTTACAATGTATATGAACCTATTTTTATTTTGGTTACAACGTCGATGTCCATGTTTTTATTTTAGTTACAACGTCTATGACCCTCTTACCCATTCATATATTAAAGGAGAACTGTCACCGCATGTATTTTGGCTTCTCATTAGCCCCTATAGGGTTTGCGCTTCTCTTGTTCTAGGGTTTTCATTTGGTTACAGTGTCTATGGCCCTATTTTTATAGGTTTTTATAGTGGTGACAGAGTGTATGACCCTATTTTCATTTTGGTTACAACGTCTGTATACATGACATTATAAAATCATAAGAGATATATTAAAATCATAAGGGAGATATATTTAATTGATATATTAAAATCATAAGAGAGATGGAAAATGGAATTTGTGATTTTTTTCATATTCCCGAATTAGTACACAATAGGCCTTTATACAAGGTCCAATTATTAGAATTACACCTATGAAACCCAACACCATTTTGTAGACAATGAAAGTGAGATATCAATAATGCTAATGTATTAGCCAACTGGGCTTTAGATAATGCTGTTCTTTATGCCGAACATCATTTCTTTCATCCATTTCATCCAACACCTTGTGTGCGCTTACGATGTCGAAGCACTTGCCGTATAAATCAACCAGAGCGCTGCAGATGTATACATTAGAAGTGAAACCCAACTTGATCACAGTGGAATAGGCCTTTATACAAGGTCCAATTGTTAGAATTACACCTATGAAACCCAACACCATTTTGTTGACAATGAAAGTGAGATATCAGTAATGCTGATGCATTAGCCAACCGGGCTTTAGATAATGCTGCTCTTTATGCCGAACATCATTTCTTTCAGGCATTTCATCAAACACCTTGTCTGCGCTTACGATGTCGAAGCACTTGCCGTATAAATCAACCAGAGCGCTGCAGATGTATACATTAGAAGTGAAACCCAACTTGATGACAGTGGAATAGGCCTTTATACAAGGTCCAATTGTTAGAATTACACCTATGAAACCCAACACCATTTTGTTGACAATGAAAGTGAGATATCAGTAACCCAACTTGATCACAGTGGAATAGGCCTTTATACAAGGTCCAATTGTTAGAATTACACCTATGAAACCCAACACCATTTTGTTGACAATGAAAGTGAGATATCAGTAATGCTGATGCATTAGCCAACCGGGCTTTAGATAATGCTGCTCTTTATGCCGAACATCATTTCTTTCAGGCATTTCATCAAACACCTTGTGTGCGCTTACGATGTCGAAGCACTTGCCGTATAAATCAACCAGAGCGCTGCAGATGTATACATTAGAAGTGAAACCCAACTTGATCACAGTGGAATAGGCCTTTATACAAGGTCCAATTGTTAGAATTACACCTATGAAACCCAACACCATTTTGTTGACAATGAAAGTGAGATATCAGTAATGCTGATGCATTAGCCAACCGGGCTTTAGATAATGCTGCTCTTTATGCCGAACATCATTTCTTTCAGGCATTTCATCAAACACCTTGTGTGCGCTTACGATGTCGAAGCACTTGCCGTATAAATCAACCAGAGCGCTGCAGATGTATACATTAGAAGTGAAACCCAACTTGATCACAGTGGAATAGGCCTTTATACAAGGTCCAATTGTTAGAATTACACCTATGAAACCCAACACCATTTTGTTGACAATGAAAGTGAGATATCAGTAATGCGCTGATGCATTAGCCAACTGGGCTTTAGATAATGCTGCTCTTTATGCCGAACATCATTTCTTTCAGGCATTTCATCAAACACCTTGTGTGCGCTTACGATGTCGAAGCACTTGCCGTATAAATCAACCAGAGCGCTGCAGATGTATACATTAGAAGTGAAACCCAACTTGATGACAGTGGAATAGGCCTTTATACAAAGTCCAATTGTTAGAATTACATCTATGAAACCCAACACCATTTTGTAGACAATGAAAGTGAGATATCAATAATGCTAATGTATTAGCCAACTGGGCTTTAGATAATGTTGTTCTTTATGCCGAACATCATTTCTTTCAGCCATTTCATCCAACACCTTGTGTGCGCTTACGATGTCGAAGCACTTGCCGTATAAATCAACCAGAGGGCTGCAGATGTATACATTAGAAGTGAAACCCAACTTGATCACAGTGGAATATGCCTTTATACAAGGTCCAATTGTTAGAATTACACCTATGAAACCCAACACCATTTTGTTGACAATGAAAGTGAGATATCAGTAACCCAACTTGATCACAGTGGAATAGGCCTTTATACAAGGTCCAATTGTTAGAATTACACATATGAAACCCAACACCATTTTGTTGACAATGAAAGTGAGATATCAGTAATGCTGATGCATTAGCCAACCGGGCTTTAGATAATGCTGCTCTTTATGCCGAACATCATTTCTTTCAGGCATTTCATCAAACACCTTGTGTGCGCTTACGATGTCGAAGCACTTGCCGTATAAATCAACCAGAGCGCTGCAGATGTATACATTAGAAGTGAAACCCAACTTGATGACAGTGGAATAGGCCTTTATACAAAGTCCAATTGTTAGAATTACATCTATGAAACCCAACACCATTTTGTAGACAATGAAAGTGAGATATCAATAATGCTAATGTATTAGCCAACTGGGCTTTAGATAATGTTGTTCTTTATGCCGAACATCATTTCTTTCAGCCATTTCATCCAACACCTTGTGTGCGCTTACGATGTCGAAGCACTTGCCGTATAAATCAACCAGAGGGCTGCAGATGTATACATTAGAAGTGAAACCCAACTTGATCACAGTGGAATATGCCTTTATACAAGGTCCAATTGTTAGAATTACACCTATGAAACCCAACACCATTTTGTTGACAATGAAAGTGAGATATCAGTAACCCAACTTGATCACAGTGGAATAGGCCTTTATACAAGGTCCAATTGTTAGAATTACACATATGAAACCCAACACCATTTTGTTGACAATGAAAGTGAGATATCAGTAATGCTGATGCATTAGCCAACCGGGCTTTAGATAATGCTGCTCTTTATGCCGAACATCATTTCTTTCAGGCATTTCATCAAACACCTTGTGTGCGCTTACGATGTCGAAGCACTTGCCGTATAAATCAACCAGAGCGCTGCAGATGTATACATTAGAAGTGAAACCCAACTTGATGACAGTGGAATAGGCCTTTATACAAAGTCCAATTGTTAGAATTACATCTATGAAACCCAACACCATTTTGTAGACAATGAAAGTGAGATATCAATAATGCTAATGTATTAGCCAACTGGGCTTTAGATAATGTTGTTCTTTATGCCGAACATCATTTCTTTCAGCCATTTCATCCAACACCTTGTGTGCGCTTACGATGTCGAAGCACTTGCCGTATAAATCAACCAGAGGGCTGCAGATGTATACATTAGAAGTGAAACCCAACTTGATCACAGTGGAATATGCCTTTATACAAGGTCCAATTGTTAGAATTACACCTATGAAACCCAACACCATTTTGTTGACAATGAAAGTGAGATATCAGTAACCCAACTTGATCACAGTGGAATAGGCCTTTATACAAGGTCCAATTGTTAGAATTACACATATGAAACCCAACACCATTTTGTTGACAATGAAAGTGAGATATCAGTAATGCTGATGCATTAGCCAACCGGGCTTTAGATAATGCTGCTCTTTATGCCGAACATCATTTCTTTCAGGCATTTCATCAAACACCTTGTGTGCGCTTACGATGTCGAAGCACTTGCCGTATAAATCAACCAGAGCGCTGCAGATGTATACATTAGAAGTGAAACCCAACTTGATGACAATGGAATGGAGTTGGATGCCAGAATCAAAATCAACTGATTTGGCACACGATGAGATGCCCTTGTTGATCAAGTAACAATTGATGGTTTTGGAACCATGTTTTGGTACAAGATTCAACAAGTTGAAATCAACTGAGTCTGAATCACCATAGGTAGAAGAAATAAGTGAAGCAAACTGCAAATTGGTGGTTGTTAGAGTATGGGAAAGTACAAGGTAGAGGCACCAAACTATTCTAGATCCGAGAAGGCCTATTTTAGATCCCCTACCTCACAAACAGAAAAGATTTCTGCGTTCGCTGCCAATGAAACTACTTCTAGACCAGTTTGTAAGCCTTCACCATGTATTTTAGTTGACAACTTCCTCTTGTCAGCACACCATTTCACTGTCATCAAGTTGTTTGCAGCAAGATAATTCGAAGAAGGCGTATTCCAGATCCGAGATACAAGGCCTATTTCCATGAGCAACCATCGGAGATCGAGATCTCCATGCTCCCTCCACCTCCAGATCCGAGATCTGAGATCTTCATGCTCCCTCTCGAGCTCTCGTACTCCTCTTCCATGTGCTCAGAAGCCATCAGATATGAGATCTGAATTGAATCGCGGATGGGTCAAACACTTCTGGATGAAATCTCGGTGTTCAGGTGCTCGGTTTTGAGGGGAGTGACTGGTAGGAGGCGAGGGCGAGAGAAGAGATTGGAGAGCGAGGGTGGAGGAAGATGGAGAAGCCATTGAAGGTGAGCTAGGAGAGCGAGAGTGCGTGTAATGAAATAGGTAGGAGATAGGTAGGGGCAAAATTATCATTTTTGGACACTCCCCTAATTTCACATCAAAAATAGGGATGACAATGGGTCGGGTGGTGGGTGGATGGAATCCCATTTCACCCGACCCACCATGGATGACCCATCACCCCACCCAATCCACCACCAATATCCACTTCACCCATATCCACTTTTACCCATATCCATCGGGTGAGCGGGTCAAATAGGTGAAATATGGATGATATGGGGGTGATTTTTCTAAATATACATAATTGAATTCCAATAAAACATGTAGAGAAAACAGTGGCTAAAATAACATCATCTTGCACATTAAGTCTTAAATAAGTCAACCTAAGTTTAAATAACATTGTCTTAAACATATGACCATAAGTTTTAAACACAAACGAGAGTTTAAATAACATTGTCTTAAGGAAAATAAGTCGTCTAGCACCATCAAGACAAGAGTGGTAGAGGACGAAGAGGGCAAGAGGTTTGCAGAACGAAGTGCTGATTAGGATGTTATGGTTTAGGAAATTAGAAAATTTATATGTTTTTTATATAAAATATATAAATAATACTTTTATAATGTAAATGGATGGTGGATCAAGTCGGGTGGTGGATGATGGGTCGGGTGGTGGATTGGGTGTGGGTGGAAAAAATCTCACCCCACCCGACCCACCACCCATATCCACTTTCTAACCGCTTTTTTTTCCGGGTTTTCACCCACTTTTTCGGGTCGGGTAATTTGGGTTTAAGTCGGGTGCGGGTGAATTTGTCATCCCTAATAAAAAATGTCTTAGATGCTAATTTTTGCCTATATTATGGACACTTTCCAGATTTTTCCTTTTTATAAAGGCAAAAATATCTTAAAGGGAAATTTACAGAAAACCACCCTTTAAATATTAGTGTTTTCACTAAAGCACCCTTTAAATTCAAAATTACAGAAAACCACATTTCAAATGGTATTTGCTTACAACTCACCACCCCTTCATCTATTTTCGTTAATTTATTTTACAAAAATAATAATAAATATAGAATAGAATTATTATCTTAATTTATGTTTGAAAATGTTTATAAAATTTTAAAATAATGTGTAAATTACTCTTATTTGTTTATATTTTAATTATTTAAAAAATATTATTATTTTTCTATAGTTTAAATATTTTTGTTCAATAATCATCTTTGGTAAAAATTGAAAATGGTCTATAATTATATTTAACTTATACAATTAATCAATAAAATTTTGTAAAAAAAGGTAAAAGGAATGTGAGTTCCCACATATATATATATATACGGTTTTTTATATAAAAAAAAGTTATCTTTTTAAAAAAGTTAATATTTTTCAACTTAAAATACAAGTTTGATCCATTTTATTTCTCAAAGATAACTTTTTTCTTTCAATTTTCCTAAATTTAAAAAAATTTAAGTTATCGAATAATCGTATAACTTAAATATAATTAGAAAATATTTGGCCCAATATCCATTTCTATAAATCTATGGCCAATTTGTACCAATATATCAAAAAAAGTGAAGTTTGCAAAAATAACCATGGGGGAATAATTTGCATGGAAATGACAAAATATTATTTTTGCAAAATTTTTGAGTACCTTTCCAACCGGTTGAAGGTAACCAAGACTAGGGGGAGAGAGATGGGAGGAGAGAGAGACCCACTTAATTGTTTTATACTAATTTTCGGCCTTTTTTATTTGTTAAAATTAAAAAATAAATTTATTTTTGAACTAAAATTAATTTTATCTATCTATAGACACCCACTTTATATATGTTTATGAAAAAATATATTTCAAAGTAATGTTGGCTCTACATCGTATCTTGATCTCAATTTGGAGTATGACATGAATAACCATTTGGATGGCAAAGACAACAATTCAATTGACACAGAAATTCACACAACTGGCAAGATAAACCAGAAAACCTGGGAAAAACCGGCAATCGTTGCTCTGGAGATGAAAGGTAAAGCTGCCGATGTGGACATGGAGGAGGGGGCAATGCTCATAGAGTCTCGCATGCCGTTTGGGTCCGTCAGGAGCAAGATAATGGAGGCAAGTAGGTACCCGTCTCGGGGAGAGTTCCTTCACCGGAAGCATCGAAGGACATAAGCAAGCGTGGTGTGGCAAGGTGAAGAAGTCCTAAAAGCTTGTTACAAAGTAAAAAGAAATACTAACTAGGTGTTGAAACAAAAAAAAATCCATACAACCCTATACATGGTTTCAATTGGCCTAAAAAAAAGAAAAAGTTACGATTTACGCTTACTAGCCCTTTAACTACTGTTGCCTAGCCACTGACTACGATCTCTTAGTCGATATAAGACTAACCCCTGCCGGATCTCGTCTACCTCAGGAACTTCCCACCTCAAGGATAGCTAGGATGAACGACATTCTTTGAGTTGTCGAAAGTTGGTTTTTGTTAATTTGCATATATGTACATCAGTTATAGTGTGTGGTTGTCCGTTTTGGTTGCCTGAGATGCGAACTCCGAATATATGCGATTTACGCTTACTAGCTAGTAACTACTGTTGTCTAGCCAATAAAACCGATGTTTCGTCCACAAGCTCATTGCCCAGATACGAGGCTAGTCGGAGGTCCACCAGAGCTCCCCCATAGTCGTTGACCATCCTCAAGGCCTATACTTCCAGATCCGGGGGGTTGAACGCTAGACCTAAAGCCTCTCGCGCCTATATCCGGTGTTGGTGCTCATCGTACCTGCGAAGCAACGATTTTCGCCCCACTATTCAACCCTTCACTTCAGCTTGGTGTCCAACGAGGCAAAAAGCTGTCGTGGGCGGAGTGAACCCCCTCCATCAATCTCTATCACTCTTCCTCCACAAATCTCCCTCCATCTCCACAAATCCGATCGACCTCCACACATTCCTAATTCCCTTTCACAAAATCTAAAAAATAAAAAGAAAGAGAAAAGGAAGCTAAATCTGACCGACCAACCTCCGCACCATTCGCCTAGCGCCACCACGACCGCCACCCTCCACCCCACCGCCCTCAGCCTCAGGCCTCCACTTCTCCCTTCTTCCTTCTCTTGTTCGGTTGTTGTGAAGCTCTCTCTCTCCCTCCCTCCCTCCTTTGCTTTACCTTAAACCCCGCCCAAACCCACCTCCAAAATTTCAAACTCCCGCCCAAAATTTTAACCCATTATAATGGGTAAAGGTAACCTGTTAGTTTTGCAAAAAAAAAAAAAAAAAAAAATTACTTTTTGACATTTACCCTATTTTACATGGGAGGAGTCATTTATGCAAAATGTAAAATATTTTGGTACCATTTTCTCTAGGGGTATGCATCGGCCCAAAACCTAACCGAACCGAACCGAAATCTCAAAATTTCAAAACCGAAAGCATTAGGTTCGGTTCGGTTATTTTCCGGTTTGGTTTGTGTTCGGTTCGGTTTTAACATAGTTAAACCGAATTTCTATAAAAAAAAATTTTAAAAAAAATTCTCTTAAAAAAATTCGATTTAACACAAACCGAACATAAAAAAATATATGTATTAGCGTATATATGTGTGTATATACACTGTATATATGTGTATATATACACACTACACACTACACACACACACAAAAAAATGTGTATGATTGTATATGTGTATATATACACTGTATAGTGTATATATGTATATACACTTTATATAAAGTATATGTATAGTGTATATATGTATATATAAAGTATACCAATATATGTATATTGTATTTATGTAGTGTATAAAAAGTATTGTGTATACATATATAGTGGAATATTGGAAAAAATCGGTTTAATACAAACCGAACCGAAACCGAACACAAACCGAATCGAAACCGAAAAATGAAAATTTCCAAACCGAAAGCCGAACCGAAAAACTTCGGTTCGGTTCGATTAGGTTCGGTTTGTGTTGATTCGGCCCAAAAAATCGATTTGGACCGAATCATGCACACCCCTAATTTTCTCTAAATCTATTGGGTAAATGTCTACCCTAAATCATTTAGGTAGCATTTATCCATAATTTTTTCATAATACCAACTTTACCCTTATTTTTATTAAATCCCTTTCCCCTTCGCCGTCTCTTCATAGTCGACCGCTTCCTACTGCCATTTGATCAGGGAACCCTTGCCATTCGATCTCAGTTTCCCTACTGTCGATGATTTGGTTTTAGTGCCGCATCCGGGGAAGGATCGATACAGCTTGTTTCACCGATTTCAGGAATTATACGCTTTTACCTCAGCACTCGAAGCTCTCGGATTGTGTTCAAAGATTGAGAATATCGTGCCGAATCATACCGAAGAAGAGGAAGACGAGAGCGGTGCCGGTGTGTCTCAATGTCTACGATCTCACTCCCATCAATGGCTACGCTTACTGGCTCAGCCTCGGCGTTTACCATTCCAGCCTTCAAGGTCCAAATTCCCCCCTCCCTTTCCGTATCCTTCTCTTTGGAACACGTTTTTGGATCTTTTCACTCCCATCAATGGCACTCGAAGCAAGCGTAGCTCCTCCTAAGCCCCCACCCTCAGCCCATATAGGCGATTGCAGAAGGTAGATTAGTTCATAATCTTTTTGTTTTTATTCATGAGACAAGATGTGTTGGCTTGTATCAAATTTGGTATTTTTACCTTTTCATCAGTGTTTATATACAAATAGGTACAGCATTATTTCAATATTTTATTTGAGTAGAATGACCTATTCAGTTTGGAATTAGCTTTTGTATGTTGATCAATTCAATAAGAATGTTAATAGAAAGACGATTGTGATAATAGTGTTTACGACAGTGTATATAACCCTCCTTTGGTTACATGTTTTTTCTTTGGTTACAATGTCTATGACTTTTGGTTACAGGGGTTTTTATTTGTTTACAATGTCTATGACTCTGTTTTTATAGTGGTGGTGAAATGTTTATAACCCTGTTTTTATTTTGTTTACAACGTCTATGAACCTCACCGATTCATATTTTCATTAGCCCCTATTTGGTTTGTCCTTCCCTTATTAGTCCCAGGGTTTTTCTTTGACTACAATGTCCGTGACCCTGTTTTTTTTAATGGTGACAGTGTCTATGACTCTGTTTTAATAGTGATGACAACGTCTATAGGATTTTCATTTGGTTACAATGTCTATGACCCTATTTTTATGGTGGTGACAGTGTCTATGACCCTGTTTTTTAGTGGTGACAGTGTCTATGACCCTGTTTTTTTTACAGTGGTGACCATGTCTATGACCTTGTTTGTATAGTGGTGACAATGTCTATGGTCCCGTTTTATTTTGGTTATTACAACGTCTATGACTCTGTTTTTCTTTTGGTTACAACGTCTATGACCCTCCAACCCATTCATATATTAGAGGAGAATTGTCACCACATGTATTTTGGCTTCTCATTGGTCCCTATATGAATTGTGCTTCTCTTGTCTAGGGTTTTCCTTTGGTTACAGTGCTTATGACCCCGTTTTTATAATTGTGACAATGTCTATTACTTTGTTTTTATAGTGGTGACAATGTCTATGACCCTATTTTTATTTTGGTTGCAGCGTCTATGTATACTCGATCTTATAAAATCATAAGAGAGATATATTAAAATCATAAGAGAGATATATTTAAGCGATGTATTAAAATCATAAGAGAGATGGAGAATGGGAATTTGTGATTTTTTTCATATGCCCGAATTAGTTACACAATAGGCCTTTAATGCCCATTGAAGCACTCCTTAGCTTCGTTAATGAAATTGAACAAACACAATTCAAAATCAAGATATCATATTCCCAAATTAGTTACACAATATGCCTTTATGCAAGGTCTAAATGTTAGAATTACCCCTAGAGCTGGCAAGTCGGTCGTTCGGGTCGAGTTCGGGTCATGCTTGCTTAGGTCGGGTCACTGATGGGTCGGGTCAGTTAGGGTAAAATTTATGGTCGGGTCGGGTTCGGTCATAATGAATTTTAGATTGGTCGGGTTTCGGGTTAAATCGGGCCATGCCCATTCGGGTTCGGGTCAAAGCAGGTTGGGGTCGTTCGGGTTTCGGGTCAAGAGGCGGGTCGGTCTCATTTGAGTTTCGAATCAAAGTGGGTATAGTTTGTTTGAGTTTTCGGTCGAATCATATTCGACCCGTTTGGATAATTAGGTTGATTTTGACTCGGTTGAATACTTAAATATGTAATTTACTTAAAATAAATGATTTTGACTCGGTTGAATACTTGAATATGTAAATTTGACTCGGTTAAATACACGCATTGTCATTGACTCATCGGTTATCGACCAAGATTAAAAAAAGTTATAATCGAAAATTTTGTATTCAGCAACATCGTCATTTTTTAAACATTTAAACCAATTGATCGGTGCTATAATTAAATCAAATTAATTGTACATTTATGATTTAACCTTATTTTAACTATCATGTTGCAAATGGGCTAATTTGTTGTTTGAATATATCATTAGCCTATTTCGTTTTCAATGCCCATTTCATTTTCAGCTTTTGGCCCATTAGTTTTTTTTTCATTATTATTATTAGTTTTTAACAAATATAGATATAAATAATTAATTCTATCAAAATATAATAATATAGATAAAAATAAAATAACAACTACAAAATTATTGATTTAGATATAAATAATTCTTTCCACCAAAAAATAATAATATATCATAATTCATACAAATTATGGAATATGGACAAATAGAATAACCATAAATATGAAATCTAATAGAATTATTATACTTATATTTATAAAAAGAAATCCATTTATAAAAACCAAAAACTACTAGAATTAATAGAACTATTAACACTAATAGTCTAATAGAAGGATATGTTGTTGGGTTGCACGCTATATCATCTGCAACGATTAATGAACTTTTAGCATTTCTGACTCGTAGTATGTATCGATGTTTTTGATGTATGGTGGTTGATTTACTTGACTCATTGACTTATCCGCTTATCTATTGATTTTACTTGAGTTCTTATTCATATGATAACAATTAATAAAAATAATTGGTATTTTATATGTTAAAAGTATAATTATAACCTTGTGTTAAAATAAAAAACCATTTAACATTCAAGCATTAAAATGCTGATGTTAAATAACCATTTCAAGTCGGGTCGGGTCGGGTTGAGAGTCGAGTCGGGTTAAGAGTCGGGTCGGGTTCAGAGTCGGGTCAGGTTTAGAGTCGGGTTGGGTTTGAGTCGGGTTTATCTGTGTTCTGGTTTGTTTTGAGTCGGGCCAGGTTCGAGTCGGTCTCGGGTTCGGGTTATGGATGACTCCAGATTTTCGGGTTTCGGTCAAGTTTAGGTTCGAGTGAGTCGGGTCGGGTAAGATTTTTCCAGCTCTAATTACACCAATGAAACCCAATACCATTTTGTAGACAATGAAATTGAGATACTCCCTCCGTTCCATAATACATGTCCCTTTACTTTTCGACACGCATTTTAATGAGCGAAAAACTCTATAAAATATTATTTTTTAATTAATTTTTTTATATAAGGGTGTTTTTGGCAACCAACACATTTTGAAGATCTAATTATCTAACTAGCACCCAAACAAAATTATTTAGTTAACCTAGCACCCTTCCCAAATGGGCTATTAAGGTCAACGGTCAACATGTTTGACCGGTCAACGTTGACCGTTGACCGGCTCATTCAGATTTTATTTATTTATTTAAAAAAAAAAAAAAAACCAATGATGCCACTTTTTTATAACCAATTGATGCCACTTTTTTTATGCCATTTTTCATAGTGCTTTGATGCCAAATTTATAATTATATTTTTTTCTTTTAATGTGATGCCACTTTTTAAAGTAGCGTTTTTGATGTTATGTGATGCCACTTTTTTCAAAATTTGATGATACTTTTTTATGTCAATGTTTTGATGATATGTTTTTTTACCATGATGCCATATTTTTTCAAAGTGGTATTTTGATGACATTTTTTTCTTTTAATGTGATGCAAGTTTTTCGAATTAGTGTTTTGATACCATTTTCCTAATGTAATTATTTTATCTCACTTTTTTTAATCAAATCGTTTGATGCCATATTTGTTTTCAAGGTACTGATTTCGTGGTGCCATATTTTTTCAAGGTAATGTTTAGATGACATTTTTTTATTTACTATGATGCAACTTTTTCAAAGCAGTGTTTTGATGCCATTTTTCTAATGTAATTATTTGATGATATTTTTTTAATAAAATCGTTTGATTTTATAATAAAATGGATTGATGACACTTTTTTAATGCTATTTTTTTCAAATCTTGCTGATATTTTTTTGTTCACTGTGATGCCACATTGACCATTGATGTCATTTTTTTACCGTTGACTACTGATGACACTTTTTTGATATTAATTTTTTGATGATATTTTTTTTTTCGTGATGCCATATTTTTCCAATGTAATGTTTTCGTGATGCCATATTTTTTCAAGGTAACGTTTTGATGATAATTTTTTCTTTAATGTAATGCAACTTTTTCAATGTAATGCAATATTTTTTCTTTAATGTAATGCAATTTTTTCTTTAATGTAATGCAACTTTTTCATATTTATGGGTTAATTTTTGTAATTTTACAAAAATTGCTATTTTGGGTTAATTTTTGTAATTTTGTAAAAACTGCTTCTTCAACCTCCGGACTCTCCTCGACATCTCCTGCGCAGGCCGCCGCTCGTCGATCCTCGCTCCGGCCGCCGCTCCTGGAACCCTCGCTCCGGCCGATCGACCTCGCTCGCTTCGGACGCTCCACCGCTTGTTCCCTCCCTCGCTCCCCCGCTCGCTCGTCGTCGCCTCCTTCCCTCGCTCAGATCTGGACTCGCTCGCACCGCCTCGCCCGTCCTCGGCTCAGATCCGACGCCTCCACACCAGATCCGGCGCTCCCTCGCCAGATCCGCCCTCCTTGGCCACCAATTCCGGCCATCCCGAGCCCAAATCCCGCCGATCCGACACCCAGCGCCCACCGACGAAGTCTCGCAAACTCCCTCCCGTCCTTGCACCGGCCCCGAAGCTTCGTCGAAGACCTCTGACCACCCATTCCGGCCACCTCTCACCAGATCCGAGTCGGATCCACCGCCCTCGCACATCGCCGAGCCGGATTCCTCACCGACCAGTGGTTGGAGGAGAAGTCCAGGTTTAGCGTGAGAGAGAGCTAACAATTGGAGTGTTAGGAGGCTAATTTTTGTTAATAAGGTGTTATAAAGACCAATTTATTTTATTAGGGTGCTAATAACCTAATTGAATTAGCAAAAGGTGATATTCTAGCAAATTTTCTCTTTATATAACTTGTAATAAGTATCAAATTATATAAAAAAATTAATTAGAAAAATAATATTTTATATAGTTTTTCTCTTATTAAAAAACGTGTCAAAAAGTGAAGGGACATGTATTATGGAACGGAGGGAGTATAAGTTAAACAAACACACCCCAAGTTATATTAGGGAGCTATTGAACCCCCCCAACAGCTCACGTTGGGAGCTTGAACTGATTTGCATTTTAATAGAGGGCTTAGCCCATCCTTATCACCAAAAAATAAAGTAAACACACACACACTTTCTATCAACTGATCCATCCTCCAAATGCAAGAAAATCACAAATCAAGAAGAGCAGGTAAAGCACTATGATTACTTCCATTGAAATCACTACGATTACTTCCATTGAAACAAAAAATGACCGTCAAACTCAAACAATTCAAGATTTCAGTACTCATCTACAACAGATCAGGTCTTCAGTTAAGAGGCAGACAGTAAATCAGAAAGACGAGATCACGGAAAAGGCGATGATTTTAAAATCGAAGTCGGTAAAATTGAAGCTGCCAAAATCTTCTTGTGCATCCTGCTGCTCCCGAGCACCACCTCGGTCGGTAGGATCAACTGCTGGCTGCAATTTCAAGCCCAATCATCAAGCCATCAACAACTGACAATCAAAAAGGTCCAATGCAAACAAAATTCAACAGACCAACAAGTGAAGAGTATGAGATTGACGAGAGGGAAACCGGAAAATCTAGTCGAACACCAGAGAATCTGATCGGCGGTGTGGCGGTGGTACTTCTTGCGGTTCTTCTTCTTGCGGCCAGCGGACTTATCACCACCGTAATCATCTTCATCTTCATCTTCCTCGAGGTTCATAAAATCGTCGTCGGAAGGCAGATCTGACCAGCTAGCGCTTTGTATGCACGCGAACGGGAAGAATTTGGACGCCATGGTTGAGCTCCATCCCTCCCCCGATGCTCCCTTCATCCCCTTCCTCCGCATCTGCCTCCGCAGCCGTGGTTGTCGCCGCCGCCATGGTTGCTCGACTGTATGGATGCGGGTGGTTAGGTTTTTGATTTTAGATTCATCTGGATTTGGGGAAGGAAACACAAACCGTGAAATTTTAGGGTATAGATGCAGAGGTAAAATTGGAATTTTGGGACATGGAGCTAATTTTAGGAGGAAAATGGACATGGATCTAAAAAATCACCCCCAAATGGACACTTAACAAAAAACATATATAATTATAGGCCTTTTTTAATATTTAATAAGGTTTAATAGGGTTGGGTTCGGGTACACACAACTCCAAAAGTGAGAAGGAAAGAAGCAATTTAATTGGTCCACATGTGCAAAAGTGAATTAAAATTATGAGACAAGTGAATTAAAATTATGAGACACGCGGGCTTCCCAAATTAATTAGTAACAAACATCTAAATTAATTAGCAACACCACCACTCTCATGTACACCCAAATTAATTGCACGCGCCAACTGACTACTCCATCCGTCCGGCAAAATTTGTCATTTTAGGGTGTTATTTTTGTTCAAAAAAACTTGTCATTTTAGGTATTTTGCCCTTCACTTTACAAATATACCCTTGATATGATTGATTGTTTGTTAGTTGTAGTTTTCGATAAAGTAAAAAAGAAGGGTAATAATTGAGGGTAAATTAGTACATTTGTTAATTGCCTTAAAACTTGTGAAAGAAGCTAAAATGACAAGTTTTGCCGAACGGATGGAGTAATTAATTAGAAATTGGACGTAAAGGTAAAAGTGTTCAAATGAACTTTTAAAAATCATTTTTTGGCATTTTCACTTGTTAAAAAAATATAAAAAATATATATTTGGGTGTAATTTAATTTTATCTACATATAGACACCCACTTTGTATATGTTTTGTTGAAAAAAAAATTGACAAGCAGTGGTTCAGCAATTTTATTCGCAGTGGTTCAGCAATTTAATTCACGGTGGTTCAGCAATTTTATTCACAGTGGTTCAGCAATTTTATTCATAATGGTTCAAGAATTTTATTCACATTGATTCAGCGATTTTATTCACAGTGGTTCAGCGATTTTTTTCACAGTGGTTCAACAATTTTATTCGTAGTGGTTCAACAACTTTATTCACAGTGAACCACTACTCTTTATTTCATGAACCACTACTCTTTATTTCATGAACCACTACTATTTAACAATTGTAAAATTTTCATTCTTCTTTTATTTTCTTTTAATGTTTATTTTAATTATTTATTTGTTTATTGTAAAATAAAATATATCATGAACCAATATTATTTATTTCATGAACCAATGCTATTTATTTGATGAACCACTACTCTTTATTTGATGAACCACTACTCTCTATTTATTTAATGAATCACTTGGTATAAAAACCCTGAACCACTTCGTATAAAACCCATGAACCTTGGTATTTAAATCCTGAACCACTTCGTATAAAACTCATGAACCTTGTGAGTTGGTGCAATAAGCTTACAAGCAACATGATAGTTTCTAGTTTAAATAAGACTAAATTTATTCACTGCGCCAATTTCTATTTAGTCACTTAACCAATTTCAATTTAGTCATTAAACCAACCTCTATTTAGTCACTGAACCAACCTCAATTTAGTCCCTGAACAAACCTCTATTTAGTCACTGAACCAACCTATTTGGTTATCGAACCAACCTCTATTTAGTCACTGAACCAACCTCTATTTAGACACTGAACCAACCTACTTAGTCACTGAACCAACCTCTATTTAGTTACTGAACCAACCTCTATTTATACACTGAACCAAC
The DNA here is from genome assembly GCA_037127255.1 of Persicaria tinctoria. Lineage (NCBI taxonomy): Eukaryota > Viridiplantae > Streptophyta > Magnoliopsida > Caryophyllales > Polygonaceae > Persicaria > Persicaria tinctoria. The sequence goes on along the minus strand of JBANSL010000011.1, from coordinate 44,629,918 downwards.
TAGAGAAATACGGAGTTGATTCAACAAGAACAAAAAAGTTAAGACACCAACTAACGATGGAAAGATAAAATTCAGTTGCGGTGAAGTCTTAAAGAATGGAATTGCAATGTGAAATTGAAAGAGGAGAGGACGTAAATCAATGACAAATCGACAAATGCATGTGACATATAATAATTCACCACCTCAAAACTAAAAAGGAGCCTACACAATACACATGTAACTCCATTCATCATTTTGACTCACTTTCATCATAATCTTTCCACGTTCATCCCCATCTCCTCTAAATCTAAACTCCCCATTTTTTCTCTCTCTCTCTCTATACTGTATACATATATATACTGCGTTAATTTGATTTGATTTAATTATTACTCCATTCGTTCCATAATACATGTCCATTTCCTTTTAAGTACGCTTTTTAATGAGCGAAAATTTTTATAAAATATTATTTTTTTTAATTATTATTTTTTATATAATATGGTACTTATTAGTTCACTCATTAAAAAGCGTGTCGATAAGGAAAAGGACATGTATTATGAAACGGAGGGAGTATGTTATATCTGCAGATCGAGCGGAGGAGGATCGATGAGAAGGAGATACAAGTGGCGCCAATTGTCGTCAATGGTGCTGCAAACGGCGCCGAAGCTCCTCCGCTCTGGCTACGCTACTGGAGATGAGGAAGTAGATGCTGCCACGATCGAGCTCGGAATCCGGCGAGACGATGACGATCCGGCAGACATTGACGTTGTGGACGTGGTGAGGATTTCCCACGCTCCCATGTTTTTCCCAGTGTAGAAGGAAAGCGTGTGAGTAGGCTTTTTTTATTTTAAAATTCAGATCTATTTAGACCAATGAGATTGCTTGTTTCCTTCTCACCGGGATAAATTCTTCTCACTTGAACCCTCCCCAGTTTAATAATTAAACGAAAATATTTAAACTATAAACAAATAATAATTTTAAGATTATTTTAACTTTATAAATAGAAATTTTGATTTCTAATCATGTTATATATAAATAAAATAGTAATTTACATAATGTAATAAAAATTTATAAACATAAATGGGGGAATTAAAGGAAATAACCATTGCCTCGGTTTGGTTTGCACGTCTAACCCACTAACCGTTTGTAATTGCAAGGGTTAGACCCCCCCCCTTAAAAAATGGCAAGGTAGCCGGTTGGAATAAGGGTGTTGAAACCGGTTGTTAGGGGTCATTAAAGAAGGGAGAGAGCGTGGGAGGGAGGAGGAGAGAGAAGGCAGTTTTTAAAAACCCGTCACTTCCAACTGTGTAAAACAGAGATGAGGGAGGGCAGAAGGCACGAAACCGCCATTCTTGATACGAGAAAGGATAAGAAGAAGGCAAAGGAAGAAGACGAACCTGGGAGTAAGGAGGAGAAGAAACCGGCGGATTGCAAGCCAGTAAACCCGACAACGTGTAGAAGACGACCCTGTGGGTGTTTAGAAGAGATGGACCGACGATTTTCAAGTAAGTAAACCCTAACTCTACCGATTTAGTACTAATTGCAGAAATTGAAAGGATGAGGGACCAATTGAAGAACCTAATTTGTTTGCCATGGTTTGCAATTGGATGAAAGAACGGGTGAAATATCCGCCCCTGTCATGTGGGATGTAACCGGCGTCTAGTATGAAAACAATGGGTGGAAATGTGGGAACGGGGGGTGTTCGAGTCGGGGAGAGAATGGAAGTACCATTGTGGTGATGATATGGTAAAGGCCTTGAATGAGGAAGCAAATTAGGGGAAATCGATACATGTATTGTGTGAATTTTTGGGAAATTGGTGAAATTGGGAAAAATGTGGGAATTGGGGAAATTGGTGAGATTGGGGAAATCGGAAATATTTTTATAGATAGAGGGAAATCGGGGAACCTTTATGTGGGTAAAAAAATTTCAGGAACAAGTTATTGAATGTAAATGTTGATACATTGTAACATGTCATGTTTTGAATATTTAGTTGTCATGTTTAATAGGTTTCCTGTCATGTTTAAATGCAAAATTGCGAGACGTATATTTTGTGGAAGCTATAAAATGGTTACAATGCTCAGGTGATAAGTATAGGGTAAGATATGGTGAGGCTAGAAATTTACTGTCATTTGTGATAAGTATAGGGTAAGAAATGGTGTATGTCATGTTAAAATGGTCACATGACATGTTAAATGAACTTACCGTCATGTGCATTGTGGCTGGTGTGATGAAAATTTGCAAATGTTTGAAGAATGCTAAAGTATTGCAGGGTATCTAACAAGAACATGGGTGGTTTAGAGAAAGAAGGATAACGCAGACACCGACAACAGGCGAGGTATGGTTTGGGTAGTGTCGATCAAGGGTAGAGTGTTTTACAGATGAGTCGCTCTAACATTCCACCCCACCGTGCAGGCGATATATGTCGTCCCCGAGGATCAGCATTTCAAGTGTAGGTGCAACCAATACGCCAGGCCCCAGGTCCTTTCAAAGCTAGACCAGTACCTGAGCGCCTCAGACTGGAAGCGTCTGTGTGAAAGCCAGTTTGGCGACATTGCGAGGCTCAGTGCCAAAGTTGAGTTCTCAGCACAGCTAGTCCACTACGTCCTGCAGCGGCAACTGCGGTCGAAAAAGGAGCATGAAACCTGGTACATGATCCAGGGGTCCATAGTCTGGTTCTCCATCGCGGAGTTCGCGCTAGTGACCGGACTGAAGTGCTCGTCAAACGTGACGAAGGGGCCGAAGAAGACGTGGGGCGCCAAGGGGAAGAAGGTCATTGTGGGGGTTGACGCCGTGGCCTTGGACCTGATGATCAGGGCCGACGTGGACGCCTTCTCCGTGTGGTTGACCACCGATGACGCCCAAGGGACTGACCCTGAATGTACAATGATGGGCACCCTCCTGTAGAGGGATTTCTTCGGGGACCTGAAAACGCCAAAGAAAATGGTGGGCTCAGAGGTAAAGTCCGCCCACCCGTGCTCCGATAACATGACAACTTTGTTGTTGACTGGACACGTGTTCCTTGTTTGTAGCATATCGACCAAGCATGCGGCATTCTCCGAAAGGAGGTAGCCAGCAAGTCGAAGTACGCAGGCGTCGCAGTCGTCGACCCCTACTTCGGGGTACTGCTGTAGAGACATACCGGCATGAACGTCGACGAGGAGTTGAAGTACTACTTCAGCGGTATGTTGCCTGAAAGGTGTCCGAAGCCTTGGGCCAGCGTCGACCGCGTGTTGGCCCCCTGGAATATGAAGGACAACCACTGGGTTCCGCTGGAGATCGACCTGGCCGAGTGGACTGTCCGTGTGTATGATCCGGACACTCGTCTGACTCCTGAGCGACATTTGCCCGGCCTTCTGAAGCCCATCACACACACCCTGCCCCCGCAGATGGATGGCCACCAAGAGCTGCACGCCAAGCATGCAGGGAAACTGCCCCAGCCGTTCAAGTACAACACGAAGGAGATCCGAACAAGCAATCGTAAGTCGTCGTTGTCCATCTTCTGATTTATAGTGTAATTGTTGCGAATTTGGTTTGACACATATACTTTTTGCGACGCAGAGGAGACTCCGGCCCCTACGCTATCCGTTTCATGTAGATGCTCGCATCAGGCGACCGCGTATTCAAAGGGGTGGACGACGCCTTCATCGATGCCTACCGCCTAGTCCTCTGTGTCGCCATTTACCACGGTGCCTTCCGACCCAGCCCCGATCCTCAATAGTCATTGCCTCCGTCTCCAATTACAAGAACATTGTTGGTTGTACTGTTGTCTGGACATGTTGTTGGTAGCTTGAACATTTGTGCTTTCGTAGGATTTAATTTGGTTGACTTTGGTATCGACGGTATGTCGTTTTGGGAAACATAGGGCTAAAGTTTTGAAACTATGATGTCATGCTGTTTTTGAAACTCTGTTATCATGTAGGTCGTACGATGGTTGACAATTATATATTTACGTTGTCCGCATTTCCATTGAAAATGCACAATTAAAACATGTCATGTCCAAAATATCACATGGCAAGTTAATATTACTGCATGTCATGTACAAACTGAAATAGCTGCACCCAGGCCCAATAAGCCTTAATAACAAAACACGGGCGAAGTTCATACTTCAATGTAAAAGGGAGAGCGATAACGTTTCCGAATAAGTGAGCCCTAATTATAAAACGTGGTAAATACCTACCGTCATGGCTTACCCATTATATGTCATGTCAAAATATGTGCCCGTCATGGAATATCCTTCTGATCGACCAAGTATGGCGCGGGCGGTTACTAGGTGCGGCGCCGTTTCGGGAACTTCCTTTCCCATTGAGACGGGTACCTAGATGTCTTCGGCCTGCCAGGGCGTACCTTGATAAGTGGGGGGAGGCAAGTCTCATTGGCGATTGCCTCAGGTACCCTCCAAGTCTCTCGCGACGGGACTGGGTAGATCACGTCCTTGTAGCACGCACGCCACGCGTCTACCTTGTACAAGTCGTTGACGAGCGAGTACACATCCGTCCCGTGCAATTGGGATGCTGCCATTGCGTGCGCGCATGGGTACTGGTCGACGTTGAAGTGTCTGCATCTGCATAAACGTCCTGTTAGGTTTACAAGTGATAAGACGCATTTAGGTAGTGTTAATATAAGCATTTAGTTAGATTTAGGTACGATAAAGTGCATGAATTAGAGTAGTTTTTATATATTTAGTTAATTATGCATGGAGTCGGAATCTACATATGTTTGCACATATTTTCAGGCATTGGTGGATCCAATTGATGACATGGGAATGACCTAACATCGAGCAAGAGACTAATAAACAAGAAGAATTGATTGGAGCTGTCCAAGCTAGTGACGCTGCACTAAAACGAGTCGTTTGAAGGATGTAGTTATTGGATCGGGGCGTATTTATACTTGTTGGAAAGAGGATTAGAACACCTACAACTTTCATGTTTACGACTTTTCCAAATTCGGCCTTGAAAACAGCGAAATATGGACATCAAGATTGCTGCAGACAAAGAACTCGGGTGGGTCAAAATGAAACTCGGTCGAGTTGTTGGTGCACCCGAGTTTTGTTCCGAGTGCAAGAACCACCTGTTTCTTTGTGTTAATTAATTTTTAATTGCAATTTCAATTAAGGGGGACATGAAACGTTGTTTTTAGAAAAACAACTAGGAGTTTTTGGTTTGTTTTTCGGCGGAATTGCAGTGGGGGGGGGGGGGGGGGACGAAGAGCACGAGGAACCATTGGAGCATCTTTGTGATTTCTTTTGAACCATGAATAACTAAATCCTTTAGCTTGGGGAAATTAATCGAAGCTTCAGGTTTTCTATTTCATTGTGAGATTTCTGTTCTTAATACTCTTATTTGAATATTATCAATTCTTTGCTTAGATTGTTTAGGGTTTTCGTGAATTTCCGTTAGTCTGATCAACTGATGCCTTTTCATGATAATCTATAGCTAGATATAGGTAATTTCTGGTTGAATTATCTATATTCTTGAGTAGCAAAATATAAATCTCTGAAACTGGTTGATTTAGGGATTTGTATGAAGAATTGGTTTGCAATCGATGCAATAACTAGTTGTGCGTGTCGATTGTCTTTATTGATTTTCTTTAAGCTTCATCGGTTATTGAATTGAATCTTGATAGTTTCAAGATTTTTTGATAATTAGGGTTTTCAGGGTCTGGTTGTCCTGTTAACTAGATTCGATAAGGAATTGGATTCAAAAGACCTAGTCTTTCCACAACAAAGTATTCGATTGGAAGTTATCTATTTGATTTCGATGATCAATGAACAAACCTGATTGCTGAGATTGATTGACCTGAGCTATTTTTGTTTACTTTGTTATTTTTGTCATATTCATTTCCTCAAGCTGTTTAGTTTGTTATTTTTGTTTACTTTTATTTCTCAATTAGTTAGTTTAAACCATCCAAAAATCCCCCCTCTCTGTTTCTTGTTCTTGTTGACACACTTGACTTGCATACAAATCATAGACTCTCTGTGGGATCGACCCGTACTTGCCAAACTACATTAGTTAGGTTAGTCGGTTATATTTGATAGGATTTAAGGCGACTGAAAATCCTCTGTCAAATTTGGCGCCGTTGCCGGGGAGTCAAGTTGTTATTTGTGTGTTTGTTTTTGTGTGTTAATTTAGTTACTAACTTTTGTTGTGAACCTGTCTCACGGTTCACATTACATATGCTACTAACAGTTTAAGATGTTGAGGTTATCGCAGTTCGAAGGTGAGAACTTTCACCTATATCTCACTAGGTTGCAGAGGTGTGTGGACATCCGCAATGTGCGGGGTTTCCACGATAGTTTGCGAGATATGGTTGTCTGCGTTATAGAGGGGATGACTGCTGAGACAAAGGCGCGTGCTATATACATGAGCGGTGGAAGTCTAGCAAGGTTAGGTTTGGCGGGAATTTGGGATCTTATCTGCTACATGGGTCACCAGACCTTGCAGGAAGTGTCCTTCACGCTAGAACCTCAACCAATGGATTACTTCGACACACCTTTGGAGGATCTATCCAAGGCCTCTTATGAGGAGAATGAGCAATTGTGTCAGCAGATCATTGAATTAGATGAACGAGTGCACCAAATGGTCCAAGTGGGGAATGGCATTCTAGCTTGTGAAGCGGGTGAACTACCGTCTAAACCGGTGGTTAACCCGACAGAGAGCCTCACCACAAACACCCTAGGGAGTGACAAGGATCTGTTTGTCACACTCGAGGGAAGCTCAGGAAGTCATGAAGATAAAGGTGAGTGTGTGTTTTCTATTCCCCCTCATTGAGTTCATCCGAATCTACTCCGCTACCTCCCCTACCCTTGAGCTATGAGCATGATAATGTTTTGGCGGAGGAAGATATGTTCGCAGACGATGACAGTTTCTTCGGCGATGAAGAGGAGAGTACACTACTTCCTGACATGGAGTGTCATGAGTCGACGCATGAGATCCCATATGATTTATTGTCTCCTTCATTCGATGAGATTGTCTCAAGCTCTCCTATCAAGGAACCAAGTCCGGAGCTGATTTCTGTGGCTCCTAAGCAAAGAATTGATATCCTCTACAATGGCGAGAAGTTCGGTGATTATGTCGACCATTGGGCTCATTATTTCGACATACCACCAATGGAACTGAATTGGTGGTTCTACATACCTGTGGCGGAGAGTCACGCTCGGGCATATGAGACGTTGAGGACATACTTTGACTTCAACTTATTCGTATGTAGTGTCCGCCTACCTAGATGGTGTGCACAAGAGTTTGATTTGCTGCTGAGGGCACTGACGATGTCCGAGTGAGTCTTAAATGGACAACCAAAACGTCGAGTCTATGACATTAACCATCGATTGTTATTGTGAGTTGTCCTTTTCGGGACAACAAATATTTTCTTGTTGGTGTTGCCTTGTCTCTTGTTTGTAAAGATTAAATTGTGGTGTCTCCTTGAGGCCGAGAAGAGAAAGAATGTTGGCTCACCTTGCTCGATCTTGTGCTTGAATTCATTACCTCCGCTTGTAGATGACTCCGTAAGTATTCTTCTCATTCTATTTTATTTTTCACATTGAGGACAATGTGTGAATTAAGTGTGGAGGAGGGAACATTTACATGTTTGTATCTAGATTGCATTGTATATATGTCTTTCTTGTTTTTGCATTGCATGGTTATTTTTCTTAGTCTTGCATATAAAAAAAAAACAGAAAAATAATATAAAAAGAAAAAAAATTCAGCAGGCATGACATTCTAGATAACCCCATCTGTACCAATTGTCTTCTTAATCTAATTATAAGTCCCATGATATGCTTGAATTGTTAATCCTCGTCTAGTTTGTTTGATCTATGGGAGCATGAGATAATGGATTGATTGAGCATGTATAACTTTTACATTTTAGGCGGCATTGAAATCCAACAAAAATATACCTTGTGAGTTTATTTTGGCCTTATTGGGACTGTGCTTTCTTGATGTCCTTTTGCTTCTTGTATGTGATACTCTCCAATGTGACTACCTCTGAGAATTGGGATAGATATCTATGTCAAGGCTGTATATGTTGCTCATTACTTGTGATTTTCGCATGATTGAGGCATGATTGTTACTGAGCCATGATATTCCCTATCTTCCCTTGCATATTATTCATTGTTTGAAGCCAAACTGAGCCTATTAGCCTATCTTTGTAGCTCCACAAAAATTATCCTTAGCCAATTGTAGCCTAACCCATCCGGGAATTAGGTTTAGCATTGGTACAATGATGGTTTGAGTTGAGTGAGTGCTTTGAGAATGGGATTTATGTATTGTGTTGAATCATTTGACGGTTATTATGAGGATTGGTTCTATGAATTTATGTACACATATGTATACTCGGGGCCTAAGGAGAATAAAATTCACTTAGGAGTTAAAGTCGAGAAAGAAAAAAAAAAGAAAAAAAAAAGGAAAAAAAAAGGAAAAAAGAGTTGCAATAAAAAGAACCATTCTTCATCACCTTTAGAAATGATTTGGGAGTATTGTTTGGTCTAAAGAAGTTCTTGTATTGTGTTGTGCTTGAGGCTTGAGTTTGATGGTTTGTGATAAGTTTTGGTTGAGCTTGTAATTGGTTACTAGGAGCTTAGTTCCCGGATTATGAGCACCACAAGCCAAAAAATCCTCTACCTTAATTTTCTCACTGAGCCTCATTACAACCCTTACAAGACCTCATGATGATTATTGCTTGTAATGTCACTCACGGTGGAGATTGTGATGTGGATTTCAATTTTTATGTAGCTTGGTTGCATTGGATTGAGTTTGAGCGGAACTGAACTAACCTAAACACAAGAGTTAGAGTGAAACACTTTATATGCCCGGTGAGGTTGGATTGAAATGTGCCTAAGCTTTTGAGTTGCCCAAATACATGTGATGATGTTGATTATTATCTTGTGTTTCCTACTTGGTTTGTATTGTATTTTGACGAGGTGAATGCATGAAGAGGGTATTTGTAGGATGCTTGATTGGATTGATTTTTTTTTTCTTGAGGACAAGAAAGGTTTAAGTGTGGGGGAGTTTGATAAGACGCATTTAGGTAGTGTTAATATAAGCATTTAGTTAGATTTAGGTACGATAAAGTGCATGAATTAGAGTAGTTTTAATATATTTAGTTAATTATGCATGGAGTCGGAATCTACATATGTTTGCACATATTTTCAGGCATTGGTGGATCCAATTGATGACATGGGAATGACCTAACATCGAGCAAGAGACTAATAAACAAGAAGAATTGATTGGAGCTGTCCAAGCTAGCGACGCTGCACTAAAATGAGTCGTTTGAAGGCAGTAGTTATTGGATCGGGGCGTACTTATACTTGTTGGAAAGAGGATTCGAAGACCTACAACTTTCATGTTTACGACTTTTCCAAATTCGGCCTTGAAAACAGCGAAATCTGGACATCAAGATTGCTGCAGACAAAGAACTCGGGTGGGTCAAGATGAAACTCGGCCGAGTTGTTGGTGCACCCGAGTTTTGTTCCGAGTGCAAGAACCACCTGTTTCTTTGTGTTAATTAATTTTTAATTGCAATTTCAATTAAGGGGGACATGAAACGTTGTTTTTAGAAAAACAACTAGGAGTTTTTGGTTTGTTTTTCGGCGGAATTGAAGTGGGGGGACGAAGAGCACGAGGAACCATTGGAGCATCTTTGTGATTTCTTTTGAACCATGAATAACTAAATCCTCTAGCTCGGGGAAATTAATCGAAGCTTCAGGTTTTCTATTTCATTGTGAGATTTCCGTTCTTAATACTCTTATTTGAATATTATCAATTCTTTGCTTAGATTGTTTAGGGTTTTCGTGAATTTCCGTTAGTCTGATCAACTGATGCCTTTTCATGATAATCTATAGCTAGATATAGGTAATTTCTGGTTGAATTATCTATATTCTTGAGTAGCAAAATATAAATCTCTGAAACTGGTTGATTTAGGGATTTGTATGAAGAATTGGTTTGCAATCGATGCAATAACTGGTTGTGCGTGTCGATTGTCTTTGTTGATTTCCTTTAAGCTTCATCGGTTATTGAATTGAATCTTGATAGTTTCAAGATTGTTTGATAATTAGGGTTTTCAGGGTCTGGTTGTCCTGTTAACTAGATTCGATAAGGAATTGGATTCAAAAGACCTAATCTTTCCACAACAAAGTATTCGATGGGAAGTTATCTATTTGATTTCGATGATCAATGAACAAACCTGATTGCTGAGATTGATTGACCTGATCTATTTTTCTCATATTCATTTCCTCAAGCTGTTTAGTTTGTTATTTTTGTTTACTTTTATTTCTCAATTAGTTAGTTCAAACCATCCAAAAATCCCCCCCCCCCCCCCCTCTTTGTTTCTTGTTCTTGTTGACACACTTGACTTGCATACAAATCATAGACTCTCTGTGGGATCGACCCGTACTTGCCAAACTACATTAGTTAGGTTAGTCGGTTCTATTTGATAAGATTTAAGGCGACTGAAAATCCTCTGTCAACAAGCCAGGTGGAGGTTTCCTTGCGTACCTCGAACTCATGAGGACTCAACTGTCTGACGACCATGGAAAGGGACTGCACGAAGTTTGCTCTGATGGCGTTACCAACCCAGTCGCTTACGACTTTCCCCTGCTCGCCGCTTGTCTTCCTATGTTTGGCGAACCACGTGCCGACGGTCTCAAGGATGGCATCTACAAGGGCTGTTAGCGGTAAATCCCTAGGATATTTGAACACCGAGCACTCGGAGTTATTAGTGGTTATGATGTTGTACCTATTCCCAGCGTAGAATGCCCTTGCCTAGTTGCTGAACCCGGCCTCTTTCAAATATTGACCCGCTCCGGGAACCCGTGCACAGAACTCCTCGTACGTGTAAGCTTTACACATTGTCATGAACTCTTCTTGCAAGCCCCCGCACTTGAACCGGAAACAGACGTTTTGAAATAAGTGATATGTGCATATGTCGTGCTTCGCGAATGTGTAGCTATCCCGTATGCCCTTTAGGATGCTCATGTGGCGGTCAGATACCCACACCAGATCAGTCGTGTCTTCAACGATGCGCAACATCTGCCTGAAGAAGAACCCCCAAGACCCATCATTCTCTCCGTCAACCATGGCGAAGCCGACGGGGTAAATGTGGTGGTCAGCGTCTTGTGCAGTAGCAAATAGCAAGCACCCTCGAAATTTCCCCTTCAAGAAGCTCCCGTCCATCGATATAACCTGGAGAATAAACATCTTGAGGCGTTAGAGGTGTCATGTCTAATCAAACGTATGTCATGTCGTATTAATATAATCGTCATTTTTATAGTATATAAGCGTCATGTTCCATTTACAGATGGATTGACCTTTCGTAGGTTGGGGATAGCCCTCCGCCACGCTCCAAGACTAACAAACGCATACTTGAATCGCCCCTCCGTGTCGCGTTCTATCCTCGTGTACGTCCCAGGGTTAGCCTACTCTAGCATGTACATGTACGAGTACATGCTCCGATAGCTTTCCTCGTCCGTTCCGTACACGTTGTCCCTCGCACTCAACCCGGCTCGGCGCGCCTTCCAGTAGCTGCATGTGACCCTCAGCTGCGACTTCATCATCCTCTGCACTTGGTCTGGATCGAGGCACTTCTTTGACCGTCCGAAACTGCACATGCCCATTCACAAACAAGTGTGTCCAGTTAATATAGTTGTGTGTCCAGTTTTAATTAACGTATGCTCAATGTATATATGTTGTTGTCCAGTTACTATTATTGTGTGTCTAGTTACTACCAAGGTATGTCCAGTTTATATCACTATATGTCCAGTGGAATTTAGGCAAGAGTCCAGTTAAGTTTTACGTATTGGGTCACATACCTTTCGACAATGCGCCGCCCCAGCTGCGTGTATGACGCACTGTGTTTTTGTCTGATCGCCTCGTTCAGCGAGCACGTGTGCTCGTCCACAAGCTTTCGGATCTTCCATAACCCCGTTCCCTTGTAAGTCGAAGCCCGACATGACCACTTGCACTTGGGAGCAGCGCACCCTACAACATATAAGATCGTCGTTGACTTCTTCACCTTCGTCGTGAAGCAGCGAGTCAGACCAGCCCATGCTACAAGTTCCTGCACATCCTTCTTCCCCCGAAACATTTGTCCCTCCCGGAGCTTAATACTGCACTGGCTGGGATCCAATGGGTTCCCCGCCACCATTGGTTCCCTTTCAGCAGGTTTCGGAGAAGTTGTCGACTTTCATTTTCGTCTTTCGTATGCTTCCTCGACTTCCCTCACCACTCGCTCCACCTCATAATCCCATGGCCAAGACTTCGCCGGACCAGAACTTCCGTGTTCAGGTTTAACCACTTTTGGGATTGCATCATCCTCGTCGGAGGAGCTACCAAGGTCAATGGCTCCATCTTCCATGTCACTGCTGACATATATGACCTGCTTCCCACGTTTAACTGCGTCGGCATTCTTTTCCCTCTTCGCAAACTCGAACTCTAACTCCTCACTTATACCTAACTAGTCAGAAGTCTCTTTTAACTGGACGACTGTTTGGGTTAACTTGACATCCGATGATTCCAACTGGACATCCTTTTGGTTTACCTCGACAATTTTTTCTCCCAAATCTTCGTCTTCTCCGTCAAGCCCCAAGGGGAGATCTGTATTTGGGTCACGGGCGGGCCAGTTAACGGCACTACAACATCCTCCAAACCTGCAGGAGACAAACCACCACCGTCTGAGTCATCCGTTGTCGATCCTTGTGCTTTGGGCACGTCTCCACCAACCTTGCGTTGCAGGGAGACATTGAGGTCGATAGGCCGATTTCGTTCTCCAGACAACCCGTTTATAAACTTGTAGGCCTCCAAGTCTTCGTCATCCCTGATAGAAAATGGCCTGGACCCTTCCTTCTTTGGCTTTACATATGTGAGCTCCACATCATTCCTCCTCACATCGACATTAAACTTGTCCATCACTTGTTTCTTCAGATTTACATAGTTAATCCTTTCGTCCACCAGCATGGCTTTCTGGCTCCTTGTTCCCGTGAAGACCCAAGTGCCACCTTCACACGCCCACCATCCTCCAAACAATACAGTGATACAAACTGATGATTTTTCCCCTATTGCATTACATAGGGAGACATAAATTAATTTGTACTGCAGTAATTACATATGAACAACACTTACCATACATAGAGACAACACTTACCCATTTTATGTCCGACCAGAGCAATGTCCAGTAACTTCCAACACGTGTCCTGTGGGTACGACTTAATTGTCCAGTGAAAAGTGGCTTCGTACAAGTAAACCGTTTACTGAACCCAGGCTCACTTGATTCTTCTTCAATGGATTCTCTCTCTTTCTTTAGATTTTATGAATAAAAGTGACGCCCAACATTCCTCTGATCTCCTTATATATATACCACACATCATTGGACACCTACCTTCTTTCTTCAAATCCCACGCCGGCCATTCCCCTTCTTCAAGTTCTATTTCCCCTGCAATTCATTAATGGGGACTAATGATTTCCCTCAGAAATTCTTCAATGCTTATATGCCCTCCCCCTCCTCCCTCCCCTTTCCCTTTTTTTTTTGGCGCCATCGCTGGGCGGGAACAATTAGCTCCTTCCTTTTTACTGTAGCCAACTGCTACATCTCTCTCCCTCTCTCTACCTGTCTTGTCAATAAATGCTCAATATTTTCTCCCTCTCTCTCTCTCTCTCTCTCACACACACACACACACAGACTCTCTCTCTCTCTCTCTCTCTCTCTTTTCCTCGCTTTTTCGTCTCTCTCTCTCTCCCTCTCTCTCAATTGTCCAATTGTCAAATTCACAGTGTCCAGTCTCCCCCACTAACCTGCTACCGGTTGAACCAAAAAACTGGATATCCGGAATTCTGCAAAATTTTTCCGGATGGGGTTAGGTGTGCAAGGGTTTCACCCAAATGGGTTATTTTAGCAAATTACCCAACATAAATTAAGATAATAATTCTAGGTTTTATTTATTACTCCGTATCTTTAAAATAAATAAATGATCCCTAAAATATAACCGAGCATTTAAATTAAAATTTTGAATATATTTACAATCATATCTAAGTTTAATAATATTAAAATATAATATATTTAATGATAAATTAACGAAAATAGATGAATGTGTGATGATTTGTAAACAAATACCATTTAAAGGGTGGTTTTCTGTAATTTTGAATTTAAGGGGTGGTTAATTTAAAACATCCATATTTAAAGGGTGATTTTCTGTAAATTTCTCTAACTAAAATGACATATTTATCTAAATAAAATCAACATTATAAAATGACATGTTTTTCTAAATAATAAAACAGAAATTTCGTGTGGTACCCCGTGGTATTTGATTTTTCACGGGGTGTACAGAAGATTAGCATATTTCGCCAGATACCCCTGAGCTTAGATGGAATTTCGGGTCGTGCTCCTGCTCGGTTAACCTTGACAGCCGGCGTTAGTTTTATTTAAAAAAAAAAAAAAGAAAGAAAGAAAGAAAGAAGAAACTGGGAAGGAAGGAAAACCCGAAAGAAAGTAGCAGGCGAAAGATGGAATCGGCGATGGAGGCACCGGAAGAAAGTAGCGGGTGAAAGAAAATGGGAAGGGAGCCCACACAAGACAGTCACCGGAGGCACCGAAAAGAGGGATGGAGGCGCCGTAGGACCGCCGGAAGTGGTGGTGGAGTCGACAGGTAGGTTTGTCCCCCTTTAAAAAAATTAGGGTTTTGAATTTCTAATTTTGGGTTTCAATTTGTTTACAAATTGCATTCAATATCACTGAATGTGGGGGTTTAAAGTTCAAATTGTGGTGTTGAAGTTCGAATTTGGGGAATTTGTGCTCGTTGTCACCAAATTTCAGTTTCAATTTGTTGGCCCCAAATTAGTAGAGTATAGCATTGAAAATCAGTATAAATTTGGGTTTTAATTTGTATGACAGTATCTATTTTAATCTCTTCTAGAAATTAATGTTATTAGCACTCTATGTTACCGTTTCAATATGTATGACATACGCCATTTGGGGTTTCAAAGTGTATGACAACATCGATTTTAATTTCTAGAAATTAACTATGTTTGGTTTCAATATGTCTGACAGCATCCGATCTCTACATTTGTTTGTGCTCATATTGAGAATGTGTTTCTTGTATAGATTTTGGTTGTCCACACCCAAACTAGTCTATTACAATAAGAGAATGATTTGGCTAATTGTTTTTACATATTAATTTCATTTAGAATGGATCATGTTATGTGTTGATTTCAGGATAGTGAAAATTGGAGCTTGCAGCTGAAGTCAGTCGAATCAATCTTAATTGACTTGGCAGCAGAGTTATGCGAAGAGCTGCCATAGATGTAGCAACTAAACCACCAAAATGTAATCACCAGAGACAGAATCTTGAATCCACTCATCGAATCCTTCAACAGTATAATAGCTGCGATACTCGTTAGCGGGACCCTGATCGCACCCCATACGAGAACCATGCAGTAGGCGGATTTCCCGCCCTTGAAACTCGATGCTTCGAATTCCATCTTGCCGAAGCATGAACCAAGGACGAGCCCTATGGTCGTAAATGTGAATGCAAAGAGAGAAACCATCACTTGTTGCTCCAACACAACGTGGAACGACACCCTGCCTAGAACCTTCACGAAGTTAAAACTTAACTTATAACAATTTAGCTTATGTTGTGATGTATTCGAAGATCAATTAGCTTATGGCAATTGACATGTGTGTATTGTTGTTAGAATTGGATACAGTTAAATATAAATGTTTTATAGCAAAATGTGCTGCTGTAACAATCTATGATAGCAACAGACAGTAATTTTCATTGCAAAAATCAGCAGCCCGCAAACACATATATGACAATAGTAGCTTGCATAAATCAGCAGCTGAAAACATGTATGAGAGTAGTAGTTTGCATAAAATAGCATCCGGATACATGTATGACAACAGTGGCGTGAAACACAACAATAATCAGTGACAAGAGTAGCTTAAACCCAAAATGGGATGACCCCTGGCCCTAATGCTTAAAACCAAAATTGCTAAGTTAATTTACTTTCATTGATTAGTGACAGCAGTAGCTTAAACCCAAAATGGGATGACCCCTAAAGCTTTACATCAGTACCTATGGAAGTTAACTGAAACATGTTCCAAAAGCTTAAAATCAGTGAAAACAATAGCTTAAACCCCTAAAGCTTAAATCAGTGACAACAATAGCTTAAACCCACAATAGGATGACCCTTAAAGCTTTTACATCAGTACCCCCGTTCCTATTATTCTACTGAGTTCCCGCTATCCACGGGGTTGAGGACACACCCCATCCATAGATTGTAGTTGTTCAGACTTGTTTGTTTCCTTTGGTTTCATCTTCTTTGGTCTTCGTTCAACTCAGACAGCTTGTTGCGCCTTCACCTCCCTAGCAGTTGGTCCACCTTTACATGTCTTGATGTTATGCCCGTATGCCTTGTATAACAAAACAGATGAACAATCACATGTAGTTAATAACTCGAAACTGCTGGCAATATAACAAAGATATCTAAAACATTACACTTATCCGGATCATCCACCTCAAATTCGACATATTCGCGATGAATATAAAGCATTTGCATCACTATCTTTTCTCCCATCCTAGTATCATACATAGCGTAATCAAAACACATACAAATTAAGAGACAATTTTGTAATAGCTAAACCTTAACCCTAACACTCAAAATTGCAACTTCATTGAAATTGAAACATAAACCCTAACCTGACAACAACCCTAACACTCACTGTCAAAGAGGATTTCGAAATAAAATCACAAACCCTAACATGACAGGAGGATTTCAAACATGACACCAACCCTAGCCCTAACATGACAACAACTTCATCAGGAGGATTTTGAAACCCATTAGAAATCACAAACAAAGTAGATTATCAATCACAAATCCTATCATGACAGGAGGATTTCGAAACCAATTTCACACGAAATTTCAAAGCTGAGAAAGGGGTTTACCTGGAAGTGGCACCACCCTCAGGAGGATTCCGAGTTCCTCTATCTGTGTCGTCGGCTGGTGTGCTCATCTTCCTCGTTCTTCCGGCGACCCCTCACTCTTCCTCTGTCGATCGATCTTTCCATCCTTCCCAATTTCTTCTTTCGTTCTTTCTTTTTTTTCCTAAGGAAAACTAACGGCTGCGGTTAGTGTTAACCGAGTAGGAAAACGACGCGAAATTTCACATAAACTCAGGGGTATTTGGCGAAGTATGCCAATCTTCTGTACACCACGCGAAAAATCAAATACCACGAGGGTACCATGCAAAATTTCCAATAATAAAATTAATAGTATAAAATAACATGTTTTTTAGATGAAGTATCAATACTCCATTAAAAATTTAAAACTAATCCATAAATGACAAATTTGATATGATTGATTTTGAGTTAACACAAACGGGAATGAAATGAGGTTGACAGAGTTTTGTTAATCTGGGCATTGGGATGGGGAGGGTAATATCCTCCAGAATCCACCCCGTTTATATGTACTTAAAACCTTTAATAATTTTTGACATAAATATGTAAAGTACATTGACATCCCTACCAAAAACTTTGACATAAATATGAAAAGCACATACTAACTCAACTTGCCCTTATTAGACTAACCACATTCCATTGATGCTATACTCTTATTTATACCCTCTACTAATATACTAATTGCATATACACTCCGTTTATATGTTTTTTATGCATCCCACATCCTGTCTATAATATCACACATCTTATTACTTTATTATTAGAGTCCACTAAATATAATTAAGAAAAAAGAAAAATACATGTAGAAATGCTCTCATTGGTTAATTGTTGAGGGAGGTAGGACCCATGTAATTCTACACTCGGTTTAAAAAGGATGTATATTTGGACGGATGGATTTTTTTTAATCTTTCTAGAGACTTTGAAATTTTCTAGGTATGGAGATACGATAATTATTACTTTTTGACTTTTTTTTCTCAAATTTTATTGGTTGATAAGAGTTGTGGATAATTAATGAGGGGTTTAAAGATAAGACTATTTTGCATGGTTATACAAAAAAAATGGACTTCGAAAATGGCACAACCATAGTACAAATTGCAAAGAGTTGTGGCGGGGGGGGGGGGGGGGGGGGAGGGGGGAAGGGTTAGTTTTGTTAAAAAAAAGTAATCCACCCAACTCTTTGTAAAGACCGAAAAATTTATAAAATTATTTTATTAAAGTAATGATTTATAATCAATATGATTTATAAGATCAGGAAGGTTGAAATTTTCGTCCTCTAGCTATTGGATTTATTCTAAATCTTTCGAAGCAATTTCCGACACTATTTAATTACAAATTCTACTTCCGCTTTTATATGCCGAGAAGTGGAAAATGATGTTCAGATTCACTATTAAATTCGGTTTGTTAACTTGAAAATCATTTTAAATTGGGTCGGATAAGTTCGAGAGAGCGGGTTTCGGGATATTTTTCGGGTATTTGACATATCTTTTGGGAACCACGTCAATGGTTTCTTTATTGGCCAAATTTGGTAGTTATACCTAATTCAAGTTTTTTTTGGTTAATGTACCCTTGAAGATTTTGTTTTTGTTATGACAGATTTGCCCTTGATTTGATTGTTACAACTAATCGTAGAATCTCTAATTAATTTTAATTTCATTGACACTCATCCTATTCCATCAACGCTCGTTCTTTTTCATTCTTCTCTTCAATTAAGTGGCGCTCATCCCATTGCATCTTCCTTGAAGTACGGTGATTGCGAAGACATTGAAGGTTGGTAAATTTGATTTATTTGTTTATGTGATTGTTACTGTAACTTCTACGGTATAGTAAACTCTAATTTGAGAACCCTAATTCAACCACGGGAGTTAGGCGCCCCGATACAAACACAAAAACTCGTCATCACCATTTGTGATTTAAAAAAAAGAACGACGATGCAGGGTAGATGAAAGAGCGAAGATGTAGGGAAAGATGGAAGCTTCATGAAATCGATATCTTACCTACGATTTATATTGTCTTCGCTTCTTGTTAGTTAGGGACAATAATTTAGGTTACAATAATCGGTATCTATTTTTACAATAATTGTATGCTACTTTAATTGATACCTATCTTTACCAGAATTCGGTCATTACAGGAAATCATTCATTACATTAATTGTATGCTATTGTAGTTGCTTATAGTAAATGTTTTGGCATCTTCACCTCAATTGGAGAACAAGGTAAATGAAGGAGGAGATAAGGGGTGTGTGTGTGTATAGCCAAAAGTGGGGAAAAACAAATTGTTGTTGTTGACCACAAATCAATAGTGTGAGGGTGAGGAAGAAGACAAAAAGAGGATGGGAGAAAAGCAAGTGGTCCTAAAGTAAAACTTGAATACCCGAAATTAAATCCTGAAACTTGTTCTCTTGGTCTTATCCCGACTCTATTAGAATAACGCTTCAAAATTACGAAGATATCGACATCCCAAATTTTATTTCAAATCCCAGGGGAAAATGATGGAATTGTCCTTCAAAGTTCAAAATTAGGCCGGAATCCGCTTTAAATATTTTAAAATGTGATTTTTAAGGTGAGAACGAGGATTTTCAAATATCCGATTTTTCTGACGTAAATCCATTTAATTTATTTTTTTTAAATTATTATTTTAAAACACGAGGCCTTTACAAAAATTTTGCTCATTATGTTTCACATTCAACCAAAACCCCAATGAGTGTTATTTATATTCCAAATATGCTAACAATGGCGACAAAAGGTACCTCTAGCAAGAATCTCGGTGGTGACAAATCAAAGGAAGGCCAATCTTCGGGCTAAACACCAAATGAAAAGGAGAAGGACAATGCACCTAGAGATGAAAAGGCAAAATTTGGCAAGAGGAGAGTCGTCGTGTGTAAACCTCACCAAATAAATTCCCACACAATTAACTAAGTATAGCGATAAGTGAAGGGTCAAGATTGCAATTGAAATGACAAGTAAATACAGGGAAATCTAAGATTCAATCTAAAAGCTACTTTACCAAAAAGTAGGAAATAAACAAGTAAATATGGGAAATAGAACTAAAGATCAAGATTGCAATTGAAATAACAAAGCATAAGGATGATGGTTTTGATAACAAATCAATGGAGAAAATAGTTCCGCTTGCGCTTTCATTGACATTGGTTGGCTTAATTGGTCCTAGACATAAACTCAAGTTGTATGATTCCTTTAACTTACATTCCTCCCATCTTAGTTTGAATAGATTAAAGCACAAAGAACACAATTAATCCTTTACACCTTTATGCAACCTAAGCACGGACAAAGATTTAACATTAGGATATCACAAGTTCCTAAGAATCTAGGCATATGAATAACACCAAGTATGCAAGGTAACCAATGTTTAAGACATATGTTAAAATCCTTACTTAGTCATGATCAAACGAAGGTTCTCACAATCCAAACATGCTACTACGGAATTCATTCAATGACGAAAGAACAAAAACCTAGCAAGATACTATTATGGTCGCAAATTACAATAATATTATCAATAATCACAAGAGAAATCAAAACAACAATAGGAAACAACTGAATTTAAGCCTCACAAACCACCAACCAAGTCTCCGAAACACAGGTGAAACAAATAACGAACTTAGTCACTCATAGCGTACCTAAATCTCCTTCGAATTGATGAAAAAATAAGTAAACTTGAATGGATGAATATATGAACTATGTTAACTTATGATTAAAAGTCTTAGAATAAGTGTTCTCCTTGTAAGTGTTTGGATAACTGAGTCCTTACGGAATCTCAGAGGCCTACTCCTGTATATATATCATTGGGTAAAAACCCTGAGAATGCAATCGTCACTATACACATAATATGCACAAATATAAATGATGTCTGCTAACATCCTCCCTCAGTCGCAGTTAGAGCTGAGCGAATAGTAAGACTGGAACGAAAAGAACTAAAAAGAGGAGTAGGTAATCTGATAGAGCATGATTAGTTGTGAATATTGCATATTTTAGTTACAATTACATGTTTACCTGTGGTGTTGGTAGAGTCGGAATCTATGCAATTTTATGGATTATTTCAAGTAGATGTGGATCCGACGAGGAATGAGAAGACTCTTGGATGAAGGAAGATTCAAGTGGAGGAAGAAAAGTGAAAAGTGAAGAGTACAGGAGCGGAGATTCAAGTATGAAACAAGCTGAACTTCTACGACTTTTGTGTTGACATCGAGACCAAATTCAAAAAAGAAAAATTCCTGTGAACTGTATGGCTGCCCCGCAGCCTGAAGCTCTGCCGAATGATTTCGCTGATTGCCTAGCCGTCCCGCGGTCTGGGTTGGCTGCCCCGTGCCCCTTGCAGAAACGCAAAATAAGAATCGGAACTTAATTAGGGTTTTTCATATTATTTTTGGTCGACTCTTTAGAGGCTTTTAAAAAGACTTTTCTAGGTTATTCTTGCAGTTACCTTTTGCACTTAAGAGAATTGTTGAGAGCGTCGTTGAGCACGAGCAACTAAGCTCTCAAGGTTTCGCCTACAGTTTGGATATTTGATTGTTGAATTTTGAGTTTCTTAATCTAGTTCTTATTCCTAATCGAATGTTTTGACTTCTTTGCGCTTAATTCCTTGAATGTGTTTTATTCTCTCTGGCCTGCTTAACTAGTTAGAGTAGATTCATTCAATTGATAGGGTTTTATAGATTACTCGTAGCGAACCTTAACCCAAGTGGCAATCATATCCCTTTAGGACTCGTAGGACTAATTGGATGTGTAGGAAGTTGAATATATGTTAAATATCGACTCGTAGCTTGATATTGCATGTACCTTGGTTATTCATATTCTTAATGCTATCTCTAGGTTAAATCTTAACCGTGTTAGGGTTATTTAGAGATAAGAATTACTAGGACTTATAGGACTAGTAATTTACCTAATATCTGGACAAGGACATTGATAGGAAAAGACAAGAACTAGAGGCTGAAACAAGGATCGAATTCATCAATCAAAGTGATAAATTGTAGGTGAACCTAATTCTCCGTACTGCATTCTAAACACAATTTACGTTGTTTGCATCGTTTCCGATTTGATAAAAGGCGGATCTTTTTCTCATAAAAACCCCCCTATATTCTCACATAGCAATTAGACTTGCACTTGAATTGATATATTTCCCTGTGGATTGACCTCTTTCTTATCAACTATACTAGTTGTGAGTTTGAGTATTATTTGGCAGGAACAACGATAGGTTTTCCTCTTGTCAAATTTGGCGCTGTTGCCGGGGAATTCTTATCAATTTCTTGTGTTTTTTTATCGCTAAATTTTGTATATATTTACATCTAACCCTGTCGTGGACCTATCTTTTGGTTCACGACACCTTATTTCTAATATTTCTAGATGTTGAAGTTATGGCAGTTTCAGGGAGAGTATTTTCACAATTACCTCACAAGAGTGCAACATTTATTTGACATCCGTTATTCACGGGGTTTCCGAGATAGTTTGCGAGATGTGGTGCTTTGCGTTTTTGAGGGCATGGCTCATGAGACCCGAGAATTTTCCATGTCCATAATCAATGGAAGCTTTGGTGTTTTAGAAGTGTCGAGACTATGGGATATTTTCTGCTACATGGGTGACCAATCGGCGGAGGAAGAATCCTACACTTCGATGTTTCAACCAATGGAGTACTCCGACCCGTCTATGGAGGATTCAACCAATGTCTTGATGGAGCAAATAGGGAAATTACATGAGATGGTGAATCAAAATGGGGAAGCAATTATCCGACTCTCTCAAACATTGAAGGAGTTGCCAGTTGAGCAATGTTCTATTCCTCAAATTGATGAAAGCCAAGATGCAAACAACGATGAATTCTCCGATAATGAAGAAGAGCATCTAGTGG
Source organism: Persicaria tinctoria (assembly GCA_037127255.1). Lineage (NCBI taxonomy): Eukaryota > Viridiplantae > Streptophyta > Magnoliopsida > Caryophyllales > Polygonaceae > Persicaria > Persicaria tinctoria. The sequence continues at coordinate 44,607,152 of JBANSL010000011.1, read as the reverse complement.
TTATTCAATTTCTAGGGTGGTTTTGTAGATTCCTCGTAGCGAACCTTAACCCAAGTGGCAGTCATATCCCTTTAGGACTCGTATGATTAACTGGATGTGTAGGAAGTTGAATATATTTTAAATATCGACTTGTAGCTTGATATTGCATATACCTTGGTTAATTCATATTCTTAATGTTATCTCTAGGTTAAATCTTAACCGTGTTAGGGTTATTTAAAGATAAGAATTACTAGGACTCATAGGACTAGTAATTTACATAAGATCTGGACAAGGACATTGATAGGAAAAGACAAGAACTAGAGGCTGAAATAAGGATCGAATTCATTAATCGAAGTGATAAATTGTAGGTGAACCTAATTCTCTCTACTGCATTCTAATCAAAATTTACTTTGTTTCCATCGTTTCCGCTTTGATAAAAGGCGGATCTTTTTCTCACTAAAAACCCCCCATATTCTCACATAGCGATTAGACTTGCACTTGAATTGATAGATTTCCCTGTGGATCGGCCTCTTTCTTACCAACTATACTAGTTGTGATTTTGAGTATTCTTTGGCAGGAACAACGACAAGTTTTCCTCTTATCATAATCCTTTTTTGAAAATGTCCGCATATTGATGTGCAGAAAGGACATGTAATACCCGAACCTGGCCCAGGGCGACTTTCTCTCTGACGAAATGGATATCAATCTCGATGTGCTTGGTCTGCTGGTGCTGAACTGGGTTTGATGAAAGATAGCGGGCGGAGACATTGTCGCAGTAGACCAAGGTGGCTGTACGAAGCGAAACACGAAGCTCGCAGAGGAGGTTGCGAAGCTAGCAGGTCTCCACTACTTGGTTGGTGACACCGTGGTACTTAGACTCGTCACTGGAGCGAGAGATTGTCGCATTACGTTTGGAGGAACATGAGACCAGGTTGTCGTTGAGGTACATCGTGAAGCCAGAGGTGGAGTAGCGAGTTTCGGGATAACCCGCCCAGTCAGCGTCTGAGTAGGCAACGAGGCTTTTGAACCGGCCGTGACAGAGGTGCAAACCCATGTCACTGGTGCCCTTGATGTACCGGATGATCTGCTTGAGCTCCTAGAGGTGATGCTAACGGGGATCATGCATGTATAAGCAAATCTCTTGAACGACAAAGGCGATGTCGGGCCTAGTGAATATTGTTGTGAGCTAAATCTGCCATATTTTACAGTAACTTTAATATCGTTTTCTGCATACTTTGCATACATTTGGGTTAGATAGTACAGAATCTATGTAGTTTATGTTTATTTGCCAAATTTTGAAATCTACACCAGTTTCTGTTTAAAATCGCAGAATTTGAGACATTTTACAGCAACTCTAAGGAAGGCCAGAAAAGCTCGGAAAACCACTACAGAAGTCCAAGATCAAAGAAACAGCGGAACGAGTCGAATCGAGACGAGAGCCCAGGCTACTCGATCTCGAGTAGACCTTACTCGATCTAGACGAGCATGTCCGAGCACAAGCCTTGTCGACTAGGAGCAATGTCGAGAGCCAGACCAACCCAGCTCCGGAGCTCTACTCGATCTCGACAAGCCCCAGTCGAGATCGACGACACCTCAGCGCCACACCCGGAGTCGACAAGCCGAGGACGAGGACGAGGATGACCTGACGACACTCACTGCCAGCGATTCCACTCGCTGCAGCGGACCGCTCGCTGCCGCGGAAAATCTCGCTGCCAGCGGGATGCACCAAGCCGACGGAGAAGCCTACTCGCTCCAGCGGAAGGGACAACTCGCGAAAGCGGAAGGGAAGACCCAACTCGATGTCGACGAGCCCTTGTCGAGGTCGACGAGACCCGTGAGCCAAGTCCGAGCCACATCGAGCACCAGCTAACCAAGACGACGAACCCGAGGAGCCAGTCGACAACACTCCTACTCGATGTCGAGGAGACCCTAGTCGACATCGACGACGAATCCAGAAGCTGTTGACGTGGCTTGACGAATCCTACTCGGAGTTGGAATCCTTGGAAGCCGAGAAGACCGAGAATCTATCCGATTTCATCAACATCTATCATGGAAGAGAGTTTTATCCACTTGAGACAGTTTAGATATATTTAGATTTAATTTCTTTATTGCTTTTATTTATCCTTAAGCATTTTAGATATAGTTATAGATATTCTATCCTTGAGTAGCAAGGAATAGAAGGCTATAAATAAAGCCTTAGGGGCTGGTTTTTCATTCATTCAATTTCAGAGAAAAGTAAGTAGGAGTAGAGAGAGAGAGTTTGTAGCAAGCAAGGTGGAAAGGCGGAAGCGGATTTGTCTTGTGGGTTGTAAGCTCTCTTTATTTAATTCAATGCAAGTTAGTTTCTTTTATTATTTGATGTCTTTCTTGATGATGAAGAGCGAGTAGTCCACCCACTTCTGGGGCTGGGGTGAGCTCGACGGTGGCCATGAGAGATGACGCAGTAAAGGTCAGATCTTTTTATGCAATTCGTCTTCTATCCCTATGAGCATGATTCTTTTGCGAGAGTTGAAGGTGATCCTTGTTTGTATTATTGAAGCGAAAGTGATCTTAATGCAACTTGGATTAATTATGTGAAAAGGGTTAGTAACAATTAGGGTTTATGCGAAAGCCTCTATATGCCTATTTGTTAGTAACGAAAGTTATTTTGATGGAAAGCATGATCTTTTATGCCTTTATGTGTTACTTTGCATGGTTATTGTTGTGGTGTTGATACCCTGGCCTTGGAAGTCTTTTATTATATTGATTTATTTCTGTCAAAAATCTGAGTTCTGTGTTCGAATTTGCAATTTAAAGTTTTCTGAGTTTTCTAGTCGATACAGACAAGAGCCTCGTCGATACGAGTAGGACCCTAGTCGACATCGAGTAGACTCTTGTCTAGGTCGAGTTGAGATTTCTTCTGTTGTCGTCGATTTTTAGTTTCTGTTTTCGATTTTTGACTTACTGTTGTCGATTTCGACTAGGCTTATCGAGATCGAGTAAAGTTGCTGCCTTGCTTTGTTCTTTACTTTCGTTTGCTTTTATTTTCTGTCTTTATTTGTTATTTTCTGCTTTTATTTCTGTCTTTCTGCTGCTTGTCTGTGAGAATCTGTTGCTACCTAAGAACTGCTGACGTGCTTCCTCGTGGATTCGATCCTGACAACCTTCTACTACAACGGGAGGAAGTCTTGTATTTATTTGCTGAGACAGGGAAGTCAGTCTGATCTTTATTCTATATTTATTTCATACCTGACCATCCTCCTGCAACAACAAATATCAGATACTAGAGGGCACCCGCTAGACTACGTTAGGCGGTAGGATCATCGACCTTAGGACTGAAGGCAGCATCGAGCTTGGACTTGCAATCGATAGAAGTGGTGGCGGGTTTGCAAGACGTCATCCGAGCTTTGTTAACAATCTCAAGGGCATATTTCTTCTGATGAAGAAACAACGCATCACGAGTGCGAGTCACAGAGATGCCGAGGAAGTAGCTCAGCGGACCAAGATCAGTCATGGCAAACTCCGAATGTAGAAATGCCATTAGTCTAGACATTAATGATGAAGATGATGCAGTAAGCACAATGTCATCGACGTAAAGTAGGAGGTAGGTAGTGTCATGCCCCGAATGGAACACAAATAGGGAGTGATCAGACTGACTGCCCTGAAAATCAATCCCAGTGAGGTACGTGGTGAATCACTGGTACCAAGCGTGAGGCGTCTGTTTCAACCCATAGAGAGACTTCCGGAGAAGGCATACGTGGGAGGGTTGCAAGCGATCATAGAAGCCTGGCGGTTGATGCATATACACAGTCTCCTGAAGGTTACTGTTCAGGAAGGTGATGTCCACTAAAGTAACCATGTTTTTATGCGCATTTTAGCTCCTTATTTTAAGTACTTTGCATATTTTGGGTTGGGAATATGTTGAATTTGTGTAGTATAAGCTTAATTGCCATAAATTGATGTCTACACGAGTTTATGTTTAATATTACAGAATTTGGAGCCATTCCGAGACGAAACCAAGAAGAAGAGAAAAGAGACAAAGGGCAAAATTCTACTCGAAGTCGACTACACTTACTCGAAGTCGACTACAAAGGGGAGCAAGATCAGGTCGAGGACTGAAGACGGACATCGCTCGAGCACGATGACTACTCGACATCGAGTACATCTACTCGACGTCGACCAGACCAGAAACCCTACCCGAGCTGGAGAAGAGAAGACTACTCGAGAACTCTGTAGGCAACTCGAGATCGACAAGATCTACTCGACGTCAAATAGAACTGGTCGACGTCAACTACTTCGAATTTGGACCGCGATTCCGTTGGGCCAATCCGATGACATGTGGACTACTTGGGCACGAAGCAAGGCCGGATCTATCACCATTCTATCAAGATCTATCAAGAGGATAGAAGATTTATCAACCACATGAAGATTTAGTTGTTTCCTCTTTAGATTAATGTTTCTTTTATCTAAATTTATATCTTTAGGTTTAGATAGAGTTTGCTTACCTTGACTAGGAAGGATTAAAGCCTATAAATAAAGCCAATGAGGCTAGTTTTTCATTCATTCCAATTCAGAGAGAACACAAGTAGGAGAGTTAGGAGAGAGAGCTTGGAGTCGAGAGAAGTTGTACTTGGCGAGAGCGGAACTGGCTTCGATCGGTTGTAAGCTTTACTTTAGTTCATTAATGCAATTTAGTTTTCTTTTAATATTGATGAGTTTTCCTATGACGAAGAGAGAGTAGTTCACCGACTTCTAGGGTCAGGGTGAGCCAGACAATAGCCATACATGTTTGAGGTAAATATTCGACGTTTATTGTGTTTTGATCATCCACTGCCTTTTATATGTTTATTACCTAATTAATAGAGATCCAGGTTAACCACTTGGATTATAAACATAAAATTGGTAGATACAATTAGGGTTTTTTGAAAGGGTTGCCTTATGCATGTTTGGTTATCGTTGTTGCAATTGACAACTAGGTGAGTCTTGTGACGTTCAAGAGTCCCATAAGACCTGTACTTATGTTTGAACAATCACAGAATGATATTATAGTCCCGGGGCCTAGGAACGAGGTCCCACGTGCCATTTTTAATGAAAGCACTAAACTCATCGACCATGGTGGCATGCCAGTTCGGGTCTTGTAAGGCCTTTTGTGGTGATTTAGGGAGAGGGGATATGTATGTGGATGGGGTGAGAAGGTTGTACTTGGGGTCGGGTTTGAAGAACCCGGATTGGGACCGGGTCTTCATGGTTGTGGGAGAGGGAGCTGCAAGCGTTGTAGGGGGAGGGGCGGCGGGCGCGGCACCGAGGCGGTGGGCGCAATTTGGTGTTGCGGGTGATGCATGGGTTGGTCGGGAGAGGGAGCAGCGGGGGGTGTGCCGGTGGCCGGTTGGAAGATATGGCGGAGGAGGGGTGGGAAAGTGTCGGTGTCGGGTGGGGCAAGAGGGTGGTGGCATAGGGGCGGGTGGTGTGGCAAAAGGGAAGGTATGTTCGTCAAAGATCGCATATCGAGATGTTATTACCTGATTGGTATCCAAGAGAAGACAACGATAGCCCCGATTGTGTGGGGAGATACCCAAGAAGACACATTTTATGGATCGTGGGGAGAGCTTGTGGGGAGCGGTGACACTCATGTTGGGAAAGCAAAGACATCCAAACACTCGAATATGATTGTAGGAAGGGTAGCGATGGTAGGGTCCCTGAGTTGGGATGGAGTTGTCAATGGCTTTGGAAAGAAGTATATTGTGGAGGTAAGTGGCCATGTGAAGTGCCTCCACCCAAAAAGAAAGAGGTAGGGAGGTGTGTTGTAGGAGCGTCCGAGTCTTGTCATCGAGGGTGCGGAGGATGCATTCCGCTTTGTCATTTTTTGGGGAGGTTGGTGGACAAGAGAAGCGGAGGGCTATCCCTTATTGTTGACAAAAGGAGCGGACGATGTTGTTGTCGAACTCGCCTCCCATGTCATATTGGATGGACTTAATTGGTAGTCTGAATAATATCTTGACAAACTTGTGAAAATCAACAATGTGGCCATGAGTTTCTGATTTATAACGAAGCAGGAAAACCCATACAAAATTGGTGAAATCATCAATTGTAAACAAATAATAATGAAATCCACTAGCACTTGGAATAGGTGATGTCCACAAATCGCAATGTATGATGTCAAAATGTGCTAAAGTAGGGAATGGGAAAGTAAGGGAAATGTGCAAAAGTCTTTTGCTCTTGCCGATTCCACATGAAGTGCAAACACCCAAGGCTTTATTACAAGAAATAAAATTTCTAGAGCGGAGACTTTGTAGCACGTGATCACCAGGGTGCCCAAGACGAGCATGCCACAAGTCGGAACCAAGAGAGAAGAGGACGAAAGGGGCGGAATTGGTCGAATGGTGGGCTGCAGCGAGTGGATAAAGGTCGCCAGAACTATTGCACCGCATGATTGGGGTCCCCGTATGAAAATCCTTCACAGGAAAACCAAAAGGGTCAAATTGGACGACCACGTGATTATGAATAATAAATTGACGAACAAAGATGAGGTTTTTGACAAGATCAGGGGCAAGTATGACGTTACTAAGGCGAAGGGTGGGCCAGTGGGGAGGGTTGCTTGGCCCGAACCAACAATGGAAAAGGGTGCGCCGTTTCCAACATAGACAGACGGTAAAGTGCTAGAATGAAAAACAGTTTGTAGGATACCTAAGGCGTTCGTCATGTGAGAGGAGGCCTCGGTATGCATATAATAGTTGTCGTCCGGTTGCTGAAGCCCCATGGTGGAGAATGTCGCGGAGAGATCGGTGTGCTGGGGTGAGGCCGCCGGCTGCAAGGGGAGTGGGCGGCGACAGAAGCTCAAGGAGCGGCGGCGATGGCAGATCGATTTGTGAAACAAAAAATTTGAGTTTCACAAAAAAGGCTTATATCATGTAAGTGTTTGGATAACTGAGGTCTTACCGGATCTGAGAGGCCTACTCCTGTATATATATATCGTTGGGAAAAAACCATGAGGGTACAATCGTCACTATACACATAATATGAACAAATATAAATGATGTATGCTAACACTCTTATGTCTATTTCGTGCCTCCCCTTGATAGGAAATAAGAGACCCCGAAAACCTAGATACTTTCCTTAAAGATAATGCGGAAATAATCCTAAAATAATATAAAATATCCTACAAATATTAAAACTGAAAATAATAATAAATAAGTATCAAAATATCTTCCTTAAACCATAAGGAATAAGTCTTCAAAAGATTGGATCGAATCTCCCTCCGAAAAGATAGAATTTTTCTCTCGAACTGATGTTCGCTGCACGAACCTGCCTCCGCGATAGGTCTCTCGTGCATGCAACTCAGAGTGTTCAACATACTTTCTCGCGGGCATCTCTCCATGGCGACAGGGTGAACTCGCGGGCGCGACATGAGGACTCGTGGCCGCAAGGTTTGGCCTTCAACCCTTCACGCGACAGCCTTCACGGTGGAATGGGGGAACTTACGGATGCAACGTGACTCGCGGTCGCGACACATCTTCGAACCGTGTGTTCTTGTTCTTTTCTTCTTTGTTTTGCTTTCGATGCTCTCTTTTCTCTTATTTTCTTCTTCATTAAAAACTCTTCCAAGCTAACCATAAGTCGGATCTACGAACCTACATAAAACAATCGAAATAGCGTAGTTTATGAACTTCCCAACCAAAATGACATAATATGAAATTAACTCTAAAACATAACCAAACAAACATGAAATGCAACTAAAACTACTCTATAATGCCTATTGAAATATACAATATCAAACTCCCCCACACTTAAGCTTCGTTAGTCCTTGAGCGAACAATAAAAAGCAACATATACCTACGAGTTCATCATCCATGCAATAGCCTTAAACAAACGTTTCGGATATATACACCGCAAATCCACACGTCCTTAAGGACGTGCAGGTGGGTTTACAGCCACCCGAGCCCGGACGTGCAACCCCGTCCTCTAAAATCGAAGCCGACGTGCTTCGTCGTTCCCAATTCCATCCAAATCTAGAGAGAAAGAGAGAGCGGCCGAGAGAGCGATTGCCGGAGAGAGAGAAAGAGAGAGAGAGAGAGAGAGAGAGAGAGATGGAGCCGGAAAGAGAGCTGGAGGTGGAGGCGGTGGTGGTGGAGCCGGCGGTGTCGATGGAGGAGACGGCGGAGGTGGTGGAGCCGGTGGCTGAGGAGGGTGGTGGTGGGGCGGTGCCGATGGAGGCGGCGCCCATGGAGGCTGAGGAGGGTGGTGGTGGTGACAGTGGTGGTGGTGGAGCAGCAGCGGCGGAGGTGTGTGGTGGTGGTGGTGGCGGAGGAGTGGCAGAGGTGGAGGATCCCCTATTACCGTCGCGGAAGCGGCGGACTATGGAGGTGTCTCCGGTCCCGACCCCACCGGTATGTTATTTGAATTATTTATTTTGTTTGATTTATTTTTATAGTTTTATAATATAGTTTGATAGATTATAATATAGTTTTATAATATAATTTGATAGATTATAATATAGTTGTATAATATAATTTGATAGATTATAATTGATAATATATAGTATTTATGATTTTTTATATGTTTATGGATGATTTGCACCAATATACCAATTCACACCCAACTTTGCAAAAATAACCATGGGGTGGATTATTTGCATGGGAATGACAAAATGTCATTTTTGTAAAATTTTTGGGCACCTTCCCAACAGGTTGAAGGTAACCAAGGGCGGGAGAGAGGAGGAGAGAGAGAAACCCATTTTAATTGTTTTAAACTAATTTTTGGCCATTTTTCTTTGTTAAAATTAAAAAATAAATTTATTTTTGAACTTAATTTAATTTTATCCATCTATAGACACCCACTTTATACATGTTTATGAAAAAAATATTTCGAAGTAAAGTTGGGTCTACATCGTATCTCGATCTCAATTTACGATTTACGCTTACTAGCTAGTAACTACTTTTGCCTAGCCAGTAACTACTCTTGCCTAGCCACTGACTACGATCTCTTAGCCAATATAAGACTAACCCCTGTTCAACCCTCCGCTTCACCATGGTGTCCGACGAGGCAAAGAGTTGTCGTGACCGGAGTGAACCCCTTCATCCATCTCTACCACCCTTCCTCCACAAATCTCCTCCATCTCCACAAATCCGACCGACCTCCACACATTTCCATTTCCCATTTCACAAAATCAAAAAAAAAGGAAAGAGAAGAGGAAGAGCCACCACGACCGCCGCCCTCCACCCCGCCGTCGTCAGCCTCAGGCCTCCACTTCCCCTTCTTCCTTCTTTTGTTCGGCTGTTCTGAACCCTCTCTCTCTCCCTCACTCTCCCTCATTTGCTTTGTCTTAAATCCCGCCCAAACGCACCTCCAAAATTTCTAACTCCCGCCAAAAAAAAAAGTTACGATTTACGCTTACTAGCCAGTAACTACTTTTCCCTAGCCACTAACTACGATCTCTTAGCCAATATAAGACTAACCCCTGTTCAACCCTCCACTGTTCAACCATCCGCTTCACCTTGGTGTCCGGCGAGGCAAAGAGTCGTCGTGGCCGGAGTGAACCCTATCCATCCATCTCTACCACCCTTCCTCCACAAATCTCCCTCCATCTTCACAAATCCGACCGACTTCCACACATTTCCATTTCCCCTTTCACAAAATCCCAAAAAAAGAGAGAAGAGAATAGGAAGAGCCACCACGATCGTCGCCCTTCACCCCGCCGTCGTCAGCCTCAAGCATCCACTTCCTCTTCTTCCTTCTCCTGTTCAGCTGTTGTGAACTCTCTCTCTCCCTCCTTTGCTTTGCTATAAATCTCGCCCAAACCATCTCCAAAATTTCAAACTCCCTCCAAAAATTTTAACCCACTATAATGGGTAAGGGTGACTTGTTATTTATGCAAATAAAAGTTACTTTTTGACATTTAACTATTTTTTTATGGGGGAGAGACATTTTTGCAAAGGGGAGGATAAAGTGGTATATTGGCTACAATTTTCTCTATGTTTATAGTATATAGTTTGATAGAAAATAATATAGTTTTAATTTGATAGAATATAATAGATAGTATACAGTTTGTATGGTTTGATAGTATATAGTTTTTATGGTTTATAATATAATTTGATAGATTTAATTATTATTTGTACATAAAGTACAAGCTACATTAAAATATATTAAAATACATAGAAATAAATTAAAACTGAAAGACAATAAAAAACATTAAAAGCGATTAATATATTAAAAGACATTAAAACATATTAAAATATATTAAAATACATCAAAAGACATTATAATAAATTAAAATAAAAACATTAAAATATATTAAATTACATAGAAATAAATTAAAGTTGAAAGACAATAAAAAACATTAAAAGCGATTAATATATTAAAAGACATTAGAATAAATTAAAATAAAAACATTAAAATATATTAAAATACATAGAAATAAATTAAAATTGAAAGACAATAAAAAACATTAAAAGCGATTAATATATATTAAAATATATTAAAAGACATTAAAACATATTAAAATATATTAAAATACATCAAAAGACATTAGAATAACATATTAAAATATATTAAAATTCATGCTCGGTCATATTGCGGTTGTGAGGGACACTGTTGGAGATGGTCATTGTGGCTACCGTGCTTTTGCGTCATTGACATCTCCGATCGGCGAGTCTTCTTTCTCGGAACTCAAAACGTTATTATGCAATCACTTGGAGGATCACGCCGATCTCTACGTCGATTGTTATACGGGAGAGTACCCATTCCAGCAGTTCGTCGACTACCAGAGATGGGCGGGAGCTGTGCATGGTGATAGGAGACGGTGGATAGAGCTACCCATCATGGGTTTAGTATTTGCAACGGTATATCAGATTCCTCTCGTTGTCCTAGCTTGGCATCATCCGTTCACATGTCTCCCCATCACCTCGGCGACACCTGCTAACAACCCTCAATCAACAACCATTGGTGTAGCCTGCATCGGAAACCAAGACCATTTTGCCGCGGTACGACTTCAAATGTCTTTTTTATTACCTATTCTTGCTTTTCATATATATGTCAATACTCTAACTCTAATTTTCCGTTCTCATAGATCTGGTTGCGTCCTAACGCTCCTATTCCGCCGCCTCCGCCGGAATGGGTCGCACATCATCAACCGAGCGTCGAAGGATGGGATGCTCCGTTTCAAGCTCAGTTTGAGAGATTTCGAGCCTTACGTGTCGAGTCCGGCCGCCCTTTACTATTTTCCTAGATTTTATTCCACCAGTTTATTAAAATTATGGATGTAAACCTTTTTTTCCGTTCCTTATAACATTATTCTCATATTATCCGAATGAAAACCTTAACAATTATTACTTTCCATTTAATTAGACCCTAAATCCTTCAACTCCACTAGCTAAACACTTCAATTTTTTCAATTAACAATACAAAACCCTCGGAAAGTCTAAACCCTAAAACCTAAACGCGAAACCCTAACTAGGGTTTGCACGTTGTTAAGGACGTGCAAAGGGTTTGCTAGTGGACGTGCACAGTCCCACACTTGCACATCCTTAAGGACGTGCAAATTCTTAATCACCATTTGCGTTGTATCTATAAACACCCTAAACAAAAGCAACATCATTATGAAATGGAGCGCATGATCAAGTGAATAAACATTCTAGTATTTATTTAGCGATCGAATCATAGAAGTAGACATCATCCAACCTCACAAGGAATATATGTTTCACTCATGCTGTCATGTGTTTAGGCAATTAAGTTCAACTCTCAACTCAATCCAAAATGCACCAAGCTCATAGACATTGACAAAAATATAATCAAATCTCCACCAAAATGCCATCACTTGCGGAAAACAATAAAAATAAACAATTTGGCCCTACAATTTCACTCTTTTTTTCTATTATTTTTTTCGGTTTCTCCAATTTTTTTTCCTATGCTTTCTTTCAGCTTTGGTGTATTTATTACGCGAGTCGTAAACATGGGTGTCATGAATGGCCCCGATCTGTTAACACATCAACTTACTTGAATAAAGTCCACTTGAACATCTTTTTACGCGAGTTGCAAACATGGGTGTCATGAATGAACCCGATTACTCAATAGTCAAGCTTCCTTTCTTAGTTAATAGTTTTCAACACCGTTTTGCATGAATCATACCCATGGGTGTCATGCGTAGATCTGGTTACTAAGTGTATCAACCATTGCCACCTTATTTCACTCAAAACTCACAAGCAAGTAAAGCCAAATATAACATAAAAGCATAAATTCCGCAAGCAACAAACATGTGAGTCGACTTTGACAATAGCTAATGAAGTCAATATCAAGAGATAGAAACGGATGGAGAGTAAATCACACATTTAAGAAAAAAGATTATAAATGAACCCACTAAGGCTAAAACAATCTCACAAGGTTCATGTTTTGTAGGATTTCAATCATATTTTAGCTTAATTATACATGCTCAATTACATCACTAATCATGCTCCAAAAGAAAATATTTTAGAACAATAAGGTTAAGCTATTGAAACTAATCGTAGGATTTACAAGTTCATGCCATAAGAAAATGTAGAGTTTGGCTAACTAAGGTGGGTTTTTGAATCACCATATTATGCAATGCATGATATTTTTGGATTTTTGACATTTTCTCTTTTTTTTTCTTTGATTTTTTTCTTTGGTGTGAACCATACAATGGTTCACACCAAAGTAAAGTAACAATTACACAACTAAATCGAATAGATTTCGCCGGCAACGACGCCAAAATTTGGTAGGAGGAGAACCGTCGTTTGTAAACCTCGCCAAAGAAATTCCCACACAATTAACTAAGTATAGCGATAAGTGCATGGTCGAACCCACAGAAAAATCTAAGATTCTACATAAATTATGCAACCTCTCTCCAAACGTTTGAATAAATGATACATTTTCATCATTATATATAATCAACATGGAATTCAAAACCACTACCTAGACCACCCTTAGTTGCTGATGCATATTCATACAGAGGCGCCTCATCATCCAAATTAAACAATAATTGATTAGTAACGGAAAACACTTCGAAAGAAAATAATAACATGCATTAAAAAATCAAGATTATACCTCAAAAATAAAGAAAAATAAAATAAACACATGGAAGAAAAAAGAATTGAAAGTGAGAAAATAACCAAAAGTTATAAGGGATATTCAAGACTTTGGGTCTGAATGGGACGAGATTAAAAAAAATGACTAAAATTTATAAACAAGTTAAAGTTAATAATTTGTTTGAAATAAGGTTAAAAATTTATGTGAAATATAAACTCCGTATGGAGTGAAAAATAGTTTATTTGCAAAAAGTAGAGTTTATTTAGTTGATATTAAGAATATACTTGTATTTTCAAACCAAATAAACACCAAAAATAAAAAATAATAAAAAACTATCAAAACAAGCTTTTTTTAAACCCGTTTTTATCTAAAAAACACACTTTTAAACTACCTCATACACAACTAATAATTTAACCTCTTAATTTTACTAGTTTTTTAACTACTAAAATTGCACCCATACACACCCAAAGAGTACATTAAAGCTTCAACCAAATAACCAATGCCCCCTTAATTTAATGGTAATGGAGAGGTGGCTCTTGCAAAAGGTCAAGGGTTCAAATCCTTTTGCATGCTAGGGCTCGGGCCCGTGGGGAATTAGTCAACATCTTCGGAACCCCCCATGTTATAAAAAAAAGTTCAAAGCTTTAGATATACCCCCAATTCATTTTTTTAGCGTGATTTACCCAAATCTAAATGGTGTCACAATTAAAAATAAAATTGGTTAGTAATTGGAAATAATTCGAGAGAAAACAATAACATGCCTTAAAGAACTAAGATTAAACTTCTAAAATAATTTTAAAAAAATATGAAAGAAAGAAGAGTTGAAAAGCGAGAAATTAATAATTTAAAGTTACGAATGAGATTCAAGAAGCACGGTTAAATATTCACCTATACATGATTCATTTTAATATTTGATTTATTTGACTCTAAATGTTTTCACAATTAAAAATAAATAAAATAATAATTAAACTGTTTCTTTAGTGTATACTAAATTTTTGTTAAAGATACAAATGTAAAATCTCTTTCCTTATATTTTTTTTGAATATCATGTCCTTTATTAAATTAGAAGATTCAACGAAATATATTTACTAATGAAAGTATATTTTATATGCAATTTATTAATAAGGATCTTAATATATAATCAAAATATGATTAAATTCAAATGATATTTTAACAACATAAAAATAATAATTAAGGCGTTAATATTAGTCTTCTCCCTAAAAATAATAATCACGTAACTTCAATTTTTTGTAAAATACACTCATAAAATTACATTATTTGATAATAAAAAAATGTAAGAATAATTATTTGGATGAAAAGCTTCTTAGGGAAGATTAAGCAGATTTAACAAATATTAGAATGAAAAGAAATTTTTAATAATTAATATCGATAATTGATTAATTTAAACAAATACATAAATCACTTTCAACCAATAAGAATATTTGATAATTAGGGAGAAGAAATAATTAATTTATCAATTAATCAAAAGTGGGGCTATGTTAAATCTAAAGCTGCCACATGACCTATTTTTAAGGAGATGCTGTCATGTGGCATCTACAACATCAGCTTTAGATATATATTAGATATTAGATATTATATATATATATATATATATTTTGATTGATTTGTAAACATAAATATATTTATTTTCTACTCTTACAAGACATTAAGGAGTACATCTAAGTTGATTAACTCCATATTTGATTAATGGTAAACCATATGGATTCTTATACAACATATGAAAATACATTTTAGAATCCTTGCATCAATGTCTTGGAAAATACAATTCAAAACCATACAAACATTTAATTATCAAATTTTCAGTTAGAGCTGCCGTAATCGGCAAAACAACTCCCAACAGACTCCCCTACAATTGTTGTGTATATCTCAATCTGCATCTCGTTGAATGCGTACGTTCTCAACCTCTTTCATCCACTGCATAGTTTGCTATGAGATGAATACAATTGGGACAGACGTCGGTGAAGAACTCGAACAGCATAGCCTTAATCTTCTCGGTAACGAAAATGTAGTATGACTCTGGGACCGTATAGCCACACGAGACACCACACGAAATAGGCAGCATCAAAACGGTTGCATATACTTTTGTGCTTGTAGTTGTAATCACAATCTTCAGGTGGACGACGGTGTCTATCCACCCTAACTTTGAAACGTATCCCATTGGAAGTCTTTCCTCCTTTAGCAAAGCTTCTTGGGCTTCTTGACATTGTTGAGATCTCTTATGGTGTTTTTAGTGTATGAAGTGGATGTAGTGGGTGTGGGGACTGGCATTGGAGGCTTTTATAGTGTGGGTTTTATAAACGTTTAATATGATGTTGTATGCTGAGTACAATGTCCAATATTAGATATTGTAAAGGGTGATCAAACCCTGTACAACATCCAAGTAAACGTTGTATGGGGACAGTCAAACCCTTGTGGGGGCACTCATGCCCTACACAATGTCAAATTTGACGATGTGTATGGTTCCCCACCATGATGTTGATATTCATCCCCCACTATATAAGGATGACTGGATCTCGTCCACACTATTCACACAAGAGTAACTTCGTATTCATACAAAAAAATACCATCCACAGAAAGTGTACATGAGATCGATGTTGCGAGAGATGTAGCTCGCCAACCATAGCAGATTGAAGTTTTACAGGTGATTTTTGCTACCAAACGTAGTATTATATATTTCTGTAGTTAGTAGTTTATTTACTAACATCTATTGTGAACTCTTATGTCTGCATCTAGTTTCCAAACTTTATGAAGGAGTTCACCGACACTCGTACTTGACACGATTGTAACCAAATGATTGGCCATTTTGAGGAACTTGGTGTAAAATAAAATATGGTCTTAGTAATAAAGAGATTGTGAACCGGTGCTGCAAACCGATCGGGTGGCATATTGCTAGTGTGCGAGCAATACGGGGTGTTTCGTAGAAGGGGAAAGCAACTTCGTAGCAAGTAGAGCAAACTAATAAACTGTCCATTCTCTTTGCATGGTCATGAGAGAGGAACTGGTATGTGGACGATGACCGTGCAACATGCGACACACAACCATCACCTTCAACGCTTGAAGGTTAATCCTTATGTCGAGAGGATGAAAGAGACGGAGAAGAAAATGTGCAAGTGGATGAAAGACATTGGGACTCGGCCCAAGGTCATCGTGTACAGGTTACGACAACTGGATGCGAATGGAGTCACCTCATCGCGGTCACTTAAGAACACCCTCAACAAGCTTGTCGTTGAAGAGAGAGGAAATCGGACGATGTCACAAGATGTAGTCCATCGTTTCCGAGAAAGAGGATACTACTACGACTTCAGAAGAAGCCTAGAGGATGAAAACATATTGAATGACCTTTTTCTCGCACACCCGAATGGAATTCATCTCCTAAATAAGTATCCGTATCTCATCAGTATGGATAGTACATACAAGAGCAACGTGTAAGTACTCTAGCCTACAACTTCGCACATTTACATTTATTGATTGTTATACTTATTTGAGGACGTTGCTACATTGGGTAAATAGGTACAAACATAGCTCTATGCGAGATGGTTGGCTTTACGCCGACGAGAAATAACTTTTGCATTGCATACGCTTTATGACTTGGAGAACGAAGACACGTACGCTTGGGTGCTCAACAAACTCCGTGTTATTCTTCAGGGTAAAGTACCCGATTCGATCATGATAGATCAGGAGCTGGGCCTTCTCGCGATGCTTAGGATGGTCTTCCCACATGTGCAATACCTACTATGTTGGTTATATGTAACTCGCAAGTGTTAAGAAGCCTCTTTGAAGATTAGCAACAATTTACAACACGCTGTGATATTCAAAATAATGTTTGGGGTTTATTTCAATCTTCTCGAGAGGAGTCTTTCGAGCGGCGCCGACGGTGGCATCACAGAAAACGGTTGCCCGCACCTGGGGTCATGGGTTATTTAGAATCAGTGTAGCTCATTCACTTGACAAGCCTTGTCAGATGTTGCACCGAGAATGTTCTCAACTTTGGTATAAGGACAACAAATAGGTACAAATATCTTTGAAAATATTTGGCAAAATGTCCATTTTTATATAACTATTTTGTTAAATGTCCACTTAATCTCATCTTTTGATAAATGTCCATTTTATTTTGATAAATACCAACTTTACCCCTATGTTATTTTCCTCTATCCATTCTCCATCTCCCACAGATCTGAGGCGTTGAAGTCACGGGCTTCCTCACCTTCTGCTCCTCTCTCCTCGTAAAGACCCGGAAGAGATCTCTGGCGATCTCTAAACTCCATTCAACAATCGACTATCGATGATCTAGTCCCTTGATATGACAGCCAACATTACCGCCTTTCTCCCTTCCGCCAACGCAGATTATCCGCCACAAACACCACACTAGAAAGAGGAATTCGAAAGTGTCATCGTATTTTATAATCAGTAGATGCAATGGATGACCTAGAACTCGGAGCAGTCACTCAATTTCAAGCCGAGATCTAAGCAAGGGCATCAATACGAGGCTGAAGCGAACGATTTTTTCAAAATTGAAACCGGCCGTAGACATCGGCTCCAAATCTAGCCAATTTGAGCGATATGAGTTGAGAAGGCGGTGGCGACATCGATCTCAGGCAGGGGCTGCTCTGGTGGTTGCAAGCGTTGGCCTCGACATGAACGATTAAGCATTCAAATGCATCGGCAGGTGGAATTGGCGTCCTCCACGTAGGCTCCCTCTCCCTGTTCTCCTCCACCGTCCTTCGTGCAAGCTCCGCTCACTTCGCCGCCAACTTGTAAATATCCACGGAGTTCATCCTGACCTCCTCCATCCTCAATTTCCCTATTAATGCAGTGGCTTCAATTTCGAGTTTCTGATCAATTTCAAGCTAATTTTTGGAGGTATATTTTGCTACTGGCTTCAATTTTCAGTGTAAATTACTAAATTAGTATGGAATAGGAGATCCCCAACCAAGACGAGTTCATCTAGGGGATAGTTCCACAATCGAGCTCATTACCCAGGACTCTGCATTTCCAACATCACGTTCTTACATTGATTCTCCTAGATTTAAACACATAACTTAAGTCTGTGTAATAATATACAAAAAAATGTTGGGATTTTTCTTTGCTTTTTTGTCTAGAAGTGTTTCATTGTATGCTATATCTGCAAAACCGACTTTCATAGTTTTATGACGGATAAGGACATATATTGCTTGATAAATTATCACATTTGATATTTTTGTGTCGAGTTTGTCACTTAAATGTTT
Organism: Persicaria tinctoria; assembly: GCA_037127255.1. Lineage (NCBI taxonomy): Eukaryota > Viridiplantae > Streptophyta > Magnoliopsida > Caryophyllales > Polygonaceae > Persicaria > Persicaria tinctoria. The sequence goes on along the minus strand of JBANSL010000011.1, from coordinate 44,588,913 downwards.
GATTACACTATATTTTCGGTGATATTGTGTTTGATCACACTATATTTTTCATGAAATTATATGGTTTTTTTGTCATATTGTGTTTGATAAGGGTAGTGAGAGTGGCCATTGATAAAGGTGGTGACAACGATAAGAGTGGTGACAGTAACCAACTGGTGATAGTGAAAAGAGTGGTGACTATGACCTCGTAAAAAAAAACTCTAAAAACTATCGATAAGGTGGTGACAATGATAGGTTGGTAAAAGCGATAAGGGTGGTGACAGTGATAAGGTTGGTGAACGCGATAGGGTGACAGCGATATGGGTGAGGACAACGATAGGGGTAGTGATAGCGATAGGGATGGGGACAGCGATAGGGTGGTGACAGCGATATGGTGGTGTGAGCGCTAAGGGTGGTAACAGCCATAGGGGTGGTGACATCGATATGGGTGGTGATTGCGATAGGGTGGTGGCAACGATTGGGTGGTGACAGTGATAGGGGTAGTGACGGTGATAGGGTGGTGACATTGACCTCGTTAAAAAAACAAAAAAAAACAAGATGTCACCAAATACATTTGTCACCGCATGTGTTACCAAAAATTTGTTTATCAACATACATGTGTCACCAAAGTCATTGACCTTGACCGGTTAATGGTCAAAATAAAAATGGGAAGGAAGGAAGGAAGTCGAATTAAAAATGGGAAGGAAGGGCAAGAATGTCATAATGAACATTTTGCAATAGGGAATATGAAAATGGACATTTTACAAAATGCCATATTAAAAATGGACACTTAGCAAAAACAAAAATCCAATATCTTTTACGCATTTACACATGTATATCGTTCTTAAAATTTGAAATTCGTTCGTCGACGTCACATGATGCAATATGTGTTGCATAGGTGCTGAAGGAACCATTGCACTAGTCCACCGGTGACTTTTGCGTCATGGTGGATGTCATTCACCAAGTTGATGAATGTCAGATGCATGACCTCCAGACTACCTTGGAGATAAATATACGATTTTCTTTACAAGAAAAACATTTCATAATTGATGAAAATAGTATTGAAATACAACATCCGATTGGAAGTTATACGTTAAATTAGACGTTATACTCCAACTTGTCATTATGTCATATTAAAACGTCCAATTGGACGTTGTGAAGTGGTTCGTCCAGACCCGCTTCACAACGTCCAATTGGACGTTGCTGTCTGCTCGACCTGCCCCGATCTAGGGTTGGCAACGTTGTATAGGCCAAATTACAATCTCCAATTGGACGTTTTAGTGTAATTAATCAACGTGCATGTTTAATCCGCGGATTTGTGGTGGATATAGGGACACCCGCCAAGATATATGGGTAGGCATTGCTGGTGGTCGAGTCGTGGAAGAAGAGGTGGCTATTGGCTTTGCTGGTGATCCAACTAGTTTGCGCGAAACCATAACTTAATAGTTAGGTATTTTCGTTGAGTGATGGCAATTCATCGGCACCATCATATCACCAAAGGGCCGAGTGGCCGACTCAAGTACAGTACAATTCACATTATAATTTTTCTGACGCAACTACTGAAAATCCTTTGAACCCACCTCTTTATTTTTGGTTTTGAAAGCATGGTTATTCTTTCCAAGTTGAACACATAAGTTGTACTCAAAATAGTTGACTGGTTTGACCTAAATTGTAACTGTCGTCATGTTAGGCTTGCTGGTTAAGTTTGGAGAACTTTAATCCGAGGTACTAATAAATAAGTATTATGATAGCTCTGGAGAATAAGTTGGTACACAATGTCACAGAACGGTTAACTGTAATTTTCTGGAAGAGAAATAATTATAAGAATGCAACTAATTTCATTCAAGGAGGCAAAAAAAAACTCATACCAAAACTGATTTCTTCATTCCTCTTAATGTAACAACCGCATCACAGCCAGAATGTAACAATGACAAGAACAAAAACAAGAAGCTGCATTTGCACAAGTGAAGAAACCATCTATTATGACAATGCATGAACAGAAAACGTAATGGCAAATTCTCCGTAATTCCTTCAAACTAATGCACCTAAATCTGAAGATTTTGCATTTGTCAACAATTGTAAAGCTCCAGGAACTACAAGTTAAGAGAGGAGATGCAAAATCTCAAAGCTAATGCCAAGTATGTCTAGAAGTTTCTCAAATGCTACAAAGGGTCCCCTTCAGTTGATCAAACTCGTGAAGGGGGGAGGTAGGTAAGAATTTACCTCCACTTGTCTCTCAACTCTTTCTTCTCTGACAAGATCCAAGTCACAAAGATTGCAATCACAAGAGCAACGATTGTCAGGAGGAGGAGCGCATAACTGAAATCATCGGTTAGGGAATCATAGGTCCTTGATGGTGCTAGATGGGTGAAGAACAAATCTACTCCATGTGCAAACATGAGTGTGGTTGACTCCAGCTTTGAAGGAATGGTGATTATGCCGCGAAGGCTCTCCACTTTCTGTGCATGGGTTACGTAAGACTGAAAAGAAACGTATAAAAATTGTTACGAGTTCCTAGCAACCAAAGCATACACATCGAAGTGTTCTACAAATAGGAAATTTTTCCACGTGATGATTTATAGCTCAAGAAGTGGGAATCAGTCATACAAGTGTGTGCAGTTTTTAGAAGGTTAAACCTATAGCAAGCTCAGTGCAAATCCATACAAATACTTGCTCCTTGAAACCTATTAAACTTTCATTGTCCTAAACCAATGATGAAAAAAAGATGGAACTGGCTTTAAAAGGCCTTGTAAGTGACTAATTAGCATATTTTGTCCTTATCTTTGTCCTAAACCAACGATTAGTAACTTTTCAGGCGAAATAAAACATTTTACATCACTTCCCCTATATATATATATATATATATATATATATATATATATATATATATATATATATATATATATATATATAATATATGTAAAATACATAAATATTAAAATACATATTCGATTTCGCAGACAAGGATTTTCCATCTGTTGGAGATAAACATAAAATACATAAATATCTATATAAACTCTTAAAAAGAAGAGTTAATGCCTTACGTGTTGTTCTTAGTTATCTTTTTAGGTCTTTCAACCAATTGCAGATTTTTCATTTTAATTCTTTTATTCTTCTTTCATTTTATTTTTTTTAACTAATTGCCTTTTTTTTCTACATATGGGAAAAGGTAGCCATCAATAAAATAAATGACATTTTTTAGCATAGTTTTGATGTGATTAAAATCCTTCGTGAAGTTAAGTTGCTTAGGCTCGTAAGATATCCTGAGATTGTCGAAATTAAGTGCATTATGTTGCCACCTTCAAAGAGGGAATCCAAGACTTCAAGGACATATATGTTGTTTTTTCTAGTTGCCTTTTGTGAATTTGTACAACTATATCGTACCTACTATAATAGGGGTTTGAATTTTTTTTTTCAAGTTCTTTTTTTTATATAAACGCACCACGGCATGAGCATTGTGCTGTTAAACACAAAGTCCATCGTTTCCGAGAAACGGTTTGTTTTTTGAAATTGTAAAAAAAAAAGTGCGAAATAGCCACAGACCCAAACTAATTTGGGATTTAGCCAAAGCGGGGCTACGAGCTAGGAAAAATAAAATAACAAATTATCTGTTTCAAAAAGCGACTTTGTATTATTTTTTTTCCAGTGTTATTAAAGAGGTCAAAAACAATATATATATACACACACACGGTAGAGTGGTCGTTTAAAACGACTCTTACCTTTAAAAAAAAAAAAATTGCCCAAAAATATATAAATACTCCATAGTCAGCCACGCCAACAAAAAAAGAAAAAAAAATAGAAAAAGAGTTTATAGGCTGTAGGCCAGTAGCTATAAACACATGGCATTCAAATTGTAAAAAAAGAAGAAGGTAAAGTCGCTTTTTGAAACACCTACAAAGCCGTCGTTTGAAACAATGACTTTTTTATTTTATTATTTAAAAGCGACTTATCCCCCACTTTGGCTAAATCCCAAATCAGTCTGGGTCTGAGGCTATTTCGCAAATTTTTTTTGTTTTTTTTTACCATTTCAAATAAAAAAATTCCTTAAAAAGGAACTTAAGACAACCCCAAATAAAAAACTTGATCCCACAAATCCTTCGGGCCATAGTTTTTATTATTGAAATATCCTTTCATCAACATGTATTAGATCCAGTACACTATAGATTGTATAAATCAGCCGAAAACTACCGTTGCCAGATCTTCAGAGAGAACTACAAGGAAACGCTTAGAAAATGCGTAATCATCCTATATGTCAATCTCATTGCAAGCAAATAGGTTTGACAAATATGACATCACAGCTGCTAGTTTGCTCATCTCATAGAATAGACTACTAATATGAAGCTAAGATACACCAAAAATAATAATGGCGATAATAATTGAAGCTAAGATAATTTAAGGCATACCTGAGGAATGATAGGCAAGGAATCTGTAAGTGGAATGATTCCTTCTTCCTTCTCAGCTTGTGTTGGGTTGACAGAACGACGAGGATCCAAATACCGTTTATCAAGTGCCAAAATCTGTTAGATATTAGAAATGGGAATCAACAAAAATGCATAATAGCACAGTGCTTCATTCAGTGCTGCAATAAATATAAAGTTGAGTTCATGACTGACCTGATCCCCAATTGTCCCAAGCAGAACTTGCTTTGATGTTATACCCTTTGTAGTCAGCGTTACTGCCATTCCCTTCACAGAATGGGTGAAGAAATAAGATTGTGACTTTGCTGTCACTTCAGGTCGAGAATATGAAGACATGGGAGATGTAAGGTTATGCTTTCCAACAATGAGCTTCAAAACATCTTTATTGTCCTGATATGAGAACAATAAAACTTTCAGAATAATCCACAGTAGAATTAAGAGAATGACAAGTATACATTCTTCCAAACCCAAACTCATACCGCTCGGGACTCGTCATATATCTCAATGACAGACATCTCATATCTGTGCGCTCTCAGATTGAAGTAGTGATAGACAACCCAGTTCTCACTGACAACCTACAGAGATGCAACAGCCAATAGAGTGAGTCTAAGGTTTTTTAATTCAAAAAGAAAATTCAGTTGACAGGATGATGCCAAAAACTACTTACTGCACGGACAGGGCCCTGTGTACCATGATGAACCACACGATGTAGTATCCGACCAGTTATGGTGTCAATAAGATAAATAACCAACCATGATTCATCTGGTGTGACAGTGCCAATATCACCAGCACCTTTAGGTGCAACCGTGGCAACAAACAAAATATTTTTTGATATATACTTGTATATGACATCTCGGTCAGGCATTACTTTTCCTTGAGTGTGCACAACCTGCAGGAATAAAATCAAATATTTTTTTTGAATGTTATTTCACAAATATGGATCACATAATCTCATGGAAAGAAAATTTTCCTGCACATAGGAAAATTCAGCATAATATATAATGAGTGATAAGATGATCTATTACATTGCTATTTTGAGACAATAATCACAGTGAAAGTCCAGTAGAAGACAATCTAAGGGAATAAATCCCCTAAGCCACCAGATTAGATCACTCCAACTGGTCATGAAGACTGAAGCCATTTATAATCATATTTTCAGGATGTCTAGAAAAGAGGCATAATGCCCTATTTGCAGGATGCTAATGCTCCCAGTCACAGGAGATGACTTCAGCTAATTCCATCACATCCCCTAACAACCAGCTGTTACACCTCACAGTCTCCTTTACCCTGAAAAAAAATGCCTAAATCTATCCCACATTACCCTCGTACAAATTAAATTGATTCCTCAGTATAATAGAAACAAATCATAACATTTACTTCAGAAACTCAAAACTGCAAAGAAACAGAATTTCAGAGGGCGGGGGTTATCATTGTTCTAAAATCAGTGGAGCCTCAGCAGATTAATATCAACAGGCGACGAAAAGGTTTTGGCCAAGATTTCGAAAATCCCTAAAAGAAACATTCATTTACCTCATTGGCTTTTCTTGTGGTGGTGGCAATAATCTTTTCTGAATCTGATGGAAAAACGATTGACCACATCTCTCTTGAATCAAAACAGAATTCATCACCTTCCGCAGAACCACAATTACTCTTTAATGCATGTCCCGTAATGATGCTGTTGTTGACATCAACCGAGTACCAATACAAGTTTGGAAACACACGCTGAAAGATGGCAGCAGCTTCAGAAGTTCTCGGATACAGATGTGAAAGCCCATTTACATCTATTACTAAATGAAGCCTCCTTTCTGTTGAATCGGTATACTGCAGTGGAATGACTTGCGCAACAGAATGAGTAAGGATTATAGATTCAAGCTCTTTTCCAGTGTAAGAATCAACAAATGAGAGAGCACCAGATTCAGCTTCACTGGAGCCACACCGGCCAACAATAAGAACTGCTGGATTTTCATCCAATGCATGATGGTGAGGCACTTGCCACTGATAAACATTAAGCGCACTAGGGCTTCTACAAATTTCAGATTCGCGAAAAGAGGGCAACAACAGCGACCAAACAACTCGGCCATCTCCAGTATGCAAAGCAAAAAGTTTCCTTGCTTTAGTGAGTACTATGAGTAATTTCCTAAATCCATTGTGATCGCGGGTCATCTTACTTTTCTCAGAGCTTTTTAATCTTAATTCTTGAATGGCAGCTACATCTTCTGGGCTAGCAAGCATCAGAGTTCCTTTGAGTTTCAATATGTGCCCCTTTACGCAATAAGCACATAGGAAAAGGAAAACCAAGAAGAATAACAAACGTCAGCAGAGAAAGTAACAAACAGAAAGGTACCTCATAATGGGCGGAAAAGATAATATATGGAATCATTCAGACTTGTAAAATTGTACACAACAATATACAAATATCAGTAAACATAAAGATAAAATATTCTACATACAGGTAACCAATTGGGCAACAGGAAACGTATTTTCATATCCAAAAATATATAAAGTGGAGGTGCAAGGAAGTTTAGTAGTCCCTCCGTTAATTAAAACATGTCATTTTAGAGATCTCCACACTTTTTAAGAAAACAGACAAAGATACACTTATACCCCTAATTATTACTCTACTTTTTACTTTCTTGAAAACTACAACTGACCCCTATCTAATCACTACAAGGCAATTTTGTAAAGTGGATGGGAAAATATCTAAAATGAAATGTTTTTCTTAACAAGATTTACTTCCTAAAATGACATGTTTTAATTAATGTAGGGAGTAATATTCACCCTTATGAAGCTCAACTGATTATATAATATAACCAACTTTCAGATGTTAACAGAAAAGGAGTCCATATGGACAGATCTAACTTAAATCATATTGTAAATGTAGTATAGTGCGATTCTTCACACAGATGCTTTTGTAATAAATGAATTAAGTACGTTATCTTTTGAAAGGAAAAAAAAGAGAGAAAAACTAATTAATTAATAACTGCTCAATCTTAGCTAAAATACAAAGCAAATATTGTGCGTTAAGAAGAATGGTGGCATTCCCCAAAAGATAACAAAATAACTTGAAGTACCTCTAAAACGAGTTCACTGATCATACCTTAAGCCATTCAAGAAGGCTGTGCTCTACTTTCACTACCGATATACCTTTCCTCTCCACAGGTAATTCAGATGTTGTTACATCAATAACTGAAGCAAGTCCATCTTCTCTCTTCCATACAATCTCACCTTGTTGTAATAATAAAAGAGAGTGATCTTCCATGACAACCAAGACCCTAAACCCTTGAGACCTGTCTGTTCTTATATAATTGTTAATGAAGATCTTTTGAGCAAATCCACGGTGCTGATCCATTTCAATAGTTTCCTTCAACAATTCACCACTCCAGTCCTCACCAAGTTTCACAGAGAGGTGAATTTTTCCGTCCCCATGTTGCACAAGGCCAAAAGCATGTTGTCCTTCCACAAATGAGAGAGAATCACTAATAGCAACTGGATGATTGATTTTATCCAATATCTCAATCAAGCCATTGTCTTTTACCCTTACAAACACGATATAAGAATTCACCTTGATGGTGAACACTCCAATGAGTTTTGAAGGTAGAATATAAGCTGTGCCGGAAAATTCAGGAACAATATCGGGGATATATTTCTTCTTGAAGCTGATATTTCCATTTTTTAGGTGCACTACCACCAGGTTTGTAGTAGTAGCATCCAAAGCTACCAACGTGTCACTGGAAATCGTTGAAATTTCTCCAGAAAAGCCACCAGAAAATTCTGCCACTTCATGTTTCAACAAATCGCCATTCTTAACACTAACTTCATGTACATGAAGATGGGATGAACCAGAAAATCCTACAGCATATATTACTTCACCACCAACCGGATGGATTAAATGGTGAACCTTCACACTGCAGACAGAAAACAGCCAGATCAGAAGTGGATGGAGAAGAATCTTAAATAAGTCATAGATCTATTCATATATTTGCCATACCCGTCAGCCAGCTCCACATTCCATAGAATGCTTCCATCAACACTTGAGACAGCATGGAGACATCCATTGCTATAAACAACAACCCTATTCCCTCTGTCCTTCTGGTCAGGCTGCAAATTACAAAGTAAGAAGTACTAATTATTTAGAACACGCACTGAAATGTCAGAACTAATACAAATGTGCAAACAGCTACTTTGCAGGTTTAAGCCAGAAGCCAACTGAAAGCAAATTGCATAAGGAAGCACAAGGTGGCTCTAGGTGATAGACACCCATATGGCATAGGTACACCTGAGAGGCACAATGCGATCACCTTTTAACAAATGGTTTCAAAACATGTTATTATTTAAAAGATAAATGCTTTCAACTTGAGACTATATGGCATAAACATGTTCATGATGAAATAAAACCAAATTTAAAATACATTGCACTGACACCAGAAAACCAAGTCTAAAGGATCATAAAATACTAAACTCAAATGGAAAAGCCACACAGCAGCACCTGAAATGAGGGGAGGGGGGAGGGGGTGAAGAACTGCAAATAGAAGGTAGGGATAGGTGCTAAAGTTGTAAAGAGAAGGGAGAAAGACGTTTTGCTAACAGATAGTTTAAAAAAGGAGAGGAATCATTTATAAAAATATTCTCAAAAAAGTTATCAAAAAACCAAATTTCGAAGTTATGTGAGAGACGAGGCGTGGGCACCTAAGGGTTGGCACATGCAAGCGCCTAGGCGTGCCTTCGCCTCTCCTTTATATACTGTTAAAACACCACAAACACTAATGCAATTGAAATATAAAGCCATTCTTCAAGATATATATACATGTCAAACCATTTTACAGTGAGCAAAACAGCACAGGTATGCCCCAGTATATTAATAAAAATAGTTGTTGCTGTCAACCAACCGCAATCAATAATAGGGACTTCGAGGGCTCTTTCCCTGGAAGGGAAGTCTCCCACACCATCTGACCATCGGGAAGATTCCATGCTCTCAAAATTCTTCCCTCTGATGATAACGTAATGATATCTGGTAGAAAAGAAAGAACGAAAGACGTTTCAATATTTTCGGTTCCAGTTCAAAAGATCAAACAAATGAGACACGTGCGTTTTTTCAGCTGAAGCAGTACATAGAAACTGATTAATGCTTTAACTCTGAATTGATAAACTCATTCACAATTCACAACCTGTAGAAGGAAAGCCTCAATAAGTCCTTTGCCAAATCCAAATACATAATGTAACACTGAGAAACCCATTATAATTACAATAATCCTAATCCCTTTGAAAGAGGGAGTGGATAGACTTGTAAAAATCAGAGGACACATTGTACACAAAAGATGACCTGAAAATGAAAGATACAAATGACCTCCTCATCAACTTTATAACAGTGTGACTTTATTGAATAGAGGTATGACCACACACAATAAAGGCCAAACTCAGCAGGATCCTATTTTAACGCTTACAATGTTACGGCACAGGAGACTTCTACAGAAAAATATCAGGTCTTGTTTTAAATTCTTTTAATGGAAAAGAAAAATAATAATTTTAACTTAATGAAGACAATATATCCTCAATACAAGAAAAGAATAAAGATTATCAAATTGCCGAATTTGGTGAACATTGAAGGACTACTTCCTAAAAAATACAACCCTACAGCACATCCCCTATTGTAAATTCTAGAGGCCAAAAATATATTCCTATAATTTCTCTGCCTATATATCCCATAGATTGGTAAATAGGCAATGTCGCAAATATTTTCATCTCTTATCTGCCAAAAAAAAAAACATACTCCCTCCTATTGTAAATATAAGGCATTTGACTTTTGTGCACGTAGTTAGTTAGTTTTTAGCTCCATAAACTACATGCACAAAAGTCGAATTCCTTATAGGGAGTATCAAACTTGCAAGTGATCAACAGCATATTTGTCATATATCAAATCTTGTACCAAAAAGGCAAGCAGTGACAAGCTAAGAGCAAATCATGAGAATAGTTTCCATCATCTCAGCACAATGAACACGATACAATTATGTGAAGAAAGATATATACTAGCTGTCTAGCTCCTCTAACCTGCAACAAATAACTATTGTTGATAGTAGTTACTCACTCAAGAGGAAACTTTAACCTACTAAATTAAACAAGAAAAGGAGTATGAGCACAAAGAGTGATTTTTTCAAGGGCACAAAGAAGGATCAACAAGAAAAGCATAAACCACATTCAAAGGAAAAAACCACCACAAGAATTAGATAATCAAAACCTTCCATCCTGAAACATAGAGAATGGAATAGAGATACAGAGATTCAAAGTGTAATCATCACATCCACTTCTATCCCCTCGGAATGCCCATGTTCAAAAAAATCTGAAGAGATAGACTGATACCCGATGAACCTAGACTATATAATAGGTGGCTAGGAGCATGATGTAAGGAGATGAATTTGTAAAAACTCCATGTCAATTCCAGATGTCTTATGCTACATTAGGAATATTTTTGCATAATACAGAGATTAATACAAAGACCACCTAACAATTTATGTGACCAAAGGTTCTATTAACGAATGCATACGAAATTGAAATATTACAAATGCAATGTTCAAATCATGAATCAAATTTTGTATTTGTATGCATCTTAAGCTGGTAATACGCATAAGTTTTCAGTTTTATGAGTGATCTATGTCCACCAACAATTATAAGTAAGGACGAAACAGTGAACAACTTCTATAAAATATGATCAAAATAATAATTCCAGCGTCCTATGGTTGCAGAGACCAAGTTTTGAAACTTGACAAGTGAAAAAGCGTTTAAGCATCTAGAATAATTTTGATGCTGTGACAATTCAACTGCAAGCGTATAGGCAAAAAAAGATAATGCACCGTTCATCTAATGCACCAAATTAATAGATCCGAATTACATATAAACTTACATTTTCCGAGGGCTATATCAATCTGGTCAACAGGATCGTTATCACCTAGCACATGCCGCCAAACTGCACGAATCCAATGCCAAAATCACCACAAAACATTCACACCATCAAAACAGTCAACAAGCTTAAAAAAAACAATCCGCTACTCCACCTCCACCAAAGGGAGAAAATAGGGCAAGAATCGAATGAAAAGCAGCCAGTTCAATCAAACTGAAACTTACAAATCTCGCCCCGTCGTAGATCGAGAGAAGCGAGGATATTCTCTTCCGTCGAGACAACAACGCGCTTCCTTCCAGCTTTTTGAGTCTGAAACACAGCGTGCTTCACTTTGCCTATGTACTGCTGATGCCTGCAATCGGAACGAAGAGCCCTAGGATTTCAATTCCCAATTCAATTAAAATCAGGAGCTGAAAAGAAGGAACAAAAAACAGTACCAGTCGACGAGGCCGACTTGATCTTCGTAGAGAGAGAAGACACCAAGAAAGGAAGAGAGGAGGAGGAGGAGGAGAGTTAAAGCTCTGAACGCCATGGTCATGGCGAAGAGTTCTCTCAAACTCCGGCTAGAGAAAAGAGATCGATCTGAAGAGTGAAGGCCAAAAGCACGTTTATTCGAGCTCATGGAGACGAATCTACAGAATCTCATATTGACCGACCCGGGCCGGGTTGACCCGGATTATGTGATATGGGCTATGATATGGGTGTGGGCTACTGGGCCAGCCCATGATCATTCTTTTGGTTTCGTTTTTTTTTTGGACATACAAATGTAACATAACATACTTCGACAATATCCATCGAAACTAGTTTTATTGTCCGCGTTCCTCGCTGTTTTGTTTATATAATTTTGGGTTTTTTGCTAAAATAACCCTATTATCCGAAAGCTATGCATGTCTAACCCCATCCGAAAAAAATTTGCACAATTTCGGATATCCGGATTTTGGTGCAACCGGTAGCCGGTAATTGAGGGGAGCCAGGAAAGAGAAAAAAAAAAGAAAGAGGGGAAAGGGGAAATAGAGGAAGAAGACGCCAAATCTCTCCTTCGTCTCCAATGGCGGAAGCAGAGGTGGATTCGATTATGATCAGAGGAGTCAAGTGAGCGGCGGTGGCGGAGGCACTGGAGAAGGGGCGAGAGCAGTGCTGCAGTGGGTGGACACTTGTTCAATAGATCTAGGGTTTCACTCGAAGATCCCGTCGGATCGTCGTATCCTTCGCCCCGCGACTTCCTCGACTGTCGAAGTTCCTTCGGTGAGTCCCCGTTGCTGTCACTGCTATTCAAGAGGTAAGCTCCATTATTGTAGGCTTTGCCAACCTTGTTTACAGGTGAGTTCTGAATTTTAATGTATGTTTGAATTGTGAATTGTGAATCTTCTGTCTGTTAAATTGGATGCTTGCAACCAGTTGTGAATCTTCTGTCTGCTAAATTGGATGCTTGCAACCGGTTCTGAATTTTTTTACGCTTGCATATGTTTTTCTTTGTTGTTCGAAATTGTTGTTTCTCTATGTTGTTCGAATTTTTTTATGCTTGCATATGTTCTTCTTTGATGTTCGAAATTGATGTTCTTTTCTATGTTGTTCGGAAGTGTGTGATTGTTAGTCACTCCATAAAATTGGGGATTATCCAATCAATCAGCTGATTATGGGTTTTACCGTCTGCTGAACAATCTAAAATCTATGGTGGTGTACTGTAATTTGTGAAATATTAAATACTTGTATTGGTACTATGTTTTTCAATAAGCAAGAGGGCAAAATTTTACCTGTCTGCCTGAGCTCCGATACTGTGTTTTGGTCGTATAGGAATGAGCAATAGTCTTGTATGGATTTGGATTGCATACCCCCAATCAAACCCTAGGTAGGTATGGTGAATGTGAATTGGCAGCAAATGTGTGTGAACTGCTGTTAATAGAACGTTGAAATTGCTATTCGATTTTTTTTTTATTCTTGCATCTATTCTTCTGTTTGAACGTTGAAATTTCTCTTTTGTCCCTCAACTGTCACTGGTTTTGCATTGATTGATCCAGATATTGAGTTCAACAATTGTTGACACTTCTCAAATTGGCTATTTAGCTCGCTAATCAGTGAATCTGCTTGCTGATTACTATTGATGCTTTGTGACCTTAGACCACAAAGTTAACCTCATTTATGTAGGAGCATTGTCTCTGATGGCAGACAAGATGCCTTTTTTCTATTTTGAAGTTTTTGCTTACTTTGATCGCTCGATGTTCATAGGTTGTTTTGAATAATGCCACTATAGAGACCGATAATAAGGCTACAACGTCGAATGGACAGAGGGGGGTGCACTGTGACAGAGGAAGCTGTTGTTTGTGCTACAGCTGCTATAATGTGCAATGTGTTTTCTACTGTTGGTGAGCTACCGGATATAGGAAAATCTGATCTCACCTTAGTAGCTACAACAGGTGCTTCAAAAGAGATAGCTGAAGAGCCTGAAAATAAAAAATAAAGGGGATCAAGGAGAGAGTATGACAGTAACTCAACATGCTGGTTTTTGTGTAGTAGATAGTGTTAATGTAATTGCGAACGGATGCAAACTTGATTGTTTTGGGGACACGAGGTGATGCGGGTCAAGATGGCCTTTTGTGGGTCAAACAACGATCTTGATCCAGGCGACGACTCGAGGACGAGTCGATTTCAAATGGAGGAGAATGATGTCATCCTCAAGCGAAAGAAGAAGGCTCCACCTTGAGAGTCGTTGAAGAAACGACGTTAATTATTTTATTATTTATATTTCTTGTTTTTAATATATTCTATTTTTAGTAACTCCTATGTTAGTTGGAGTCTAATTATAGAATTGTTTATTTTTAGTATTTCTTAGTTAGATTAAATAAGATGGTTAGGAGAGTCTATCTTTTGTTGATTAATTAATTTGGAATTCCTTCGTTGTTAATATGTGGAATTCTTAAGTTAACAACTTGGCTTTCCATTAGTTTAATTTTGTTAATGTTTTACTGATACTTTCTTAAGTTTAAAAAATTGTCGCTTTTGTTAAGTTAAGATTAGTTTGTTTAGTTTTAATTTAGTTAATAATTAGTTTAGTTGGTTTTTGTTAAATCGAGAAGAAATTCAAGGAGTTTAAGCAAGATCGACGCGTTAGTTTAGCAATTGGCCGGGCTAGCCGATTGTTATACATCACGAGGAAAGTACACCTGGAAACTAATTTTTAACTCCGTTCGTTCATTCTTTTTATCTCTAATTAGCCTATTGTGCTTTCTAGAGAGGCAATACGTGAATTGTTTTACAAATCCCCGGCCTTTTTTATGTGTTACAACTTGCGAAAGAAAATAAAGACGTTGTATTCTTTCATTAATAGATTTACTTGTATATTTCATCATTGTAGCCTCAAAGAAGTAACTAAAAAATCAGTTAACGAACATAATATATATTGCTTTCAATTTGATCTTAATTTACTCATCACTTCGCTAATAACAATATTTACACAACGCTGTGTTGTAAAGGGTGACCATGTCAATAGTAAATATTAACTGTACACTCTATGGTTTCCTACTGGACACCAATTGATTGTTTACCGGACACGTTTTAGGGTTTTCCTCTCTTCTGAGCTATGCTGATAAATTTACACAATTTTCTATCGAAAACGGACACTTTTTCCTCCCTTTTCTATGACAACAGCACCAAAGATAACCGATAACCCATAATGAATTTACATGTCACCCATACTTGATTTACATGACACATAATGTATTTTACTTGACACATGAATTTTTTTACTTGACACTTGTAAATAAACGGCTGATTTGTGTGAAATCTTTATGATTTGGAAGTAGCTTGCACATATTTAAGCATAAAAGCCGAGGAAAAATCAATCTTTTGCGATCTCTATTGAAAGATGATATACTGAAAATTTTAATTTTCAATAACTGCACTTCCTGCAAATTAACACCAAAGTACTAAAAAAAACTTCAAAGTGGTCACAACATGCTTTCATTTCTTGGATAGACGAGTTTTGGTTCAAGAACACCAAGAACTTTTGGGTCAAAAAACATGTCATGTTAAAGGGCATAACCTGTCTTGTTAATAGCATTACTTGTCATGTTATTTTCTTTCATTAAGGAGAAGAGGATCGATTCGCATCACATGTCATATTAAAGGTTATAACCTGTCATGTTAAAGGGTTTGAACTATCATGTTAATAACAGTACATGTCATGTTATTTTCTTTCATTAAGGAAAAGATGATCGATTCGCATTACCTGTCATGTTAAAGGCTATAACCTGTCATGTTAAAGGGTAGAAATTGTCATGTTAATAGCATTACATGTCATGTTATTTTCTTTCATTAAGGAGAAGAGGATCGATTCGCATTACCTGTCATGTTAAAGGTTATAACCTGTCATGTTAAAGAGTATAAATTGTCATGTTAATAGCAATACATGTCATGTTATTTTCTTTCATTAAGGAGAAGATGATCGATTCGCATTACCTGTCATGTTAAAGGTTATAACCTATCATGTTAAAGGGTACAACCTGTCATGTTAAAGGTTATAACATGTCATGTATTTTACCAAAGAAAATCATTTCCAGTTAGGATACTTAGGCGCAGGTATGGATGTTGGACATTTGACTCAAATCCAAATCTAAATAAATCTAGTTTGGTCTAATCTGTGTGCCCGTATCTGAAACTACAGATGTTGTTATTTTAATCCGATCCAGCTGCCCAGATTTTTTAGTATGTCCTGGAGTTTGAATCTAGTTCAGAATTGCATTTTAAACAAACGTACATAGAAGAAAAACAAATCATGAATTGTTATAAATACATGGAAGAAATACAAATCCTTCATGTAATACAAGGACTTCTACAAAGTGATACACAATCCTAACTTTCCAATACCTTATTCCTGTCAATTTGGATAGTGGAAATCAGAGAGAGATTGGAGCTGACAACCTAAGCCTCTGATCTGCCAAAAGCGTTATTCCTCATCTGAGAAGTACAATTTCGGGGATTGAGGGCTTGTCTGTAACTCTTCAAAATTGGCCATTGAAATGGATCTTCTGAGGACGTTCGATTCCTTATCGCTATCAACATTCACAATCTCTCTACTAGACGATAGAGAGTAACAGGAGTGCTTGATGCTGCTAATATCAGCATCAATGTGCCCCTTAATTCTAGTTGAACTGTCCCCTAGACAGTGAAGATCTGGTGGTGAGAGCAGGAGACGCGGTATCCCCACAATCTTGCTTCGTATCACATGGGACGGACCGTTATCTACGCTCTTTCTTGCCTCCTGTCTGGACAACTCTGGGTGTGCATTCTTTTCATGATCCTGGGGACAAATACAAGATACAGTGTTATGCAGAGAGGGAACTGAACTAGCTTGCTATAATGCCAGTCCACGTGTATTGGACCACAATGTCCCCAGTTTGTCATTAGTGCCTTTAGTGCTTCTGAATTGTACCTTTAGTAAGTTAACCGTGCACAAGGATAAGAAAGATTAATATCATGTACATGAGAGTGTGCGTGGGGATACAATCATTGATTTGAATAGGGTGTCATGTCGGCAAACAAACAAATATATTGAATGCATGATACAATCATCTCGAGTTTTTTGTTTAAGCAAGTTTACCTCTTCCAACAGCTCAAAAAATCCTTCGGGTTGTTGAAAGGCAATGCCGCATCTCCCTTGAATGTTGTTATTACGACTTTGTTTTCTTCTTACATTTTTTTGCCGCCTAATAGCATGAACAGTAAAAAAAGGGAAACCCAACAATATAGCCCATAAGAATCAGTGAATCACCATTTCTCAAATAAAATCTAAGCAATTATAAGATGGACACGTTATAGGAAGCATACTTTCTCAACTGATTAGTCTGAATGATATTGTCTTCCATCAAGACCACAGGTATAAAGAAACTAGATAACATGAGGACAAAACTGAAATGAATGCCCACAAAATATATATATTCACCAAAAAATATATATATAT
Organism: Persicaria tinctoria; assembly: GCA_037127255.1. Classification (NCBI taxonomy): domain Eukaryota; kingdom Viridiplantae; phylum Streptophyta; class Magnoliopsida; order Caryophyllales; family Polygonaceae; genus Persicaria; species Persicaria tinctoria. Next base: position 44,571,668 of record JBANSL010000011.1, on the reverse strand, counting down.
ACACACACACACACCAAAATATACACACACACACACACACATTATGCTTGAAAGCAAAAACAAAATGCACAGATATGCAATACACCCTGTCACATAGCACTTTAAGGGGTGTGAATGCCAATTTTAAAAACTTGAATGTATTGGAATGCAATGGGAAATTAGAGATTAGGTTTCTACTTCCTAAGTGTTCTTTCTACATGACACTTACTTTAGGTTTACATGACGCTTAATTTAGTTTTACCTGACGCCAAATTTGTAAAGTTTAGGAATCATTTATGGAGCAAGAATTGGCCAAAAAGCTGATAACATTGACATACTTCAAACTACTCTTTGCATAATCTTGGTATAAAAATCACCATCGATGTGCACAACTTCAATCAATTCAGAACCATAACTGCGTACTTTGAAATTGGAACAACTACACACATGATGACGCAGTTTATTGAATTAAGAATCACAACAATGACAGAAAACGCAGGGGGGAAAGATCCTATCAATTTATCAAAGCATACACCTTGCCACCTGTGAGATCATGTTGCTTCTTTCTTTCTTCATCAAATTTCTTTTTGTATCAAGCATAAACATCATATATTTATATCAAGATGGACATATTCAATCTTCACCAAGTTTAGAATGTAAAGAGTACCACTAGATAACAATCAAATTGAATTAAGATTCCATGGGAGATTGATTGCTATAAACCTTGAGATTAAGATTGCTCTAAATAGCAATCAAATTGAATTCCATCTTATAAAATTTCGTCTGAAAGAAGTACAGACAGAGAGAGAAATTACCAAAGGAATTAGGAGTGACGAGGAGAGATATCATCGGCATCGCCATTACCACCCTCGTCGTCCTCCAAATCCTCGCTCTTCCTCTTCCTCGATCTCTCCCATCACCCCACTCTTTTGCCTAGCCTGAAATTATTTCAAATTCAGGAGCAACCAAATTCACTCAAATTCAACCCTAACCCGCAATCTTGTATTCAGTAGAGAGGAAGAAGAGGAGAGGAGAGGAGAAGAGTGTACCTGGAATTGAGTCGTGTGAAGGAGGAGAGGAGAGGAATGATGGAATCGTTGGCCGCATCAAAGTTGTCTTCTTCCTCCTCTGCGCTCGAGCCCTTCCTCCGAGGCGGAGACCTATTGCGCCCGGCCGCCCGCCTCCGATCCCATTCCTTCTCCCTTCCCCTTCTCTCTCTCGCGGTGGCTCTCTCTAGGGCTGGGCAAAAGTTGGATTGGACCGGAATTGGACCGGGACCAGACCGGAAATTACGGTCTTTGGATCGGACCGAAGAATTACGGTCTGGTCCGCGGTCCAAGAAATTATGTATTTCGGGTTCCGCTCCAAAATCGGGACCAGACCGGAATTTCCGGTCCGGACCGGAATTGGACCGAATTCTGATTTTTTTTTTAAAAAAAAAAAGAAAAGAAAGAAAGAAGAGGAAACACGCTTCATCTCTCAGTCTAAAGTCTCAGCCGGCCCTACTCACTAGTACTCAGTACTCTCTCAATCTCTCTTCTTCTTCGCTCAACTGATTCGTCCTCGTCCTCTGTCTCACGGCTGCTCCAGAGTCCAGACACCATTGATTCGTCCTCGTCCGGTCGTCCATCCGTCTCGCAGCTGCTCCAGAGTCCAGACTCCATTGATTCGTCCTCGTCCGGTCGTCCATCCGTCTCGCAAGCGTTCCGCTCTCAGTCGGCCCTCCTCCCTCCGTTTTTCTTCTTCTCTCTCGACTCTCTATTGTTCTCTCACGTCTCTGTCCCGAAGCCTCTCTCTTCAATTCTTCTTCTTCCCCCCCTTTTTTTTGTTTAGATTTAGGTTTGTTTCAGTCTAGATTTGAGATATTTTTCAGATCTAGGGTTTTGGACATTAAAGAATATTTGTTTGGTTGAATATTTTTCAGATCTATGTGTGTATACGTCCTCTTTCTGAATTCGATCTCTATTAATGTCCACGATGATAATAGAAAGTTGAAATACTCAGCCCATCATTTGAGCTCTATTTGGTGGAATTGATTAGCTTTAGAAAAAATCTTCCAACGATGATTAGGGAACTCGAAGAAGTGCAACAAACAGTGATTAGGGAACTCAATGAACATTTGTTTGGGGCTGTTGTACTGTTGTGTTTCAAAAAATAAAAATCAAATAAAAAAATTTGTAGGCATAACCGGTCCAAACGGTCTTTCTGGTCCGCGAACCGGAAAACCCGGGACCATATTTCTCGGTCCCGGTCCGATCCGCGGTCCAACTTTCGAAAAATTCCAGTCCATCGGATCGGACCGGGACCGGAATGTCCGGTCCGGTCCGGTCCAGACCGGATGCCCAGCCCTAGCTCTCTCTGTGTCTCTTCCAATGTCAGGAGCACCGGTCTTCTCTCTCTCATGGTGGCTCTCTCTGTCCCTTCCCATGTCAGGAGCACCGGTTACTCCAGGTAACGTTTACCGCCTGGGGTGCAATTTTTCCAAGGGGGAGGGTTAACCCTTGCAAATGTTTCGGATAATGGGTTATGGGCGCAAATTTTTTCGGGTCAAGGGTCATTTACTATTATTCTCTCTATAACTTTTACTAGTCTTATTATCCGCGTGTTATGCAGTATTTTAATAAATATTATTTTATTATATACGTTATCTTTGTTTTTTTTAAAAATTAAATTATGAAAATTAAAAATAACCTGATTGAAAACTTTCTAGGAAATCAATATACAATTCATTAAAATATCTTAATTGAATAAATAACATCATTAACAAATTTTAATATAAAAATAAATAAAATGTGTTCCAACTAATAAAAATGTATAAAATTTAATAAAATAAAATAAAATATCATATTATATTATTATTTAATAATTCAAGTTTGTCTATGACCCACTAATAAATTTACATTAAAAACAAATGGTTTTTTAATATATATATATATATATATATATATATATATATGTAATATTTTATTAATTATTTTTGTTATAATTTTTGACTTATTTTCAATTTATTATTGGTGATAATTTTTGTTTGAAACGAATAACTTTAATTGCTAAACTATTATGAAACACATACTTTCTCTTTCTCCACTTCATACACACAATTATATATGTGTGCGCATGAGTAATTAAATTACACTTCTTTTACATAACAATATCTTCATGTTCATTAATTTTTGTATAATAATATGACGATATTTATTCATTTCTTTGTTTTTTTTTCCATAGTAGGCAAACAGTCGAATGCCTTGCTAGGCAAGGTTCATCCTTGATCATCTCTAAGGATGATGTTAATAAATTGGGTAAATTCTTTTTGTGGTCCCTAACCTTTAAGGGTTAGCCGCTATCGGTCCCTAACCTTTCTATGTGTTATTTTTAGTCCCTAACCTTTCACATACTGCTACTATTTAGTCATTCCTTCAATTGTTGCCGTTAAGCTAAACGGAAAATTTTGTAAATTCAAAACAAGATTGTCGTTAAGTTGCCGTTAAGCTGTAGGAATGGCTCAAAACACATTTCCATAAAAAATACCAACAAGGAGACTGTCATACTTCTACACACTAAAACAAGGAAAACTTTGTAATTTTGTGAAACACTAACACATTTCCATAAAGTTGCTGATTTTTCCAGCACCACACTTCTACACTTCTAAACACCAACACATTTTCATCAAGGAGGATTTTCACTTGGAAGACGAGGATAATAAAGTTGCTAATTTTTGTCAGTAGCACACTCCTACACACCAAAAACAAAATTCAGCATCATGACCTATTCAACATGAACAAGAAAATTATATGATTTTAGCCCCTTCTGCAGCTTGCTCGCTTCCTTGAGCTCCTCCTACAACTTGTTCGCTTCCTCGAGCCCCTCCTACAACTTGTTTGCTTCCTCGAGCCGCTCCTACAGCTTGCCAGCTTCCTTGAGCCTTCCTTGATTTTCTTGAAATGGTTGTGTTACTTGAATTCATAGCCTTGAACAAGAAACAATAACATTAGTCTATTTCATAATGTAATATTCACATTCGATCAAAAAGCTTTAACGAATCGTATCGTGGTTGGTTTGTGCATGTTCTCTTATTATGCCCAGATCCACCACAATTTTGGCAACACACAATCATACTCAACCTTCTCATGTTTCATGTTGGTTCTCTTTCACCAGCTTCCCTTCTCCTCTTCTTATTTGGTCTACCTTTTTTGGGGGGAATTGAGCTAGAAGGTTGAATTGGGTTATGAAGCACATCTTCTCACTGATCTACACTTGTAGTTGGATTGATGATGTTATCATACACATTGTTCCATGTTGAAATACTATAGCACTGATCCACAAATTCCTCTACTGAATTCCCATTATAAGCTAAGGTTGCACATGCATGAGTACAAGGGATTCCTGTGAGCTGCCATTTTCTACACAAGCAAGTGCTGCAACATCGACAACAAACTGACCGAAAGGGGAACTCACTTGAAATTGTGCTCCTCCTGAAGGTGATGGCCAACAATGTCTAGATGCATCCTTATTCTTTTCTAATTTCTTCATAATTTTTGGACATATATCACCTGACCACTTACTCACTTGCTCTCTTTCCCTTGCAATTCTAACCATTAACTTGCATTTAATCATCTCCATCATTGTCAATAGAGGTTTATCTCTTGCATCTAGAATATACTTATTGAAGCACTCTGAAATATTGTTTAGTAACATATCAGACTTACTCGTTTCTTTAAAATGTGATCTAGACCAATGTTGAGATGGAATTTGCTCCATCCATTCCCAAGCATTTACACTGAGACCTTTTAGCTTTTCCATGTTTAGCTTGAACTCCCCCATGTAAGAACTTTTTGTAGCTGCCCATATTGTGTTCTTCATCAACTCTCCTGGATGACTTTTCTTAAAATTTGCAATTAAATGTCTCACACAAAACCTATGCTCATAATTGGGAAATAAATCATGCACAAGTTGAATTAAGCCCTGAACATCACATGAAAAATAAAAAAGATTAGTGTGAGTTTTCAAGCATAAATATAGTGTGAATAAAATGACATTAAAAATCTAAGTAATAGGGCTAACTTTTTGCCTGTCGGATACAAAAGTCCACCTATGGCTATTATTAACCCCCAACTCTTCACCAAGCAGTTGTAAAAACCACGTCCATGAATCCCTACTCTCCACATCAACCATAGCATATGTTATGTGCCATATGCAATCAATTGGATCAATGGCGGTGGCAGCTAGTATTTGTCCTCCGTATCTACCTTTAAGAAAGCACCTATCAACTGATATTAAAGGTCTACAACCAACCTTGAAACCATTCTTACATCCCGATAAACAAACAAACATTCTCTTAAAAGTCAAATTATTCAATGACAAAATAGACGTGCTCCCTGGATTTGTCCTTTGTATTTCCCCCGCATAATCATCAAGCTTTCGATACTACCCATCTTCATCTCCTCTTAACATTTTAAGAGCAAGTTGTTTTGCCTTGCTTGTCTTCCCTCTTTTCACAAAGATGTTATGATCGGACTTAATTTGCTCTTGTAGTGATGATACTGAAATTCCTGGGTTTCTTCTGATGGTTTCCAAATACTCGGAAGCGATCCACTCTTGATTAGCAAACTTATTTGAAAATCCTCTACTACAATTGTGCTCATCAATGTAGGTTCTAATTTGCACCTTTCCTGAATCATCGAGAGGAATTGCATATAACACCCAATGACACTCCTCTTTACATGTTTCTCTAAGCCTTTTCAAATCATTCTTCTTAAAATTAATCTGAAACCTGTTTTTAATAGCATATACTCGAACAGCTTCTTTCAGCACAACAAAAGATGGAAAAACCATTATCAGTTTGAACTTTGGATCCTTCATGTCGGTTTTTGGATTGAAATTGGGAAACCTTTCTTTCTCCACATCACTATCTTCATCTAGACTATCCAGCTGGCCAGAATCATCATAATCAGTGTCTACATCAAACGAGTAACCCATAACTTCTTTCTTATTCAGCAAATTAGGCCTCTTTGTTTGAGCAATAACACTCTGAGCTTGAGGTGCCTTCATCTCAAATACAAGATCATCATCTTCTCCAATGTCATTATCCTCATCTTCCAAATGAAAATCCTCCTCTTCATAGAGAATATTCTCCTTTACATCTTGCTGATTTAACATTCTAGGCCCTTCTCTTTGAGACTCCTCCTCGGAAGATGGATCGTTTTCTTTATTATTATCACTAATTGGATCGACTAAAATCATTGTAGAACACTCAAGCATAGCACTAGCCTAGCCATGACCACTTAAAGACATAAGCATATTCTCCTCGACATCTCCCTCTACTTGCTTACTAACCACATACATTTCTATCACATGATATCTAGGTAAGTGTGTAGTTACCATATCTAACATATCATTATCATCTTTTACCATCCCAAAGTAAACTTCACTCATTTTTTAATCAAGCGTCTTCCATAATAATATAACGTTATCGATATCATACCTTATTTGGCTCAACATTGCAGCAATGATTTCCAATGATATCCCATCTTCATGACAGTAATCAAAGTAGGAAGCATTCGCATCCACATAATCTCTCCATCCTTCTTGAGAATAATATCCACCATAATTGAATTTTATAGTAAAATAGCATGTATTAGGATCTTTCAATAGATGCAAATAAAAAAAGAATTAATGTTGCAAGAATCAAGGAGGCATGTACAAGATATTGTACAATTCTTCATAAAAGGAAAAGAAACACAAGTAGGGTAGTGCTTCAGTAGAGAGCATGTGATATTGGAGCAACTTGGTCCCCCACCTTAGACTTTCAAGCCATTTTTTATTGAAAGAAATGGGATTCATTTATGGAACAAACTGCGATTTGAAACCTATAAAAAAACAAGCTCCAACACTCCAACACACAGAAGCCTGTACATGGTATTTCATTCCAAAAACTAAAAGATCCAACTACAAGAAGCAAAAAGGAATTTGAAACTTCCACACAAAATCAAGCTAAGCTTACAGGAGAAGTGATTCTTACCATATTGTGGTTGATTGCACATAGTATCCCTCTCACACCATTTCCTTCTAGTCTCCAACTTCCTCATCTTTATTTGATATCTTTGTTTTGTTACCCTAGCCCAGTGTTCTAAAAATCGCGCCTAGGCACCGCCTGGGCGCTAGACGGGATGGGACCTAGGAATTTTTAAGCCTAGGCGGACCTCTAGGCGGAAATTCATCTAGGAACCGCCTAGGCGCCGCCTGGTCCCGCCTAGGCACCGCCTCATCCTGCATAGGCACCGCCTCATCCCGCCTAGACCCCGGCTGGGCCCGCCTAGGTACCGCCTAGTCCAATGATTATTCAATTTGAGCTTTTAAGCATGTGATTAGTTGACTTAGGGTTTTTTATCCCCAAAGTTGGGATGTATTTGTTTTTTAGTCGAACTTATAGTTTTGGATTTTAGGAGGCTTAGAGTTGTTAGTCAGACATGTACTTTTGCGTTTATTTACTTTAATGTTAGTTAAGCACCGCAAATTTGGGTTTATGAGTGATATTATGGATTATTATTACATTATATGAATTATTGACAAGTTTTATTCGTCAAAATATAAGGAAATAATCAAGTTTGCTCTAAGTCCGCCTAGGCGCCGCCTAGGCACCCGCCTAGCCGCCTAGGCTTTAAGCGGCCGCCTAGCGCCTTTTAGAACATTGCCCTAGCCCCTTTGAGTTTCCCCCAAATTAAACGCCAAACGTCATTCATGTAACCCTAACCCTTCTATCATTTATTTTAACGAGAATATGGACGGAAGGACCAAATAGTAGCAGTATATGAAAGATTAGGGACTAAAAATATCATATAGAAAGGTTAGGGACTGACAGTGGCTAATCCTTAAAGTTTAGGGACCACAAAAGTAATTTACCCTAATAAATTCCTCGTTCAAGAGGAGGGTCAAAATGCTACCCCTAAATCTAGCTATAAAGTCAACTGATGTATTGGATTTTCTGAAGCAGTGTCGAAATTCAATCTTGTCAAACTTATCTTTCATCGATCTTCTCAATGGTCCTGTAGATCTCCTATTCAACTTTGGAGCTATCGTTTATGGCTTCCATCACCTTTAAGTTATCTCCTTACATGATCACTTCTTTCAATCCTTTATCTATGGCTTGTTGGACTCCCAAGCAAAAGGCCTCGCTTCTGTCTGAAGGATAGTTCCCATTCATCCTCTTTGCTTAAATATATCAATCACCTGGCCCATACTGTCCCTAATGATGCCCCCCATATGGCAGTAACTAGGGGTCCTAACCGAGCCATCTACGTTTATTTTGTAGATGGAATATGGTGGTTTGACCCACATGGATGTTTTCCGTTTCGCTTTCGTGAATGTTCTTTCATCCCTAGCTGTGGCATTGCCCCAATCCTTGATATTCTAACAAATTTGGTGTGTGATGGATGTGTATAAATCTACTTTATGGTTGTTGAAGATGATGTTATTCCTTATCTCCCATATGGCATTCCAGATGAAGCATTGGTCCTCAAAGTGGTAGTTATTGTGGTTAATGTTCTTAAGATCTTCTTGGATTGATTGTTCCGCTTTTAGATTGATAAAGCCTTTTCCTGTTAGATATTCATAATTAGTTATGATTGCCCTAGAGAGTGGGCATTCCAAGAGTAGATGATGTGCTTCTTCATCAACACTTTCACAAAGCACACATTTGGCTGGTACTCTATTGAAATGTCGAGTAAGTCTTATTTTGGTTGGGAGGCTATCAGTCATAATCTTCCAGATAAAATTTTGAGTTTTAGGTGGTAAGTTGAGCTTCCAAATCCAGTTGAAATCAGTAGTATTGTGTACACTACTGTTTCGTATTTTGTGAGTCGATTTTGTTGTGAATTCACCTTTCGGGTTTAGTATCCAAATTAATCTATCTGGAGTGTTCCATTCAAGGATTTGAATCTCCAAAATGGAAGGCACCACTTGCGACGAAAGAGTTGTTTTAGTAAGGGGACGTTCCATTGTTTTTTAGATGTGAAGAGATGGGCTACCTTTATGTTAGGGTTTATTCATTTCTTTGTTATATATAAACCCATTTGGCTATAAAAATTCATCAAATTAATTGAAAAATATCAAAATTAATATTCAAGGATTTAATATTTCATATTATCAAAATGTAAATAACAATAAAAATTTATTATTTAAATTAACCTTGATTGTTAATCAAAGGATCAAGTGGCGATTGAGTTTTGTCTTTTGAAATGGGTTCATACTAATTCGTTCTTCTAACTAAGATTGATTACGAGCAAAAGGTATTAGAATTTAGAAATTAAGAGTAAACGTGGAATTTAGCCAAAAATTTCAAAGTTATTAGGACAATAGCCAAATCTCCAAAGTATTTTGGATAATAGCAAAAAGTCACTATTCACCTTTATGCAATTGTAATCTCTGCCTCATAAAAACCTAAAAATTATAAAAATAAACCCTACCTGTTAATAAGTTTAAGTTATAACCTTAGTTTGTGTCATCATCTTTTTAATTTCCGCTTTAATATTATTCAGTACCTTTATGTTTTTAACGCGATCCTGCAATTTGGTATCAGAGTCAAGTTAATTAAAAATAATCGGTATTTATCTATAAGACAATCTGGAGGTATCTACTAATTGTCCTCATAAGACTTATCCTCATTCTTTACATTTAGATGTAAATGATAAGCATTTTGAAGCAATTTTAAATGCCATCTCAGATCAACTTATAGATCTAAAACTTGAAGTTAAAAAATTAGAACAATTATATATTGAGATTAGCAGTAAAATCTTTAAGATTGTAAAAGAAACAGGTGAAGTGCATCATTCAACCAATCTAAAAGCCATTAACGAAATTAGTCATCAGATAAGCCTAACATCAGGAGGTGAAATCAAGAGAGGAGATCCTTTCAGATATAGTTATCCATTTAAAAAATCCAAAACAAAGTTTTCAACTAAATTAGACAACATTAAAAAGACGATTGTAGAAGAAGAAAACCAAGACGAAAATCTTAAAAATGAATCAGCGTCCACTTCGACAAACAAGGAGATTTAGCACTAAGTTGGATGACCCAGAATGGAAGCTGGAACTACAGAAACAAAAAGACATTGAAACCAACTTTATGAACCAAGAAGTCATGAGCGACGACGAGTCTGAAAAGAACTCAGATGAAGAAGTTGTGTATCAGCAAATGGGATTAATTAACCGAAAAGACATGGAAAACATTCCCATATCCAAAGTCCAACAAAGGTTAAATGAAATATTAAGACAAAGAAGGCTGAGGGAGAATGAAGCAGTAGAACAAAACGAAGCTAAAAGACATTACAGACGATATGAACATGGTTCAACCAGTAATTACATACCTAGGTTAAAGCCTAAAGAGTTTCTAGAAAAGAAAGAGAGATTTGGAGTAAGCATTATGCCAAACCATAGGCCAAATCAAAGAGAAATTAATCTAGAACCTATAAGTGAAACAAGTTATAAATTAAACCTAGACGGTGTAAGGAATAGACGTGAGATCATAGAGTTCTAGAAGAAAAGTATGATGAGTGTATTAAACATGAATGTAGGATGAAACTTTTCTCAATTTCTTAATTATATAGAACATAGCTTCTATGGATTTATTGGCAACTAGTATGGAGCTATTAGGGATGATGTAAAACAAGAACTTAGGACTTTGGCAAGTCTAGTGACGATGTTCACATTAATATGTGAATTGATAGAAGACGAATTCATTGGAGAAAAAGAAGACGAAGATAAAGAAGCTTTAAAATGGCAAAGACCATTAAATAATCTCAAAATCTGTAATATGAAATACGTTAATAACTACATAACAGAGTTTGAGAAGTATTATTACAAGATAGGAGAAAACAACACTAATTTGCAAATGTTATTTGATAAACTTTCTGCCCCAATTAATGAATAAATAAGTGAAGAATATAGAGAATTACTAAAAAATGGAAGTAAAGATTCTCTTGGAAACAGAATTTTCTTATATTAGGAAATGGGTCGAGAAAAAATGTCAAGACGTAAGGAGCACCCAAAGAATGAAAAAACAATTCTTAACTTGTTGGGAATTGCGAACAAAGTGGAGATGTAACAATAGGGATTATCAGGAAAGAAGAAACTATAAGAGAAAAAGTATCAATAAACAAAGCGGTGAAAATACTATAAGAAGTATTATAAAAAACCATTCTCTAAAAATAGAAGGTTTTTCCAGAAAGCCTCGTTCTATCATGAGAAAAAGAAAAATTGCAAATGTTGGGCATGCGGAGAATCCGGTCATTATGCTAATGAATGCAAAAACAAGGAGAACAATAGATTAGCAGAAGCCCTAGGTAGTCTAGATTACATTGAGCGATCAAAGGATGAAGCAGTGGATCTAGCCATAAGAAATAACAAAGGGATAGTAGAAATAGTAGAAGAAAATTTTGAAAAAGATATAGAATCTGAAATCAAGTCAATAGAAGGTGAACAAATTAATGAAATGATGGAAGGAGAATCTCCTAGTGAGTTCTCTGATGAGTATGAAATGACCACCTTAGCTCAACTTCAGCAAGCTGAAACCTCTATTGATGAAGAACAAGTTGAAGAAATGACTAGATCAGGGGTTGATTTCTCGATCATCGCTAAAGAACAGTTTGTTAAAAAATCATTGTTCTCTAAATATGCTAAATATGTTTGCGAAGAAATGTCTAGAGATGTAACTGTCAAGAATAATGTAAATCAAGCAACTGAAGTAAACCTAATCAATTGGGCAAATATTCAAAAACATAACAAAGATAAAAAAAAAAAATATTTTCATATGTGGCATCCAAGTAATAATAAATTCATTACAAGACTATGGAAAAGATGTGCAATGCATTAACTTTGTTTGTGATATTAGGCATAAAATTAGTGATCAATGTATTAGTGGAATAGTTTATAGTTTGAGTCAAGGAGAAGTTTCCTGGATCTGTAGACCTAACTATTATGTTAGTCTAGAAGATCATTATGCATCTAAATTCTTGGCTATAAAATTGTTAACAGAAGGTATTAGTATGCATAAGAGAACTTGTCCGTTATAATTAAAGTGGAAGGTAGTTTATAAACTTGAGAATACTACAAATCCTCCACGAAAATGCCATATAATAGAAGCTGAGAAACACGAGGTTGTAGGACCAAGTAAAGAGGATGTGCCTGTTAAATTAAGACCTGAACAAATAAGACTCAAAACCATTTGGGTAAACACATTTGAAAATTCTACAGCCACTAGCAGTGATAAGGTTTTAACCATAGATGAGGAAGGTAGAATCCATACGAATGCTAAACCACTAGTTAGTCTATCTAGATGTCCAAGCCTATCCAGAAACACTAGTTTTAGATTCAATCCTAATCTTAGTATTACCCCAAGGAATCAGGGAACTACTACGAGAAGAAGAGATAAATCGTTTGTTGTAGATGAAGATATAACAAGCATGGTAGCAGCGTTAAACAAAAAAATAGAAAATAAAATCATAAGAGAACCAGCTAGACATAGTATAGATCTAGGTTCTTGTCCTTTTAAGGAATCAGGTTCAATACCTCCAACAGTTCTAAAGGTTAGAGAAGATCAAGAAGGATAATCTAGTTCCGAGCCAAAAGGGAAGATAATAGAATATTCCACTAAAACCTACAGTGAACCTATCTATGAAAATGATCCAAGAGCTAAGGATCTCAAACTCAAAAAATCTCTCACAGATACATTATTTGAAGATGAAATAGGTATGAGAATGGAAGTAATAGACCTCAGACATCTCTATGAAGATAATATGAGAGTAGAAGAAAGCCTTGAACATGCAACAAAGAGTCACTAAAGAAAATTTATGGAATTACCAACCCCAATAGCATTTATATCACAATAAGTATTTGCTTAGAAGGGTTCAATAAATATGAATTATGTGCCTTTGTAGACAACTGATGTTGAGTATGCTTTGGTAAAAAGGTATTATTTCCTGAGTTTATTTGGCATAAATCTCGTAGACCAATTCAAGTCAGAATAGCTGATCATAGTATAATGGTTCATTCAAAACTAGCTTCTGATGTCCCTGTCATGATAGGAGGAGTCCAATGTGTAATTCCTACACTCTGGGATACTAATCAGCCATTTTATGATATGATAATTGGAAATAACTTCCAAAGACTCCATGTTCCGGTCACTCAGCACTTAGATATGATGGTCTTCAACATTCATGGAGAATATGCTTGGGTGAAAAAGATTAAACAAGCCTATACACATCAAGCAATAGATTTTACACGCACTAAGCGTGGTGAGTAATATATTCTTCCTACACAAAGAGAATTTGCACTCTCTATATGTGAGGTAACTTTAAAAGAAAAAATCCTTAGGCAACAAGAAAAAATGTGTAAAGAGTTATATTCTGAAAATCCTTTAAAATTTGGGGAAAAAGATAAATTATTTGCTACCATAGAGTTAATAGATCCAAAAGCTGTAATTAGGGTAAAACAAATGGTTTACACTTATAAGGATCAACAAGAATTTAAAGAACAAATTGATGAGTTATTAAAGAAAGGTTTAATTCGAGAAAGCGAAAGTCCTCATTCTAGTCATGCCTTTATGGTCATGAATCATGCAGAAGAAAAAAAAGTAAAAGCTAGAATGGATATCAACTATAAAAAGCTTAATGATAATACTATTTTTGATGGATATTATATCCCTAATAAGATAGTTTTATTTAATAGTATACAGGGAGCCACTTGGTTATCTAAGATGGATTGCAAAAGTATTTATTGGCAGGTAAGAATTGATGAAAAAAGCATTCCACTTACTGCATTTAGTGCCCCACAAGGACACTATGAATGGGTAGTCATGCCCTTTGGTTTGAAAAATGCACCACATATATTTCACAGAAGAATAGACAATGTTTTCAAATAATTTAAACATTGTTGTCTTGTTTACATTGATGATATATTAGTCTTCTCTAAAACTATAGAGCAACATAAGCATGACTTGAAGGCTATAACTCAAAAATGTATTCACCATGGAATCATTTTAGGACAGAAAAAATGCATTTATGCTGAGCCTAAAATCGAGTTCCTAGGATTGAAGATTAAAGCAGGTCAAATTGTCTTGCAAGAACATATCTTGGAAAAGGTAGAAAAATTTCCTGATGAAATCAAGGATAGAAAACAACTAGAAAGATTTCTAGGTTGTCTCACTTATGCTTCTGATTTTATTAAAGATCTGGCTAAATTAAGAAAACCTTTACATGTTAAATTAAAGAAAGATCAAGTTTGGAATTGGACTCACTTAGATACTAAATTAGTCTAAGAGCTGAAAAGAAGAAGTGAAAAAACTTCCAATATTGAGTTTACCTAATGAAAATGATGAGTTAGTTCTTGGAACAGATGCTAGTGATTATCATTGGGGAGCTGTTTTGAAATTGAAGAAAGATAACAAGCTTTGTAGGTACAACAGTGACAGTTTCAAAAAATCAGAATATAATTACACTGTCATGGAGAAGAAGATTCTTGCAATATATCGAGGAATTCAAAAGTTTATAATCTTCTTAGCTCCTAAACCTTTTACAGTTATAACATATTGTAAAGGAATATTGGGTTTCATAAATAATAATCTTGATAATATGAAAGCACATGGGAGACTTCTGCGTTGGCAATTAGCTCTTAACCAATTCACCTTTACCATTGAACATGTGCAGGGATAAAAAAATTCTCTAGCAGACAGCTTAACTAGAGAGTTAGCCGATGGACCAGAGAAATCAAACTCAGTGGGAAATTTGCAGTGGGTAACCCACCCATGGGATACTAATCTCTTAGGCGAAATACGAGGATACCAAGGATGGGTTTCCCCTCCAAGCTTTTACATTTCTGTTGATTTTGGAAGGTTTACGGAAAATAGATTCCGTTGTGGACTCTTACAAACGAGACAAATAGCGGTTATAAGATTCTTAACCTTGGAAATAATAATAAAAGTTCTCCAGCTACCTATTGAACTCCAGAAAGACATCTGCAGAAGCTGGAGGATGAGAGATTTCGAAGACTTTTATTGGACAGTAACCCTGATGGATCACGATACTCCAGCGAGGATTAGAGAATGGTGTAACCATTTTTGTAAAAACAATGGCGTTGGGGTAGGAGGAATCTTCTTACCACATTACTTGATCTTCCTGCTATTTACTGAAGAATACTGGTACGTGATAGATCCAGTAGTAGAGAGGAGGATCGATACCGTAAGGCATTCATGGGAGGCAAGAGCAAAAGGATTATTTTACATCTACTACCACATCACCAAGTATCGACACACTGACGGTAGGATATTCAAAGTTGGAAAAACAACCTTCATTATAACGCCACAACTCAAGCCATTAATGCAGCAAGCCATAGACAGGTCCGAGTCCCTCGAGCTCTATTTAGCACAAATAGAAGTCGATCACTTTTTAAAAGAGGTCACGAGAGAATGATTGATATGCTAATTGCATGGGATCGTGAATACACTAAAGGATTAATGCTTGGATCAAGATCTAGAGTTTGATAATACTATAGATTTAGTGCAAGATTATAATGATGATGACCTGGAAGACAATATGGAAGAAAAAGGGGTTCAAAACCTGGACGATTGAAAGCCATCATCAAGAACCAACACAATTATTGTACCTTCTGATTTGTTTTTGCTTCTACCATGTGAACTTGTAAAATAATGGGTGTGTGGTTTACTGTTTGTTTTATTAGGCCAGCCTGTAGGCCATTTGCTTTAGCCGTTGGAGAGGTATCCAATGCCATGCAATGTCGTTCGACTCATTCTATAAATAGAGCATCCCTTTGGAGTTCAGGGGCACCGAATTCCAGAGAGAGAAAAAGATATGCTAAAGAGAGAAAGAGTCTTGTAAATAAGAAAGAGAAGTAAAAACATTTTTAATTTGAGTAGATTGGTGTTTCAAAATCCTTCAATGGATCTTCTGATATGAGTGTTAAGTGTTTTTAAGTTCTAAATTAGGAGTGCTTGTGTGTTGTAATATTTTCCAGATTCAATAAAGTTTGTTTTTAAGAAAGGGAAATCTACTTAATCGAACACTATGTTATGAATACTTTGTGTTCTTGATTCTAGTCCCTCCACTCTCTCAAAATCAAAACCAAAAGCTAGAGACTACGGTCTAAGGTAGGAAACGAAACAGATCCGTGCTCAGTCTGAACTTAGGGAGGCCTGTTTGAAGGTTAGCCACCTCTAGAAAGCCGGAAGCTAAGGAACGTCGGTGGTCCAAAGTAACTACGTTCAGGTATGGGTCAAACCTCTTTAGCTTGAAGTTTTAGTTGCAGAGTGTGGTGGGCTTAAAACCACAAAAAAAACTTATTATTCATAATATAGTTAGTTGATTATGGTAGTTAGTACCACCAAAAGTCATTTTATAAACAATCAGTATTAAGTCTGTAGTAATATTTTAAAGTCTAAGAAATTTCGGATAATATTCGTAATTTAGCCTAAATAAAGATAACTTTCTATAATTAAAAAGTCAACATTTTGGCTATTTCCTAAAATAGTTTCAAAATTTGACTACTTCCCTAAATGGTTTTAGAATTTTGATTTTTTAGCTAATTATTTCAGAAATTAAGTAATTTTTACAATAAAAGAAATTGCACGCATACAAAAAAAATTGAGTCATGGTATTAATTATTAAATTAAGGTTATGGTTAAAGCCTATAAGATAAAATTGTATCCAGTAGTTTAATTTATTAATAAATAATGCTTATTGTTGTTGTAGATTTGAGTTTGTGAAATTGAGATGATGAGATTTTATTGTTCAATAGATAATTAATTAATAATAAAATCTTATCTTCTAGTTTGTACGTTATTGTAGATTTAAGTTTGTAAAATTGATATAATGAGATTTTACTATTCACATAGGATGACACATATATAAATAGACTAGGTTGTATGACATGACTTAAATTTATTTGATACTAATTAATTGAAATGTCAAAAAAAAAAACTCGGTCATGTTGCACCATAGAACGACACATAAGCGAATCGCACCAGAACCCACCACGTAGATTTCCATGTCTCTGTTATATATCGATTATTAAAAACTATATACAGTTGCCGCGTCATCACACGATTGTTCCCCGCATGTCTTTGGGTCGGCCCAACTCACATTTGATGTGGCACTCCGTGCTAGTTTAGAGCGTATTGTCACTGCATTTGGGCCTGGGTTTGAAGATTGGCAGTGGCGGCTTGCCACCTTCCCTTTTCATTTTGGTGGGCTCGGAGTGTATGCTGCTGGGGATGTCCTACATTATGCTTTTTTGGCATCCTGTTTGCAGTCTGCTGGGTTGCAGGCTAAGCTTTTACGTCCTTCTGGTATCATTGATGCTGGTCCCACTTTTGATGATGCCTGCCGTGCTTTTAGTGAGACTACGGGTTCTGATATTCTACGCGATCCTAGTGAAATCGCTGCCCCCAAACTTATGAAGAAATTGGCAGATATATATTTCGCGAAGATTGCTGCTACATCGGACTCTGTTTTCTCGTTGACTCCGCGACATGTGGCATTATGGAAGTCTCAGTAGGGTGCTCACTCATCTGATTGGTTGCGTGCAGTTCCTATTTCTGGCCTGAGCCAGACTATGAATGGAAGGACCTACCGTAGTGTGCTTAGCTATCGTTTGGGTGTTCCATTGTTCACGGTGTCTAGGCCTTGTCCTGCTTGTTCTCGGACCTTTGATGGTGATGTTTATGGTGATCATGCTGTGTCTTGTGCTGGTACTGTGGGCATCAAACATCGCCATAACCTCGTTCGCGACACCTTATTGGATATCTGCTACAGGTCCGGGATTTCTGCCGGTAAGGAGGTTGATATCGGTTTGGTTGATGGGCATGATAAGCCCATTCGTCCGGAGGATTTGCTCCTTTATTCATGGGATAGGGGGCGGGATGTGTGTGTCGATCTGACGGGATCCTCCCCATTGACTCAGTCTGGAATTTCTGACTTTATGCCTGGTCGTGATGTTGTTGATGCTGCTCGGCGTAAGTGTGTCAAGTATCGAGATTTGTGCACGACGGCTGGGTATAGTTTCTTACCCTTCTCCTTCTCTTCATTGGGGGAGTTGGATACAGATGCGGTTGCCTTGCTGAAGCGGATTCAGAAATTCTCGGTGTCTCAGGATGTTGGGGCTCGTGCTGCACCTTATATTTTTACTAGACTTAGCTTTGTTATCGCTAAAGGAGTGGGTGCCCAGATAGTATCTCGGTTGCCCACTAATTTCTTGTAATCTGTTTTTATAATAATAATAATAATAATAATAATAATAATAATAATAATAATAATAATAATAATAATAATAATAATAATAATCATAATAATAATAATAATATCAAATTAAAAAAAAATTACCTAAAATATCTTGGCGTAATATGATAACATGTGGTGCGCGGTAAGTGTAATGGGTTTAAGTAATATATAGATATAGATACATGTGGCGGTAAGTATAATGAGTTTAAGTAATACATGGATAGATATTGATTTTAATATTATTTTAAATTCAATGTTTTGAATTGAACTCATTGATTAAAAAATGGAGTATGTAATTAATTAAAAAAATTAACTACAAATATAGTTGCATATAGTGAGGTTATGTGATATATAGATTGAAAATTTGGAAAAAAAAAATTGACCTAAAATATATAAGCATAATATAATAACATCTGGCGGTAAATGTAATGGGTTTAAGTAATATATTAGTACAATCCCCGCACCATGACTTGTATTTTTTTTTAAAAAAAATAAAAATAAAAATTTGTAAGTATAAAAAATTACTACTATAAAATGAAATAAACTGTTACCATACATTAACATAAAATAGAAAAAAATTAGATTTGATCAAATACGTAAAAAAATAATAGATTTGATAAAATAAGCAAATCTCATTGGTTAAAAAATGTTTGAAATTTTTATCATGTGAAATTTTATGTATATTAGGTTGGTTGGGTAAAATTCCAAAAACTGAGGTTATTATAAAAACAAAAATAGTTTTCATTATGTATTTGTTTTTTGATCGAGTAATAATTCGGATGGAATAATCCTATCTGGTAGCATTCTTACAGATGAGGCCTTGAAGACCTGTATTAGTGTAAATGTCAAAGCCCCAAGCAGAACGACAAAGGTGTGCAACCTTATCAGCTACTTTATTTCCATTTCGGGGCACGTGACAGAAGGAGACTTCTCTCACTCTCGACGACAATGTGTTGATATTGGACATAACGGGTTCAATTTCCCATGGGCATGTAAGATTTGTTTTTAAATGATTTATGATTATAAGAGACTCTTCTTCAATTTGTAACTTGTTTATACCCAACATAAGGGTCTGGACTATTCCTACTGAGACCCTCTTTTAGGATAGACGGGTAGCCATTGGAATACCCTTCTGTCCTAGTTTCCATAAGAAGTTCTTAATTTTTAGTGTCGTGTCAATTTTCCAAGTCCAATAATTGTTATCCTCGTTCTGACTATTATTTTTAGTGATTAGTTTGTAGGCGCTAGCTGTTGTAAACCATCCATCCCTATCGATCCACCAATATAGTCTGTCATCAAATGTGCTTTTGGGAAGGGGGATATCCAATATTTCTTTTGCTATACTTTGTGGGATTTTGTTATTCCATGTCTTAATGGTATAGCCTCAGCTTTTAACGGGGCTTTTTGCCAATTCTATCATAGCCAATAAGGATCGTTCTACCATTCCAATCACGAATGATGCAGACAATTGAGCTGTCATTGTTGTCAAGTGTAGACCCATCGAAATTTATTTAAGCGTACCAACAGGTGGTTTTCTCCATTTAGCAGTTTTTTGTCGTAGTCTTGACCGTGTGTGATTGGTAGTGTTATTCTTTCGAGTACATTGAACATCATCCTCATTTTCATGCATGGAGGTTTTCTTCCAATTTTCCAAGTGAGTTGCGATGATGTGTTTAACAGATTCCTGATTCATAATGGGTTCATTTTTGAAGATTGTTTGATTTCTAAGATACCATAGAGAGTCCACCAAGTTACCGCTAGTTTCTCTTTTTCAGATTTTGTAATTGTATTTCCAATTAATGACAAGATATCAGAGAAATCTCTTGAATTTGTTGATTATAGCTTGATTTGTACCCACGGACAATGGGAGATGGAAACTAGAAAACTGCCATTCCACAAAAAGATGTGTTTCATCTTCAATGACATTGTTACAAAGTACACATTTGTTGGTACTGAGACCCTCTTTTAGGATAGACGGGTAGCCATTGGAATACCCTTCTGTCCTAGTTATCATAAGAAGTTCTTAATTTTTAGTGTCGTGTCAATTTTCCAAGTCCAATAATTGTTATCCTTGTTCTGACTATTATTTTTAATGATTAGTTTGTAGGCGCTAGCTGTTGTAAACCATCTATCCCTATCGATCCACCAATATAGTCTGTCATCAAATGTGCTTTTAGGAAGGGGGATATCCAATATTTCTTTTGCTATACTTTGTGGGATTTTATTATACAACTTTTCCTCCCACCATTTTCCTCCTAATATATAGTCGCTCACTGTTTCGTTATTATCTCGAATGGTAGGACACTCATCCCTTTTGAATATTGGCGAAGTTGTAAGCCAGTTATCGGTCTAGAAATTAATAGATTTACCATTGTCCACCGACCAGATAAGACCAATTTAAAATTTTCAATAAGAGAAGTAAGTTTCGACCATTGCCAAGACGAATCCCTACTTTTCTTGTAATTTAATATATGTGTTGTTTTCAAATACTTGTACTGAATTAATTTTACCCAAATATTCTCTATTTTTGCAAGGATTTTCCAAAGAAGTTTCATTTGGAGTGCCTCATTCATATCTTTGGATTTTCGAATACCTAAACCTCCCTTACCTTTATTCTACAAATTTTATCCTAGCTTATCAAAGGTCGGTATTAGAGATCTTTATTCCATAAGAAAGATATATTTATTTGATATAGATCCTTATGGATTGTGCTAGGGAGCATGAAGTTTTGCATTGTATATAAGGGTTTTCATGCCAGGTTTGTGCCGATAAAGATAGCACGTCCCTGATGTGATAGGACATTTGCATGCCATTTACTAAACCGGTCTTTTGATTTGCAAGCGATTTCCTCGAAAGCTTGTCTATTTACTCTCCCGTTGATAATAGGGTAATTTTTGTAGGGAGGAAATCGAGTTTAAAATATACTGAAATAGATCAAACCAGATTCGTGCCCACGCAAATGATTAGAAGACTTCCTCCCGATGCAGCAGTGGGAAGTCAGGATCGATCCTCGGAGAAGCTAGTCAGCGGATCTCAGGTAGCAGAGGAATCTCACGGGCAGAAAATCAAATAGACAGGTAGAAACAACAAAGAAAAGAAAGCAAAGACAACAGCTTGGGTCGATATCGACTACCAGTACTCGATATCGACTAAGGAAATCGACCACAGAAGCTCGAAATCGACTCAACAGAAAGCAAATCCAAAGCAGACAACTCGACCTCAACAAAACTCAACTCGACATCGACCAGTTTCCTCGATGTCGACCAAAATTCGTCGATCTCGAGTAAAAACAGAAACAAAGATTTGCAACTTTTCGAACTAAAACGAATATAAACACGAAATTAACTCAATAAACTAAAGACTTCCAAGATCGGGGTTTCAACACCACAACGATAACCATGTAAAATAACACATAAAGGCATAAAAGATCATGCTTTTCATCAAATAACTTTCGTTATTAACAAATAGGAAGATAGAGGCTGTTGCATAAACCCTAATTGTTACTAACCCTTTTCACATAATTAACCTAGGTTGTATTAAGATCACTTTCACTTCAATAACACAAATAAGGATCACCTTCAACTTTCGCAAAAGAATCATGCTCATAGGGATAGAAGACGAATTGCATAAAAGGCTCAAACCTTTACCGCATTACCTCACATGGCTACCGTCGGGCTCACCCCGACCCTAGAAGTGGGTGGACTACTCGCTCTTCATCATGAATAAATTCATCAATAATAAAAGGAAATAACTTTGCATTAAAATAAAACTAAAGAAAGCTTACAACCAAACAAGCCAAATCCGCTCTCGCCTTTCCACCTTGCTATCGCCACAAGCTCTCTCTCTCTACTTACTACCTCTTCTCCTTCTCTAGAATTGAATGAATAAAAATCAGCCCATAAGGCTTTATTTATAGGCTTCATTCCCTCTCTAATTAGGAAAGAAACTCTATCTATATCTTATATCTATCTATCTACTTCATTAAGATAAATCATGGAAATAAAGAAATAAATCTAAAAAGGAAATATATCTAATGTAGGTAAATATCTCTTCCTCTTGATAGCACTTGATAGATCTTGATGGAATTTGCTCTCGAAAATATCTCAATCGGATTCGAGATAAAATCTTAACAAGAAGTCGGTTAAGCTCAGAATCGGCCTCTGTTGCTCACTAGATATCGAGTAAGGCAACTCGATATCGACCTGACTTTCTCGGTTTTAGCTCAGCTACTTAATATCAGCCAACAGGATGCATGTCGACTTGGTTTTTACTTGATATCGAGTAGATTAACTCGATATCGACTTCCATCTCTCAGCCCCAGATTTCTTGACTCGATTCCAAGATATTGACTCGGTATGGGGCACTCGATATCGACTTAAGGTAGTCTATATCGACCTCTCTGTTCTTCTTCTTCCTCAGCTTCCTCGATTCTTGCTAGCTCTGGTGGAAATCGACTGGCCAACTCGATATCGACTAAGGGTACTCGATATCGACTAGTGTGTGTCGAGTCGACTTTCTCGTTTCCAGCTTGAGTTGTCTTGGTTCTGCTGCTCCTTGACCTCGGACTTTCTATAGTTGACTTTGAGCTTTTTCTCCTTTCTCAGAACTGCTGTAAATTGCTTCGATTTCTGCGAAATTAAACAGAAATTGTTGTAGATTCCATAATTTGGAAAATAAGCATAAACTACATAGATTCTGTACTATTCTAGCCCAAATATATGAAATGTGTGCAGAAAAATGATATAAAAGTAACTATAAAACATGGCGAATTAGGCTCACATCAAACACCCCATAATTAAGCTTGCTTGTCCTCAAGCAATACCTTTAATTGTCATCCAGGGGAAGAAATCAAACTCTCAACATCTTAGATTCATTGCCATATAACCCTACAATCAATTACCATTATCGAAAAGGTACTAGTGTCACAAATCTATGCATGTGCAATTAAAAAGCAACATCTACTCATAAAAGAAGGGTTATGCAAAACATTCACATGTGACAAAGCATTAATAATCAAGAGGACTTTAATTTAAGCTCAATAAGGAGTAGATTGGTAAAAGGCTAAAGGTGGGCAAATATTTGGCAATGTGGTGCTAATAATCCGGGGAAATGGAGTACTTTCCAAACTTTCATACACATTCCTTCTTCATAAGAATCATCACATTTCACTCATTCACTCAATGCTTTTTTCACTATTATGTTTTTAACTCTCTAACCTCAGCACTGCCTTCTCGCGAGTCGCAAACATGGGTGTCATGAATGGCTCCTGATACTTAGTGCTTTGGACTCCTCACCTGTGTGTCCCATCTCACTGAACTATTATCTCAGCAAGCAGGGTCGATCTACCTTTATCTCTTGAGGTGATCGGATTTTTTCTCACTCATTAAATTTTCCATATATTTCAAACAATTTCCTACCAAACTCCAATAATTATATATAACAACACAACAACCATATAGTAATCTCCATAATGTAACATCATTCTCAACATAATCCCCGGATAGGAAATAAGGTAAAGAATGACAATATTTAGAATATGTGGAGCATATATGAAATAAGGCATAATATGGCTTTTGTGATGAGTAAGCATAGGCAAGGCTAGGATATAACAATATGAGCATTATATGGAAATATAAAGTCCTCCATCCTCTTATTATGCAACATGTCAAAAGCAACATCAAATTTTACCTCCTTTCATGGTTTTCAAGAAAATAATGCACTTCATTGTGACTTTCCTTTACCAGGCAATTTCATGCTATATCTCTAATGAATCCAATTTTGCATCGTCGAGTTCAATATAAGCCTTCCATGACATTAATCAAAAAAATTCGATGGGGGTCATTTTTTTTCAAACTTTGGAAAACATGCATACATGCACATAAATGAATAATGAATTCCAAAATAGCCATGTATAAGCAAATCAAGAAATAATGCACAAATAATGCACAAATATATTAAATATGCACAAAGTAAGCCCTTCCCCCACCCCATACTTAAACATTACAGTGTCCTCACTGTATAAAAACAAGGGTAAAGAAAGAAACTCACTTGACAGGTGTGCTAATCGTCAGAATCGAGTGCTATGCTACTGGGCCTAGTCCGATTTTAGCTTGATTCTATCCCCATGGACTTGAAAAATGTAGAAGAGAAATATCCACAATAGAAAAACTAAAAGTTCAAAACCAAAAACCAACAAACAACAATGTCCAAAAATCCCAAAAAATAAATGTCTATTTACAAGCTCTAGATTTTATAGCCGCTAGGCCGACTTTCTTCATGAAGCTCAAGGTGGCATTTGCAGGGCCCATGTAGCTTGGGCTTCAAATAGAACTCTATTCTTATCCATCAGCTGTAGTCCTCCTGAATGGATCTTGTTTACAATGAACGACCCCATCTTTTTCTTGTTGAATTTGTTGGGAAACCAATGATCCTTTGATTTGGAAACATAGATCTTGTCTCCAACTTCATACTCTTTAGGTTCATCATTGGAAATCCTACATATAAGCGCATATACCAAGGCAAACCTCTCCCATGTATAGATAGATCTTTAATGGAAATAAGAGAAGAATGATCCATACCTTGGCTTACCTTCGCAGAATCGGATATCGGAAGCTCCTGAGGGTCTGGTCGATATCGAGTAGGGTTACTCGATATCGAGTTGTGCTGCTCTTCTGGTGGAATCTCGGTCGAATTCAAGGAGGATGGGTCGATTTTGTCAGGTCGATATCGAGTAAGGTCACTCGATACTGAGTTGACTGGCTCATTATCGGCTGGCTTCTGCTCAATAGGAGGAATTGACTCAGCAGATGCAGGTCGATATCGACCAAAGGTGGTCGATATCGAGTCGGTTTCCTTGACATTCCTCTGCTCGATTTTTGGTGGGGCTGTCTCGGCATGGGAAGGTCGATATCGACATGTGGTAGTCGATATCGAGTGGTTCAGTGGGCACGTCGATTTCTCCTGGTCGATATGGACCCCATACTTAAGACCTGGCAAGGCATCCGAAAAATAGTTAGTCCAAATCGACTTACCTGGGTCTATGTCGATTGGATTCTCTGCTTCTTTGTTCAGGATTGCCATGATCTCTTCCACCTGGGCTTCCAAGTCCCTCTTTTCTAGCTCTTCGGGAGTCATATTTCTTACCTTAGGCTCCCCGCAAGTAATGTAACCAGCTGATATTTACTTTACCTTTTCCATGGGACCTGTATGCCTTTCAATTTTATGAAAGGAATACTCTATTACCTCATCGCTGATGTTGAAAGTGAGCACTCCCTCCCTTACGCTTATATTGGCATCCACCGTCGCCAAGAAGGGTCTTCCTAGAATAATTGGGCAAGCAGGGTCCTCCGCCATATCAATAACTAGGAAATCAGCAGGGACGAAGAACTTACCTACTTGCACTGGCACATTGTCCACCATGCCTGTTGGGATGACCACCGTGTTGTTTGCCATATAAAGCTTAGCATCCACAGGCTCTAGGGCACCTATCTTAATCATGGACCATATTGATAGAGGCATTATCCTCACACTGGCTCCTAGATCACATAATGCATTAAATTTATATTGACCAAACCCAATGGTTATAGCAAACTTACCTAAATCTGGCCTTTTCTCAAGAACGTCCATTTGGCTGTACTCCTCTGTGATCTCAACCATTGACCGCTTTTTGCTTAGGATCTCCTTGAGGAACTTGACATATGATGGCATTTCATTAAGAGCTTTTGTGAAGGGTATGGTGACATTGAGCCTCTGAAGCATCTTGATGAAGCGTTGAAACTTCTTCTCTACTGGGTCCTTTGGAGATTTTGTTGGGAAAGGCAGCTTCTTTTTCTGTTTCGGAGCCAGAACAGATGTCGGAGGTGTTGCAACGTCCTTGATGTCGACATGATTCTGCTCGACATCGACCACTATAGTCGATTTCGAGTTGGAGTGTTGTGCAGGCGAATCTTGGCCAAGCTGTTGCTCGATTTCGAGTTGATTTTGCTCGACATCGACCAAATTTTGGTCGACATCGACTTGTTTTTGGTCGTTTTTGAGATGCTTCTCACCTTCGTCCTGCTGCTTTCCGATCTCTGGCTCGCGTAGTTGGTACACACTCTTGAGCTTTACGGCTGCGATGTGTCCGGTCTTCCCTTTAGGATTTGGTTCTGTTTGCCCAGGGAGTTGCCCGATCTGTGGTGGAATTTGTGCCGCGAATTGACCCATCTGGGTCTCTATGTTCCTCTTCCAGATGTCCATCTATCCAAATCTTGTATTGAGGTTCTGGAGCTGATTGTTGATGGCGCTTGTAGACTGCTGCTGTTGTGTTTAATCCCGACGCATCTCATCGAGGATCATCTGTAGATCATCCTTTCGTTGATCTCTTTCTGGATGACCTGGAGCTCTGTATGGCGGGGGGTTCCTAGGGGCACCTTGGTTCCATTGTGGTTGCTGAAACCTTTGGTCCCCCATATAGCGATTTGGACCCCCTGCGTAAGCTACCTCTTCGTGGGTTTTTTCCATCCTGACTTGCTCTGTGTGTAGGCACTCAGTAGTGGTGTGCCGCTGTGAGCCGCATTCGATGCAGGGCTAGTTGATAGAGAGATACTTGACTTGCTTGAGGAGCTGGCGATTTTGATCTCTGTAGTACTGCTCCTTGACATCCGGGTCAATCTTCTTAGAAGGCTCATAGAGGGGCATGGATGGGGCTGGCCTGGCATAGGCATTCTCATCATAGTTTGTCGGAGTCCCATACTTATTGTCGTAGTTAGTAAGCTTGTCGAGGGTAGCCCATGCGTCAGCTGGTGGCATTGTCAGATACTCATAATGAGTATACTGGTTGATTCTATCCTTGGCGGCCAAATCAAGAGAATTGAAGAAGATCTCCTGAACGACATAGGGTGGCTGTCCATGTGTAGGGCATGATCGCAGTAGATCCTTATATCGTTCCCATGCTTTTGCTAGCGGCTCCTCAGGCTTCTGTTTGAAAGTTGTAATCTTCTAGCGGAGGAGCGCTGTCTTGGCAGGAGGAAAGAATTTGTTGAGAAATTCCTGCCTTACTTCAGCCCATGTTGTTAGGGATCGTGGAGGGAGACCTTCAAGCCACTTCAATGTTGGACCGGCCAGAGACCATCGAAAAGCTTTCATCTTGACATATTCCAGAGTAGTACCTTCAGCAAGAGTATGACACATGTCAGAAAAATTGGTAATATGTTCAAGAGGGCATTCATTAAATCTTCCATAGAAGGCATTCTTTTTAATCTCACTCAGGAAAGGAGTGCGAACTTCAAAATTATTTTCAAGGATTAGAATGGCCGATTCAGGAACGACGAGAGTCGGGTGCATGTAATCCTCTGCAGGGGTAGGGTATTGGGCAAGCTCAGCTTCTGCTTGCCTCCTTCGCTCAGCTTCTTGTGCAGTGCGTGCTCTCTCAGTGGTGAGAGCAGTATCCTTGGTGGCTAGTTCCCTCTGAAGCATCTCAATCATCTCAGCTTATGTTTTGGCGGTTTCCATGATCCTTTTCAGTTTAGAATGGATGTTTATAAGACGTTCCGGATCGTCTAAGGCGTCAAACTCAGGTGGTTGACCAGAACGGCAAATACACCTGCCAAATCAAAACTTAAAGAAAACGTGAGATCTAACTACCTAAGGCGCGAATGATTGCCTCCCCGGCAACGGCGCTAATTTGCTGTAGGGAGGAAATCGAGTTTAAATATAATGAAATAAATCAAACCAGATTCGTGCCCACGCTAATGATAACAAGACTTCCTCCCGATGAAGAAGTAGGAAGTCAGGATCAATCCTCAAGAAAGCTAGTCAGCGGATCTCAAGTAGCGGAGGAATCTCACGGGTAGAAACTCAAACACACAGGTAGAAACAACAGAGAAAAGAAAGCAAAGATAGCAGCTTGGGTCGATATCTACTACCAGTACTCGATATCAACTAAGGAAATCGACCACAAAAGCTCAAAATCGACTCAACAGAAAGCAAATCCAAAGCAGACAACTCGGCCTCGACAAAACTCAACTCGACATCGACCAGTTTCCTCGACGTCGACCAAAATTCGTCGATCTCGAGTAAAAACATAAACAAAGATTTGCAACTTTTCGAACGAAAACGAATATAAACACGAAATTAACTCAATAAACTAAAGACTTCCAAGATCGGGGTTTCAACACCACAACGATAACCATGTAAAATAACACATAAAGGCATAAAAGATCATGCTTTTCATCAAATAACTTTCGTTATTAACAAATAGGAAGATAGAGGCTGTTGCATAAACCCTAATTGTTACTAACCCTTTTCACATAATTAACCCAAGTTGTATTAAGATCACTTTCGCTTCAATAACACAAACAAGGATCACCTTCAACTTTCGCAAAAGAATCATGCTCATAAGGATAGAAGACGAATTGCATAAAAGGCTCAAACCTTTACCGCATTACCTCACATGGCTACCGTCGGGCTCACCCCGACCCTAGAAGTGGGTGGACTACTCGCTCTTCATCATGAATAAATTCATCAATAATAAAAGGAAATAACTTTGCATTAAAATAAAACTGAAAAAGCTTACAACCGAACAAGCCAAATCCGCTCTCGCCTTTCCACCTTGCTCTCGCCACAAGCTCTCTCTCTACTTACTACCTCTTCTCCTTCTCTAGAATTGAATGAATAAAAATCAGCCCCTAAGGCTTTATTTATAGGCTTCATTCCCTTTCTAATTAGGAAAGAAACTATATCTATATCTTATATCTATCTATCTACTTTATTAAGATAAATCATGGAAATAAGGAAATAAATCTAAAAAGGAAATATATCTAATGTAGGTAAATATCTCTTCCTCTTGATAGCACTTGATAGATCTTGATGGAATTTGCTCTCAAAAATATCTTAATCGGATTCGAGATAGAATCTTAACAAGAAGTCGGTTAAGCTCGGAATTGGCCTCTGTTGCTCACTCGATATCGAGTAAGGCAACTCGATATTGACCTGGCTTTCTCGATCTCAGCTCAGCTACTCAATATCGGCCAACAGGATGCATGTCGACTTGGTTTTTACTCGATATCGAGTAGATTAACTCGATATCGACTTCCATCTCTCAGCCCCAGATTTCTTGACTCGATTCCAGTATATTGACTCGGTATGGGGCACTCGATATCGACTTAAGGTAGTCGATATCGACCTCTCTGTTTTTCTTCTTCCTCAGCTTCCTCGATTCTGGCTAGCTTTAGTGGAAATCGACTGGCCAACTCGATATCGACTAAGGGTACTCGATATCGACTAGTGTGTGTCGAGTCGACTTTCTCGTTTCCAGCTTGATTTGTCCTGGTTCTACTGCTCCTTGACCTCGGACTTTCTGTAGTTGACTTCGAGCTTTTTCTCCTTTCTTAGAGCTGTTGTAAATTGCTTCGATTTCTGCGAAATTAAACAGAAACTGGTGTAGATTTCAGAATTTGGCAAATAAGCATAAACTACATAGATTCTGTACTATTTTAGCCCAAATATATGAAATGCGTGCAGAAAAATGATATAAAAGTAACTATAAAACATGGCGAATTAGGCTCACATCAGTAATCAAGGTGCTTTTCAATCGTTATTTGATTTGATATACACATGCATCTTTCAAGTTCCTTGATTCTGGATCTAGGGATTCCTTTCGCAAATTGGAAAGCTGATTTGTGATAATTAACTTTTTGCCCTGAAATGCTACAATATTGATCTATAATTGATTTGGACATTAAGCAAGTTGAGGTGTTACCTCTGGTGAAGATAATAATATCATCAGCGAATGAAAGGAAATGGATATTGTAACGACTCGGATATAAATACCCGAGTTACGTTTCGAAGGTTGGATACCTTCGTTCGGATCTTGCAATCCAGGTACGGGTCGAGGTTTCAAACCTCTTTAAGCATTAGTAATTAAAGCGGGGGTTTCAGACCCCAAAACAAGCGTAGGGCTGTTGGGTACACTTACCTTGTCCTAAAGACTAAGTCGCAGAAATTCATTTAAGTAAAGCGGAATGGAAGCGGAAGTAAAGTACAACTTGCCACGGCGAGGGTCGGGTAAAAACCAAAACCATAAATCATAAATCATAATCAAATATCACTTAGCCAAATTAGCGAGTTAGACCGGTTCTTTGCTTTCGCTCAGGAGGATTCCCCGTCATAGAAGTATGGAGCAGGCAAGGAGCACGTACCTAGCACTATCCACGAAGTCAGACCCAGAGACGCTTGCGGGCCCTAAAGACCGCGCGAAGGTCATATAACATGCCTATACCTAGAATAAAGGATGTTATAATGCAGTACAAAATTTAAACACGCAAGTCATGCTTATCAAGATATATAAATATAAGTGCAGAAAGACTGTAAAGGCACCCAAAGAATGCCAAGTGACATATCCCTCTCCTACTCTGTCCCCTTTTTCATGAGCAGACCTGGCCAGTACGGTACCCATTTCATCATCTGTGTGCACATATCATCATATCATCATCATATCATCCTGCTCATGCCCGATGGTGCTGGGCTATCTCATCATGCTCATCTAACGACAGTACTGAGTCATGGCAAGCCCGATAGGGCTGGCTACCCTTTGACCCTAGCAAAATACTCTAGGACTCACATATAACAATCGTTTTCTTTTCAAATGCATAAAGAATAGGGATGTTCATTCATAAGTACAAGTCTTAAGCATGATACTACATGGCATGCTATTATGCATATGCAACACCTACATATTATATGACACATCAGGCTGGAGGTCCGAGTTGCTGAGTAAGCTCACATAGGAAACTTACCTAGAGGCGTGCAGAATCCAAGCAATCAGCACCAATAGCAAGAAATGTCCAACATATCACAAATCACCCAACAAATATACCAATATGCATGAGTCTACCTAAGTCACACAAGGCACCCTTAACTATCATACATAACTTCACATATCTCATTTCAAATTATTCCATCTTATCTCATCATAAATCATTTCACGTTCATCTCATCTCAACATATAATTTCTCATCCATCATCTCTTCTTGAATCCTTATATAACATTTCATATCTTATTTAAAATTCACATAATTCTCAAGCAGGATTATACAATAAATTCATTGAGTTAAATCAAGTAAATCATTTTCCCAAAGTTTTCCAAACTCTTAAATCTCAAGTTTAAGTCAACCCATAATCGAAACAATTTCTCAAATCATCCTTGTCCAAATCAACAGGAAGTATCAAATTTTCTAAGTCAACCCAAAATCTTGTTTTATAAAAATATTCCGCCATTTTTGTTTTCAAACAATAAATCATTTAAGATATATTTCCGAAAACTTGAAAACTCTTTTTAAAATAATTTATTGCAATATATGACTAAAATAAACACCAACTATATTTATATATAAAACATTTCAAATTTCCCAATCACATTTTAAAACACATTTCAACATCACTAATTAACATATCCCAATTAATCTATTTTCAAAAAAATTTATAACATATACATAATTCATTTTCATTTTTTCCAGAATTTATATTTAACACAAAATTTCAGAATATAATAATAATAATAATCAATTCAAATACACATATATAATAACTATATAACAACATAAGATATAACACATTAACATACACATAAAAACAACAACCCTTTTTAAACGAAATAGTCCAAAGAAGACTGAGCCGAACCAGACAAATAAGGAAAAAGAAAGGAAGAAACCGTGTTCAAGACCCTTCTTCAACCTCTGACAAGGCCTACAAAACGAAAAAAAAAGTTCTCAGGAAGCTCTCATCCAACCCACACACACATCTCCCTCCTAGACATCAAGCACACGAAGCACATAGAAAAAGAAGACACTGAAAAGAGAGGAAGAGAAGGAGGTTACCACGACTTGAAGATCTCGCCAGAAAATGTCCGATTGGATCGATTCGGCTCCGACGAAGGTGGATTCGAGCTGTTCTTGGCCTAGGAAGGAGGGGGAGTGATTAAAGGTTCACCTTTACATACGAATTGAGTGAAAGGAGGAAGAATGGGTGGCTTACCGCTCGGATTGAGCCGAAACAGGGAATGAAGAGGGGGAGGAGAAGTCTCGGTGGTCCCTAGCTACTCCTGGGCTGCTCGGGGTTCGTCTTAGTCATCGAAGGAGGGATATTTTCTGCTGCTATGGTTCATCGAGAAGAAGGGGCAATGGAGGCCTGAATGGTGGCGCTCAGCTCTTCACGGTAATAGGGGAGCTCGGCTCTAATGATGGGGAGCAGATGGTGGTGTAGGTTGCGACAATGATCAACGAGGAGAAGGGTGGTGGCAGCTAACTGAGGCACAAGAGGTGAGTGGTGGTGTCATGGTATCTGGTGGTTGCGGCTCGAAGAGAACGAAATGAGGAGACAGTGATTGCTGAATTGGTGATGGTGGGTGGATTTGGCAAAACAGGGTAATAAGAGAGGATTTCCTTGTGTTTTGCTTGAATGGAAATGAGGAGGAGGCAAAGGGAGGGTCAGGATGATTGTGGATGAGGTTTAGGGTTTCGGATTGCCCTATTTTATAGAGACAGTTGGATAAAATCGGGTACAGTTGGGTGGGTGAAGGTGAGTATGAGGGAGTGAGGAAGAAATTGCTCCCTAACGGCATTGCAATTCTGAGGGGTATAGAAGAAGACAAAC
Source organism: Persicaria tinctoria (assembly GCA_037127255.1). NCBI lineage: Eukaryota > Viridiplantae > Streptophyta > Magnoliopsida > Caryophyllales > Polygonaceae > Persicaria > Persicaria tinctoria. The sequence continues at coordinate 44,538,777 of JBANSL010000011.1, read as the reverse complement.
GAGGGGAAGAAAAATCAAAGGAAAAGAAGGAAAGAAAATAGTTGTGGTCTCCAAGTCTCAATTCAAATACCCGGAGTTGAAATCTCGAAACTCGCTACTCTCAACTCTAACAAAATTTCAAATCGAAATCTTCAAATAATTTTCAAACGATCGTATTAAATTAAATTTCCCAACTCGAAGTTCGGAAGCGGAAATGGAATCCATCAAAATCCAAAATTTAAAATGATGTCGGAACGATTTTAAAATCGAAACTTGTGCTCGAGGATGAGTTTTCTCCCACTTTTACAAATTGAGTATAATAATAATATATTTGATTAAATAAATAATAATATAAAATAAAAAATATATTCGGCATTTACATTCATCCACCTCTAAAAACAAGTCTCGTCCCCGAGACTAAAATCATTCAAAAGCAGGGGGGAAGAAGTTTGAATTCGGTGAGTCCGAGGATAATGCCATTGATTCCGTAAGTACCTCTTAAGTGCCCCTATGAAGCACTCACAATATATTAGCCGTGATCATGATATCCCCAATTGATCGTAACAAGTATGTGATATGGCCCCCTATCACATCCTTACCCTGTCTTCTCGGTTATATCATAACTCAATATATAAGTGCCCCTACAAAATGCTTCCCGACTAGATCTTAACAAGCATCATAACTTCCCGACTAGGTCTTAACAAGCAATATATAAGTGCCCCTACAAAATGCCTGTATCCACTTCGTAAGACGTCATAATGTAAATCCAGTTCTTTAAAGTTCAAAAGAGTTTTGTAAAGGAAAGATTGGCCGTGAAATCATTGAAATCTCGATATCGTTTATTCTTTGAAAATCCAAATTGATCATTTTCAAACCCGCTCAAAATCTTCAAATTCGATGTTTAACCAAGCAACTTTACACCAAAAACAAGTCAAATCCTTTCAAATCAAGATTTCGTCAAAATCTTTTGAAAACCAAATCAGTTTCCCGCATATCAATCAAGCAAATTTAGAAGCTAGGAGGTAGAATCATCCATCTCTAAGGGCTAATCCCATATTTTCTCCCTAGGTTCCAGATTCAAATCAATCTATCAATCTTAACTCAATGAGAATCATAAGCCAAGAGAAGGTTCAATAAAGTAAAACAAAGTAATATAGAAATACTCTAGAAGGAGGATTGAATAGAGTAAGCCGGTTTTTCGCAGATAATCTCAAGACTTTTGAAGCTATTGCAAAACCCTTTGAGATTAGACGTAATACTTCTTCTGGCAAACCTGAATAACAAAGTTAAACAATTCGAACCAAGTGCGGAAATAAGGTAAAGCAGTAAGTAAAGGACTCAATGAATTGTTTACGAGGTTCAACACGAACTTGGCCCACGTCCTCTCCTAGGGTTCTTCCACAACCCTACGATTCAACCGACTTTTATTGATTCACAAGACTTAGGATCCTAATAGCTCACCGAGAAGCCTCTCTCCTATACAATTGCAATCTAGTCAACTCACGTTCCCTTGGAGTCCTAGACCAATCTAGAAGAGCCACACCTCTCTCAGCTATCTAGTACAATCCTCTTACACTTAGTGAATCAATCGCCTAATGTCCACTTCCTGAGTTACAAACTCTCGAGTATAACACTCGCTCGAAATATATCTTATAAGCTCACGGTGTAACTCTCAAATGCTTTGAAATGAAATAACATACTCTTAAGAACTAGTAGAGAGCACATGAAGAAGACATATTTCACTTGTAGGCTTGAGTGTCAATGAGAGCTCGTGTTCAATGAATATCGTTGTCCTCTTTTCTCCATCTTCTTCTTATACAAATCAACTCGGAGCCTAGAGATCTTCTTCAACGGCTAAAACCTATTGTGGCTTGGGAAGAAATCTCCATGATCTTCTATATTTGGAAACTCGGACGCCATGATCTTCCAATTTGAATTCTCTAGATTTCAAGCTTATGGAAGGAGATAATTTTCGAACAGCTTCCTGAAATGTTAGTATATAAAATAATATCTGGAAGCATATAATAACATAAAATAATATTCGGACATAATATAATAAAGTACAGGTTTTGTGTTTCATCAACACAGCTGTAGCTTCAAGACCTTTGACACAAACTGTCTATCAAAGCCTTTGAAACTAATTTCGATTTTTATCAAGGGAGTAGAGTTATCAATCTCCCCCTTGATGAAAGACAAAACCTGTGCATCCCTGCAACTTAGTCAAGTAATAATATCATAAGTAAAAACGGACTAAGTACCTGCATGTAGGCGTGGCCACGGGTTACGGGTCAACCCGTGACCCGCCGGGTCGTACGGGTCAATGACCCGCCGGGTCCGGGTTGACGGGTTGGCGGGTGGGGACGGGTAGCGGGTTACGGTCGGGGAATCCGTGACCCATGACCCGGAGGGTTGACCCGGCGGGTCGACCCGCCGGGTCAACCCGCTTTTTAAAAATATTTTTTTTTTGAAAAATTTATTTTTAATAAAATAAATTTTTAATATTATGTAAATTATGTAAATTATTCTTAAAATAACTCACAATAATACATAAACTAATATGCAATATGCAATGTGAGACAAATAAACCCCATCCTTCTCCTTTTATAGACTTGGAAGTCTTCCTTCCTTCCCCTCATTTCCAATGTGGGACAAAGGCTTTGTCCCACATCGAAAATATAGAGTTAGAATGAGAAGGCATGGGGCTATATATATGTATCTCACTACCACATTTCTTCCACTTCATTTGTTTCCTAAATTTCCTACATTGGAAATTAAGTTGGAAATGAAGTTTGAGAAATATATTCTCATATTTTTTTCTCTTACATCACACAATGAAATTATTGTGGATGAAAGAATTAATATGGAGATATAATCTTCCTACATTTTTAACACTTTATATCAAAGTGATAAAATGTGTTGTGAAGATAAAATCTTTACATATTATTTATTTATTTATTTTAATAGTCATTTTTTCAAAAAAAAAAAGATTTTTTTTTTTAAAATAATGTAACCCGCCGGGTCAAGGGGTCGACCCGGCGGGTCAACGGGTCGACCCGAACCCGTCAACCCGTGAGATTTACGGGTTAGGGTTCGGGTCGGCCAACCCTGACCCTTGACCCGGCGGGTCCGACCCGTGGCCACACCTATCTGCATGGGTTAGACAAATGTTGGATAATAATTTTATCATGAAAAACATCCAACCAAAAACAAGCAAGGTCTTCCAAGACCTTTGAATCACAGCAGTGTTTTAAAAAAAAAGTCTAACATCAACACCAGATCATCTCCCCCTTTTTGTCTTTCAACAAAGGGAGGAGGTAAAACAGTTACCAAAAGTTTTGAAACAGTTTCCAAAAACCAGCAATGTTTCAGATTCAGGGTTAGAGTAGGATAGGGTTAAGCTTCATCGTCCGGAGCATCATCCGTGAGCAGCGACCTCAGACCGTGCAACAACTTGGACACCCCGCTCATCTCCGTCATAAACTTCTTCTGCAGCTCCTTGATATTCAAGCGAACTTCCTCCAAGCCCAACTCCAGGTTGTCCATGCGCTCATCAATGTTAGAGGCAGTGAGAAGAGTCTTTGAGGGAGAGGCAAGACTCCAAGTCCCTTGGGGTGACTGAGTGATGCCAATGTTCTCAAAGCTCTTGGAGTCGAACTTACCCATATGACGATGTTGTTCTTCATTTTTTAAATCAATTCCTGAAGCTTTGAAGATATGGGTCAAAAGGGTGGCAAAGGGGAGGGGAGTTCCTTTTCTGGCTTTTCGAGTATGAGCCATGGATCTTAGAATAGTATTGGCCAGATCAAGATCAAGGCCGTTCAAGATGCGGTATAAAAGGACCATGGCATTGTCGGTAAGGAGAGAGCCAGAGTTTATACGGGGTAAGAGGCAACACACAATGATATTGAAAATAATTTTTGCCTCTAGGGTAAGGGATGAGTGGGTAAGCTGTTTTGAGGTGTTGTTGGATGATTCGGGTAGGAGATATTTGGATCGGGCAAGGGTAATGCATTCTTCTCTTGTGGCGTTTTCAGGAGAGGGTGGACAAGGGCTAGGTAGGCCAAGGAAACCAGCGAAGTCAATGGAGTTGAAAGAGATTCTAACTCCCTTGACGACTGATTCCAAAGACCAACCACCGGCATTGTGTTTGGCTTTAAGATTAATATAAAGCAGGCGGGTAAGTTGGGGATAATAAACAAATTCAAGGTTGAGAAGGGTCCAGGCAGGGGATTGTTTGAGGAGAGAGATGCATGGCAGATTCAAAGCTTCTAAGAACTCAAGATCAATAAAATCAGAACAACATATCTTACGAGTTCGAAACTCATCTACCCACTTTCCAGCCTTCTCAGCATTTTCAAACCAAGAAGAGGGCAAGGATTGGTTTACCTGGATGAGGGCAGGTGGATCAGCATTTTTCCTACGAGCCTGTGTGGGAGCAGTCCTCTTGGCAGGCGCCTCAAGGCTTGTGAGAGTGCCCTTCCTGGTGCGCTCGAGAGATGGAGGCTTTGTTGCTGGGGCTTTCCGCTTCTTCGGAGACGGGGGAGGAGGAGGAGGAGAAGGAGAGGGAACAGATTCAGGCTCCTCATCCTCTTCATCCTCTGACTCCGAGTCCTCAGTGGACCCTTCAGCGTCCTCGTCGTCTCGAGTTTCGTCGGCCTCCTCTTCCTCTTCCTCAGGTTCCTCTTCGGTGGGAACCTCATCCTCTGCAGCTTTTAGGGCCTCTTCCTCGGCCTGCTTTCTGGCTTTCTCAGCCTCCTCCTCGGTTAGTTTCCTTGCCAGCTCGGCCTCCTCCTCGGCCTTTCTCTTTCTCAAAGCTTCTTCCTCGGCTTCCTTGGCAGCATCTCGTTCCAAAATCGCATATAGATCCTCCTCTTCCTCCCCCTTCTCAGCAATGATTATCTTTTTCCCTTTTTGCTTAGCACTGAGAGGTTTCTTTGCTGAGCGCTTTAGAGAACGCTTGGTTTCTGTAGTCGTGCTCTCAGAGATGGTGCTCTGGACAGTAGCTGGGACGATTGCTTGTGGAGTGGATTCTGGTTGAGGGGAAGTAGCAGTGGCCTGGCGTCCCTTGGGGGTGGCGCCAAGACGTTTGGGAGTGGAGGTTTAGTTTGATTTGGGAGCCATTGAGATATTCGGCTAGGGTTTCAAAACAGGTTGAGAGTTTGAAGAAGAAGAAGAATAATTGGAAAGGTTTTAGGTAAATCTGAAGTTGTGAGATAATCGGGTGAGGTTTGGGGTTTTAAAGGGGAGAGAGGGTTAAGTGATGGGACGGGTTTAGAGTTCCAATGAGGGTAATCATAACATTGCCTTTTTTGAAAATATTTTAATTCAAATTTCAAACCTTCTTCTCACAATTTAAAATAGGAGGGAAGAAATCCGAAAATATCTTTTCCAAAAATAAAACACATACTCGAATGGAGGAATAAAATATGCAACATATATAAAGAAGTTTAAAATCCATTAAAAACTATATTTGATCAAATATCTAAAGAGATATCAACCAAATATATGGTCCGTTATATGTACTCTATCATTCAGTTCACAAACTTTGACATAATTCTAAAAGGTCTTGACACTGATTAGAATTTATCTTTTGTAAAGAGAAAGCTCCCCCTACGAAAGTGCATCCTTGTTAAGCATTCTAATCTCACATCTAATGAAGGTGAACCTGTCCTTTGCCAAAGGCTTAGTAAAAATGTCAGCCCATTGATAATCAGTTGGAATAAAAGATATGGACACATCACCTTTTTCGACATGGTCCCTAATGAAATGATGTCTCACATCCATATATTTGGTTCTTGAATGCTGAACATTATTCTTTGTGATTGATATGGCACTTGTATTGTCACACTTACTGGGAATACCTTTAAGGTTGATGTCAAGATCTCTCATTTGTTGAGCTATCCAAAGGATTTGGGAGCAACATGCTCTAACTGTTATGTATTCGGCTTAGTAGTGGATAAAGCAACTGAGTTTTGTTTCTTTGAATGCCAACTGATCAAGGATGCTCCTAAGAATTGGCAACATCCTGACGTGCTCTTTCTATCCACCTTATAGCCTGCAAAATCTGCATCAGAATACCCGATTAATGTAAAATCTTTTTGCTTTGGGTACAACAAGCCAAGCTCCTTAGTGCCACTGAGATATCGAAAGATCCTCTTCACATCTACGAGGTGAGATTCTTTAGGATCAGCTTGAAACCTAGTACACATGCAAACACTAAACATGATGTCAGGTCTACTAGCTGTAAGATATAGTAAAGATCCAATCATTCCCCGATACTCCTTTTGATTGACACTCTTCCCAGTCTTGTCTTGATCTAGAGATAATGTTGAGCTCATGGGTGTCTTGGCTGCTTTGGATTGATCCATCTTGAACTTCTTCAAGAGATCCTTAGCGTACTTGCTTTGGTTGAAAAATATCCCTTTCTTGGATTGATGAACTTGTAATCCCAAAAAGAAGTTGAGTTCACCCATCAAGCTCATCTCAAATTCACTGCACATGATGTCAGAAAATTCCTTGCACAAAGATGTGTTAGTAGCACCAAACAATATATCATCAACATATATTTGAATAACCAAAATGTCCTTTCCTTTGGTCTTGATAAAAAGAGTCTTATCGATCAACCCCCTTTTAACATCGTTTTCTAAAAGATATTTTGACAAGCGCTCATACAAAGCTCTTGGGGCTTGTTTCAAACCATAACGCGCTTTGTCTAGTTTATAAACATGATTAGAAAATTCCGAACTTTTAAAACCTGGGGGTTGAGCCACATAAACTTCTTCCTCTAAGAAACCATTAAGAAAAGCACACTTGACATCCATTTGATATAACTTTATGCTCATAAAAGATGCAAATGCTAATAAAATGCAAATGGCTTCAAGCCTGGCTACTGGAGCAAAAGTCTCCTCATAGTCAATACCTTCCTCTTGATTGTAGCCTTGAGCAACAAGCCTTGCTTTTTTCCTCACGATCTTACCATTCTCATATAGCTTGTTTCGAAATACCCAACGTGTGCCAATGACTGATTGATGCTTTGGCCTAGGCTTCAAGGTCCAGACTTTGTTCCTTTCGAATTCGTTGAGCTCACTTTGCATAGAAATGATTCAGTCTGGCTCTTGAAGGGCCTCATCTACTTTCTTTGGTTATATAAGAGACACAAACGCGTGAAAAGCACAAAGATCTTTAAGTTTAGAACGAGTTTGAACACTAGATGTAGGGTCAGAAATGATATCCTTTAATGAGTGTGATGAGGAGTATTTGAATTTTCTTTTGCTAGTCTCCGCTTCTTGATTCGTCATACCAGTAGGATTGATTTGTTATACATCTGACTCCGTGGACCTGTTAGGTTCAGTTACAGCAGTTTCTGATGTTTCAACACTGTTGGATTGGACACCAAGGGCTTTGGACGAATCTTCAACACCTTGGACCAATTCTTCAGTGTTGAGAATCTGTTCCTGCATGTTCCTCTTCTCTGTGTTCTTGGTAGCAACATCATCACTATCCTCGTTCTCTATATGGATGTTAAGATCTAAATCTACAACACTTTCACTCAAAGAACCGTCATTGCATTCATCAAATATAACATGTATACTTTCCTCAACTAACTTGGTCCTTTTGTTGAAGATTCTATAAGCTTTGCTACTTGTGGAGTAGCCAAGAAATATACCTTCATCACTACGCGCATCAAATTTCCCAAGGTTATCTTTTCCATTGTTATGAACAAAACAAGTACAGCCAAAGGGTTTAAAGTAAGATATAAGTGGTTTGCGGCCTTTGAAAAGTTCATAAGGAGTTTTCTTTAAGATGGAACGTATAAGACAACTGTTCAAAATATAGTTAGTTGTGTTAATAGCTTCAGCCAAATAGGTTTTAGGTAATGCATTTTCTAAAAGCATAGTCCTGGCCATGTCCTCTAGGGTGCGGTTCTTTCGTTCCACAACCCTATTTTGTTGAAGTGTCCTAGGAACAGAAAAGTTATGGGAGATGCCATATTTAGCACAAAACAAATCAAACTGAAGTTGATCAAACTCCCTACCATGATCACTCCGAATTGACACTATGGGCTCGTTTCTTAAAGTTTGCAACTCCTTACAAAGTTTTGAAAACTCAATTAAGCCCTCTGACTTTTCTTTTAAAAATGCAACACAAGTATATCTAGAAAAATTATCAATAACAACAAGCATGTACTTTTTACCATTGGGAGATTTGACTCGCATAGGACCATATAAATCCATATGTAAAAGTTCAAGGGGTCTAGAAGAACTTACAACCTTTTTGGGTTTGAAAGAGCTACGTGTTTGTTTACCTCGTGTGCATGCCTTGCACATCTCAATACCTTTGAAGTCCAACTCAGGTAGCCCTATTACAAGCCCTTTGGACACAAGCTTCTGTAGTGTATGTGGACTCACATGACCGAGTCTCCTCTGCCGGAGCTTTGGATCGTCCGTCAAAGCCTTTAGACAGGTTAAGCTTCCTTGTGCCACTTGCTCAACATTTACAGCATATATATTGTTGTAACGATATGCAGTTAGAACAAGTTCACCTGTATCTTCTCTGCACAATAGACATCTTTTCTTGTTAAATCTGACATCATTGCCACTATCACATAATTGAGAAACGCTAAGCAAATTATACTACAAACCATTCACAAGATAAACATTTTTAATACTATGGTTGGAAACACTCCCAACACTACCAATACCAACGATGTCACACTTTCCTTTGTCACCAAGAGTGATTGTTCCAATGGATTGCTTCTTTAGATCATGAAAGAGAGAACTCCTTCCGCTCATATGCCTCGAGCATCCACTATCAATAATCCATTTTTGCTCCTTCACCTTGGTGATCTCCTGCAAAACAAACATTAACCTTTGTGGCTAGACCAATAAGCAAATTTAGATCCATTATTGGGATAAACCATATTTGGTAAAATAGTGCATTTGGGGACCCAAACTTGCATTATCCGTTCTTTTCTCAAATGAACAGGGAATGTATTGCGAATGATATGTGGATCCTTTATCCTACAGGGGCAGGTCTCTTTTAAATGTCCCTTTCTAGCGCAGTGGTGACATATAGGAGAGGTTCTGCTTCCTTTTGCCTTTACAAAAGTGGTAATGTGCTGCTTCTTTAAAAACCTTGGATTGTAACCAATACCACTTTTGTTTAGAGAACTTTGTTGCTCACCCAACATCCTATCAAGAGTGCCTTTGGATTCGGTAAAACTTATGAGGGATGTCTGTTGGTCTTGAATCTTATTATTCAAGGAGATCTTCTCGTTCTCTAAGTCATGATGTTCACTTCTTAGAGAGGAGAGATCTTGCTTGAGTTCAGATTTCTCTAAGTCAAGAGTCTTGACTTTAATGTGAAGACTTGAATAAGAAGCTTCAAGACTTTTGACCCTCATAGACAAATCATCAATAGTTCTTTCCTGGTCCACAGTTTTCTTAATAAGAGTGTTAGTCTGGGCAATAAGTTTCTCTTCATTAGCAATCATATTAGAAAGGAATTCCGATAATACCTCTTTTGGACTTGCCATAAGTTCTCTTACAGTTACCTCAAGCTTTTCATCGTGAGATTCATCTCCCGAGGCCATAAGACAGACGTTGGCCTTCTCATCATCGGACTCTGAGGCAGAATCGCTCCAAGTTGCCACCATGGCTTTCTTTTTCCATCTATCACCCTTCTTGGACTGGCTCTTCATCTTTTGAGGGCAGTCTTTTACAAGATGATCTGTTTCACCACATTCAAAACAAGACAAAGGTTTAGTCTTCTTGTCATATTTGTTGTATTGAGACTTACCTTGAAATTTAGAAGACTCTGATCCATCCTTGTTGTTGAATTGTTTCTTTATTTTGTGGATTCGAGAAAGGCCTCTTGTGATAAGAGCAAAAGGATCATCCTCATCGTCATCCTCATCTTCTAAATCAGATACATCTTTGGGCTCATCCTTCTTAGACGTGAGCGCCAAGTTTTTGGTGCTTGCTGGAAGTTCTCCATCGTCTTCATTGAGAATCATCTCATGCGTGATCAGCTTTCTAAGCAAGTCATCAAGGGGCAGAGTGGTGAGATTTTTGGCTTTCTCTATGGCTGTTACTTTAGGACCCCATTTTTCTTTTGGGAGGCACCTCAATATCTTCCTCACTTTCTCAACATTCGTAAAGCTCTTGCCGAGAGAGTCAAGGTTGTTGGTGATTTCCGTGAACCATGTGAACATGGCCTTAATAGACTCATCAGGCTTCATTTTGAAAAGTTCATACTTTTGAAGGAAGATACTGATCTTGGTGTCCTTCACTTGGCTGGTTCCTTTATAGGTGACAACCAGCTTGTTCCAAATCTCTTTAGCTGACCTACAAGATGAAATACGGTTAAACTCATCGGTGCTAAGACCACAATAAAGCAAGTTAATAGCCCTGTAGTTTTTGGAGATGAGTTCAAGATCCGCTTGGACGTATTCAGACTCCTTCTTCGAAATTTTGGTTTCATTTGGTCCGTCTTTCTCTGGAACTTTCGACCCATTCTCTATAATGTTCCAAAGTTCCAGATCTTGATCTATAATGAACATCTTCATCAATGATCTCCAGCGGAAAAAGTTGTTTCCTATAAAGAGTGGTGGTCTACTAGTAGACCTTCCCTGTGCAAATCCTCCGCTTGCTTCCCCAGACATGATAAAAAACTGACAAGATTGTTAGATCAAAAGCAGTGAGTAAAGCTCTGATACCAATTGAAGGTTCGATAAAGTAAAACAAAGTAATATAGAAATACTCTAGAAGGAGGATTGAATAGAGTATGCCGGTTTTTCGCAGATAATCTCAAGACTTTTGAAGTTATTGCAAAACCCTTTGAGATTAGACGTAATACTTCTTCTGGCAAACCTGAATAACAAAGTTAAACAATTCGAACCAAGTACGGAAATAAGGTAAAGCAGTAAGTAAAGGACTCAATGAATTGTTTACGAGGTTCGGCACGAACTTGGCCTACGTCCTCGCCTAGGGTTCTTCAACAACCCTACGATTCAACCGACTTTTATTGATTCACAAGACTTATGATCCTAATAGCTCACCGAGAAGCCTCTCTCCTATACAATTGCAATCTAGTCAACTCACGTTCCCTTGGAGTCCTAGACCAATCTAGAAGAGCCACACCTCTCTCAGCTATCTAGTACAATCCTCTTACACTTAGTGAATCAATCGCCTAGTGTCCACTTCCTGAGTTACAAACTCTCGAGTATAACACTCACTCGAAATATATCTTATAAGCTCACAGTGTAACTCTCAAATGCTTTGAAATAAAATATCAGACTCTTAAGAACTAGCAGAGAGCACACGAAGAAGACATATTTCACTTGTAGGCTTGAGTGTGAATGAGAGCTCGTGTTCAATGAATATCGCTGTCCTCTTTTCTCCATCTCCTTCTTATACAAATCTACTCGACGCCTAGAGATCTTCTTCAACGGCTAGAACTGATTGTGGCTTGGGAAGAAATCTCCATGATCTTCTATATTTGGAAACTCGGACGCCATGATCTTCCAATTTGAATTCTCTCGATTTCAAGCTTATGGAAGGAGATAATTTTCGAACAGCTTTCTGAAATGTTAGTATATAAAATAATATCCGGAACCATATAATAACATAAAATAATATTCGGACATAATATAATAAAGTACATGTTTTGTGTTTCATCAACACAACTGTAGCTTCAAGACCTTTGACACAAACTGTCTGTCAAAGCATTTGAAACTAATTCCGATTTTCATCAAGGGAGTGGAGTTATCACCAAGAAATGCATAATCGCTTAAACCAACCAATCTCCAACCAACACGTCATAATGCTCTGAGCCTCTATTTATTTCTGAGCCGATTGAGTGATGAACATAAATGGAAATTTTATATAAAAAAATAAGCATATTTATTTCAAAACCAGTTGATTAAACTTTACCCACATGCAAGAGGTTGCCTCTAGAATTGAAAAAGAACGAGTTTCATCCGAAAAAATGACATTGAATCCAAGTTCTGAAGATTTATAGCAAATCACAGGGATTTTCTCATTCTGGACATAGTTGGGTTTCGCTAAAATCTGGTTGTGATAGGACCACTTGCTCTTACAGGTTACACTTTTTAATGGATCTTTGCATTCTGGATGGTGATCATCCTGGGTGTAGCTGGGTTATCTATGGTTGGTTATAATGGACCTTTTCATTTTGGATGGTGATCATCCTGGATGTAGTTGGGTTTATGTGAATTTGATATAATTGGATGGATTCTTCTCTGTCATATGCCATGCAAAACCATATTTTTTTTTTCCTGAATTAAATGATAGTGATCTGAACTTTACTTTGGATATATTATCTTGAGTTTGGTTTTAATAAAATAGCTCACTTTCACAGGTTACCACAAGTATTGATACTGAAGGTGGGCATCCAAGTCCACAAGAGTTTGCTTAGTTTGTGTGCAGTTAGTTATCAAAGTCTAAACTGATGTCTTTATCTCTTCATATCAGCAAATATCCTCTTTCAATTGTGTTAGTTGGGGTTAGTGATGGGCCATGGTACACGATGAAAGAATTTGATAACAATATCCCTGCACGTGACTTTGATAATTTCCAGGTAAGATATCCTCGTATTGCATTTTTTTAATGAGTCAAACAAATCTACCTTCATTTAACCTTACTGTTGTTAAGTGATAATGGAGACTCTTGTGTTTTTTGTTTCTTTAGTTTGCAATCTCATTGCTATTACTCAAACAAGCATGAAATGTATGCTTGCAAATGTCAGTGATAATTAGTCAAGTAGAAAAGCCAACCTCGGGCAGAGCATTTGTTGACGGTAAAGACATACTGAGTCAAATGGACTATATATGCACCAACACGGGAGTTTATCCACAGCATGAGTATGTGTATATAACTAAATTAGCTTATGTGTTTTCTTGTACATATTTTCCTACAAAAAGGTCAACAAATAATCTCAAATTCTCATAAATCTAATTGTCCATGAACATTCCGACTTCCACAGTTTGCTATGGTAATCATTAACAGGAAGGGAGCACCTTCTATTCTATGGTAGACTTAAGAATCTAAAAGCTGATGCTTTAAAGCAGGCAATCCTCTTTCATCAATATTTGGAGATATTTGAAGCTATTTGGAGATACTCGAAGCCTAGGTACGAAGAAATTGTGAAGGAAGTTTCATCTTACATGAAGAAGGTTGGCTACAACCCTGAAAAGATCCCCTTTATCCCCATCGCCGGGTTTGAGGGTGACAACATGATTGAGAGGTGCACAAACCTCGACTGGTACAAGGGTCCAACCCTTATTGAGGCTCTTGATCAGATCCATGAGCCCAATAGGCCCGCAGATAAGCCCCTCCGTCTCCTGCTCTAGGACATTTACAAGAATGGTGGTATTGGAACGGTGCCCGTTCGTAGAGCGGAGACTGGTGTCCTTAAACCTGGAACTGTTGTCACCTTTGGCCCTACTGGATTGAGCACTGAAATGAAGTTTGTTGAGATGCACCATGAGTCTCTCACCGAGGCTCTCTCTGGTGACAATGTGGGCTTCAACATCAAGAACATTGATGTCAAGGATCTGAAGCGTGGTTTTGTGGCCTCTGACTCCAACAACAAGTCTTACTGTACAATTTTGGATTGGTTTTGATTCTTGGGATGCATTGCAACATCTATTTTCAAGTTATCTTCAAGTCTCCAAAAGCAATATGTGATCTTAAAAAACATCAATGCAATGAGCAAGATCATTGGCCGAGCACATTTCCAAGTTAAATTGAAAACCAAAGTCAAAGCACTTAAACCCGAGGCTACGCGCACCCTTTATACCTAGTACGAAGTAAATGTGTGTGCTAGTAACTAGACATGTATGGGTTTACCATTTACAATAGACGAAATTGCAGGAAACTACCCTTTAATTAGAATAGTTTGCAGGAATCCACCATTTAAATTTAATTTTACGACAAACCACCCTTTAAGTATAATAGTTTGCAGAAAATCACCCTTTAAAATACATTCATTTGAAAAACACCACCCATCATCACTTTTCATTAAAAAGTTATTAAGTAAATTAGAATTACTCTTTTACCCCCTTATATCGGTATAATTTTAAGGTTGTTAGAAAGAAAATTGTTATATTTTAACGTTATCAATATACTGATTGTAAACTTATTTAAAAGATTTAACTAATATAATTTTATATCAATTCAATGAGAGAATAAACATAAAACAAATGCATTGACTTAATATAATATATAAATAAAAATATTTACATATAAATATATATTATATATAGGGTGATTTCTAGAATGGTCATATTTAAGACCTTTACTAGTATAAATGTCCACCAAATTAGCAAATTGTCCACCTCCCTTCCCTTGCCCCCTTGCCCATGTGCCCCCCTGTGTGCCCCCCTCATGCTGAAACCAAACTTAGTGAAATGGAGTTGCTGAAACATGAGGTGCTGAAACCGGAGTTGTTTTTTTTTTCGCGTCACCACTTCGACACCAGGTTTGCTGAAATCGGAGTTGCTCAAGCCCTGATGCTAAAACTAGAGTTTTTTTTTTTTTTTGCGTTACCACTTCGACACCGTAGTTGCTGAAATCATATTGCTAAAACCGAAGTTGCTTTTTTTTCGTGTTAGCGCTTCGACACCAGAGATGCTAAAATTGTTGTTGTAATTGCTGAAATTAGTTTTTTTTTGGGTCAGTGCTTCAACACTAGAGTTGCTGAAATTTTTGTTGTAATTGCTGAAATTAGTTTTTTTTTTCGCGTCAGCGCTTCGACAATGGGGTTGTTAAAACAGGAGTTGCTAAAATCATGTTGCTGAAACCGGAGAGTTTTTTTTTTTCGCGTCAGCACTTCGATACCGGAGTTGCCGAAATGCTAAAAAAATGTTTTTTCCAAAAAATGCTGAAATGCTGAAATATATGCTTGTGTGTAAGATAAGTAGCTCATATAATTTTATAAGAATTAATTTCAACATTTCAGCATAACAAATTTTGCTAATAAGAATTAATTTCAGCATTTCAGATCTCACAAAAAAAAGCTAATAAGTCTCTCCAAAAGTTTCAGCAAGGCAAAGAAAAAATTGAACCAGTGATGATTTACAAATCTGAATTATATATTTATTGCTTTGTATGAATCCACTGTGTTTGTGATTAAAATGCACTCCAACCATTGACATGATTTCAGCATTTCAGATCACAAAAAAATCAAGAAGCTAATAAGCTCTCCAAAGGTTTCACAAAGACAATTTTTTTTGCTGAAATTGCCAATATCCAAACTCTCGACAAAGTAAACTCAATCAACAACAAATTCAATGTTTGCTACCAACGAAAATGCTTAAAACGAATTGTATTTTCAACAACAATGCTTAAAACAAATTTTATTTTCAGCATTTTAGGATTGCACAGATGCTGAAATCAAACCAATATAAATCTTTGTTTAATCTTCCTCTCAATCTCTCTCCTTCTTGTTCGAAGAAAATCAATTCCAAAATCACAATCGTAACAAAATTGAAACCTAATCGATTCCAAGAAGCTCCAAATTCAAACTACTAAATTTCGCAAAGGTTAAATCAATACACACAACCCTAATCTCAATTTCATAGAAATTAAAAAACTGAAACAATACCTCCGGAAATCAGTACTTCCGAACCTGCGTATGTACACAATTAGCATACATATGCTCTCTATGGAAATGATCAGGTATGCAAAAGCGTCTTCTCGCTGCCTCTCATGGCTCAATTTCAGCCAGATCTGGAAGAACGGAGAGAGGAGGCCGGAGGTTGAGCGAGGAGGTCGGAGGTCGCGCGAGGAGGCCGAAGGTGGAAGAACGGAGAGAGGGAGAGGTTGGAATTTCGACATCGCTGCTGAATCTGAAGGCCTTGTTCCCCGGCGTCTTCAGAGAGCAAGAGAAGAGGCTCTTCGAGTGAGGGTCGGATGTCGGAGGTGAAGGTCGTGTGAGCGAGGAGGCCAGAGGTGGAAGAACGGAGAGAGGGAGAGGCTGGACTTTCGACATCGCTGTTAAATCTGAAGACCTTGTCCGTCGGCGTCTTCAGAGAGCACGAGAAGAGGCTCTTCGATGGAGGGGGTAATCATCGGAAGAATCGGGGAAAAGGAAGGAGAAAGAAGGGGGCCTGGAGAAAGGGATTTGAGATTAGGATTTGGTAAATGAATTTTTTACCAATAAAATAAATTCTTGGACAGTTTTTTAATTTGGTCCAAAAATATGACATGTGACCTAAATTTTCTCATTATATATTAATTCAATGTATTTAATTAAACTCATTGGTTTAGTTAAAAAAAATATAGAATATCTTAAGGAATTTTTTAAAATATAATTGTAATTGAAGTTTATTGATTAAAACACCTAAAAATAAGTTGGTTATGGGATTCTAAAAAAAAAAAATTGGGATATGACAAATCATCATAAAGACATATATTAATAGTAGATATAGAGTGTGTTTGGATTCCAAATTCTTATAAATTATATTAGATATAGGTTTAATACAATATATAAATATTTAAATGTAGATTTCAAGGGTTTCAAACATAATGTTTGAGAAAAGAAAAAGAAGCGATTTCAAATGTAATGGCATTGATTGGATTGCAATTAAAAGTGTAAATGTACAATTCGTTTCAATTCCTTCGAACAACCTTGAAATATAATATATAATTCTGGGGATTAAAGGGTAATTTTAATTTACTTAATATAGAATTTTAATGAAAAGTGTTAATAAGTGGTGTTTTTAAATGAATGTACGTAATTTAAAGGATGGTTTGTCACAAAATTAAATTTAAAAGGTAATTTTCTACAAACCACCATATTTAAAGGTGGTTTACTGCAATTTCGCCTTTACAATATGGTATACATGGGACAAAGATGACCTCTTTCGACATGGAAAATGGCACATCATACTTTGTTAAGGAGAACATGATTATTCAAATCAACCATCCAAATTAAAGATTCTGCCTCCACTAAAAGAATACAATCAATCAACTTACTGAATAAAATCATTTGACTTCCATTTTCTCAGGGTAAAAGGAAAAACCCTTAAACCTAGAATCTCCCATCTCAATCAACCAATTAAATGCAATACATAACTCCATTTAACATGAAAAATTAATCAAGTTATGTCATGGTGACATGTTAATTATATAGTGCGTGTCTCTTTTGATCTGGTGGAGTTACTCTTCATGTCCCTGGAACATTTGAGCTGTTAATATCAGATACGAAAACGAATTTATATCATATATCTTATATTGTTATTCGTCATGTTTTCAGGGAATCGAATGCGGTAGCCGACAAGATCGCTC
Source organism: Persicaria tinctoria (assembly GCA_037127255.1). Taxonomy (NCBI): domain Eukaryota; kingdom Viridiplantae; phylum Streptophyta; class Magnoliopsida; order Caryophyllales; family Polygonaceae; genus Persicaria; species Persicaria tinctoria. The sequence continues at coordinate 44,521,486 of JBANSL010000011.1, read as the reverse complement.
GTATGACCTACAACATCCCTGCCGATGATAGCTTAGAGGATCAAAAACTTGTCGTTCTCGTCCATTTAACCGCGTTAGAAAAGAGGCCCGGTCGACGGCGAATTTCCTAAATTTTACCTTGCTTCCAAAAAAAAAGGGTGGAGTTACTCTAAAATTAAGTTATACTACTTTGTCTTAAAATATAGTCATTAATATTTTAACACAGTTGTTAAAAAGTTAATTTTTTTTATAAAATATTATTATAAAAAAAAAGAAATATATTTATACTTATTAGTAATGAATAATGAGTATGGAGCTATTTTTAAAATTAAGAAATTTTTTTAAAAAAAAATTCAGCTTAAAAAAATGTAAAAAAATAAAAAGTAAACACTATATTTTGAGATGAATGGAGTACTATTATTCTATGAAGTAATAAAAATAATATAATTTAAAAATGTAAGAGAAAATAGTTATAAAGAATAAATATAAGCCATTAAATTATATTAAATACTCAGTATTTTAAATTCTACCAACTGTTAGATAAAACTAAAATCGGTTTGTTTAACTTGAGACATATGTTAAACATCAGAGAAAGAAAATCCTAAAATAAAATAGTGCCAGTACTAAATACTTTATACCTATACTCTGAGAAAATCAGAATTAAAATTACAATTCTAGGGCTCGTTTGGTTAACGTGGGAAGTATAGTTCCCGGGAAGTTAACTTCCTAGGAATTCAAATCCCGTAAATTGAAAATCATGGGAATTGAGAAATTGTGTTTGGTTTTGTATTTTGGATTAAAGGAATTGAAATAAGAAAATAGGATTTTCCTATTAAAAAGGGTGGAATTCGAACTTACCTAGGGGGGACTAGGTAAGTGCATTTTCTCCAAAATGGGGGAATTTAAATTCCCGGGAATTCAACTTCCTGGATTTTTCTGTAACAAAAAAATCAACCAAACGCTGGTATTATCTCCACTTCCTGGGAATTTCAACTTCCTAGGTTTTTGGAATGTCAACCAAACGAGCTCCTGATAAATCTCATTCTATTGTGAATAGGACAGAGCCCACAGACTTGGAATGCTTAATCAACGAAATTATCATATGTTGTTAGCCTCCCATTTGCCCACTAAATATATTGCTTTGTTAATTAGTTGAAAAAAGAATTAATTAATTAATTAAAGTTGTGCTGAATTATGTGAGAAGTTTTGATGTTGTCTGCCACATTTGAGGGATTCCATGAGGCTTCAATCGCCATTTGTGGGAATCAACTAGGGCAATGAAGGGACAATTGGCAACTTAACCATAATGGGTTAATTTGTTTGATTAAAGATATAATAATAATATTATTAAAATATACGAGATCTTAAAATTATCCTCCCTCTGCCTGCCACTACATGTCTTTTTACCCCATATAATTTTATTAAAAATATATGTCTTTTCAAATTTAATCATAACATTTAACTTACTTTTTAGATTTAATCATACCTCTAATTTTTTTTATCACTCCTACAATTGAAAAAAAAAACTCTTTAATTTTAATTTATTACTATTACACTAGCACTTTGTTATGATCGATCTTTTGTAACCTATAAATAGACTTGTGTATCCCAACTCTACACTTAGAGTATCTCCTTCTATTCTCACTTCATATCTTCTAACTTCTTCTTCTTACCCCATTCTCACTTCTCTACCACACTGTTAAAGAGGGTCAAAGGACTTTTTTTTGACACATTGAGCATCGAGGCTAGAGGTAGGTAGCAAATTCAACCCCCCACCACACTCACACACACAGTAGTAATTTTACACATTGAGCACTACTATGCATTCTTACCTGTTTCATTCAGCAAGTTGACATTAGCATAGTTAGGTGGCAAACAAATGGACCAAATCTACATAAGAATTTCCTAATCTGTATAGCTATATATACACATAATTGTAGGCGACTTAAAAGTGAAGAATGGACCCAAGTTTCCGCAAGTGGAATAAAACCAGGATTGGAAATGGACTAATCTTATTTACATACTAATAGTTATATGTAAATAGGTATGTCTTAAAAACTAACTCTAGTTTAATTATATATATATAGGGAAGCTTTAAAATGTAAAAAGTCCTTAACATGTAAAATTGGCTTAACGTGTAAAATTTGGGTTTGAGGGAAAACCGACACGCGGGTCTGATTTAAAAAAAAATGAACCAGGTTTAGCCTGCTGGTGTTTCTTCCGCTCTTCTTCCCTCTCCCGCAATTCTCCAGATCTGAGAACGAACCTCCGCCAGTCCTCCGCCTCCTTCCTCCTCCTCCGCCAGTACTCCGCCCTCGAGGCCAGGCTTGACTCCGTCTCCTATCGGATCTCCGCCCTCTACTCCCTGCTCTCCCTCATCCTCTCCTTCATCCCTCGCCTTTTCATCGCCGACCTAGGGTTATCTGCCTCCAAGCCTTATGGATCATCCAAACCGGCCTTTCCCTCCACGTCGACGCCTCCACGGCGGTTATGTGACGACGCCTTTGCTCAAGGGCTCGAGCAAGGAGATCAGGCCGGGGAGGACGGCGCACAACATGCCGTCGTCGTCGCTGATGAAGAAATCGGAGCTAGGGCTGGTTTCGAAGGTGCGATGTGGCGCATTGAGGTTGACGCTGCAGAATTTCCAAGAGGTAATTCTCGGGACGAAGCTGTTCGTTCTCTTTCCGACGATTCCTTTGGCTTTCGTTGCTCAGTGCCTCGATTTTGGACGGGTAAGTTTTTAATTTCCTGATTCAATTAGGGCTTCTGAACGATTGCAATTGATTGTTTGAAGTTAGGCATTGTTGATTTGATGATCGATTGCAGTTGAGTGTGTAGTTCACATAGTGTTGTTTTGTGACATTTGGTGATATCGATTGCAATTCTCAAGCTTGCTCTCTGGCTAATGCAACTTCTGAATCAATCTACACATTTCAATGTATTCTGAAAGTTTAGATCCTGGATCTCTAATCAATCTGCATATGAATGCCTCAATTTTGAAATTATAAGCTTGTTAATATGCTTTTTCCTTTCTTGAATATACCAATCAGAGATTTTTCTTTGGAAAACCAATCTAGTTCATATCAATGTCATGGAAAGGACTATGTCTTGCCCTCACATTTGGAATCTTATGATTCATTACATCATCTATAGTGAGCATATTCAAATTGCACAGAAATGTTTGTTAAATCTATAAGAGTTATGAAAGCATGTTGCTGATCCTTGAAATTTCGGCTTCTCTGCAGGTGAGAGAAAAGGAAAGAAAGGTCCTAGAAGACCAAGATCCAGCCATCTCACAAGCAAGGAGGAGGCATCAAATGATGTCTGGTTTGCCAAAGCTGTTTGACATTATCCGTCTTCTGTTTCAATCGATTAGCCGGTCAGTCATGACTAAAGAGGAACTCTTGTACAAAGTCATCACAGGCCACTCTGATGTAGTTGATAGAGGTAAAAGTCTTAAAAAACACTTAGTTTTAAACATTTGACTTCACTCAGTCTTTTTCAGTTTCTGAATTCAGTTGTTTCTGTTGGCAGGAGAAGTTGTAGAACAATTTAAATTGCTTCAGGAGCTTGAACCCGAGTATATATCTCAACGCTTATGTAAAAGCGGAGACACTCTCGTCTGGTAAGCCCTGTCTTTCATCTTCCATTCTTTTGGAAGCTTACAAGTGATTCGTTTGCTGATATTTCATTTTTCTTTCCAGTGTCAACAATTCCGTAAGTGTCCAATAGCATATACCCTAGATTTAAGCCTTTTGTTTGTCTTCAGGATTAAACTTGTGAATTGTATTATTGATGCCTCCTTTTAGTGTGTCATTAGTTTCAGTCATGATTGATTATCACTGATTTTGGATTTACACGAGTCATGAGGATGCCGGGGCTTTTGTTAAAAGTAATGCAGCTGTTGGGTTCTGCAAAATTTCTTGATTTGTGCAGATTGGAATATTTTTGGCCTATTAGCTCAATTGGAAGAGCAATGTGCGTATGCACAAAGATGTGGGTTCGAATCCCACATAGGTTATATCATAAACAAGAACACAACAATCCCAAATTGTTAATCATGCACATTATAATCTTAATTAGTTATGCACATTTTAAACTAAATAATGCACTTTTTAATCTTTATATTGCTTGTCAAGATTCGTTATTTATTGCGATCAGCCAAATGTCCAGCCAGTTAACATCAGAATCTCGTGTAGCGGTTTTTATGTTGATAAAGCTAGCACGAGATCTTAACCTTCAGGTCAGTGCGATCATTAACCATCTCATTGACATTTTCATGATTTATGACCCGTAAATACTTGAGAGTGCAAAAGGTCAAACAGATAAAAATACAAATAAAAGGGGAAACAAGCTCATCTCTATCACCGATCCCTCTTCGAGTAACAGAGATCTCCCATCTCCTGCTCACTATGATTTCGGCGTGCAGGATTCAAATCAACAATGTCCCTATACGATAGCTTGAGCAACCCATTACTTGAAGTTAAAGATGGAGAAACCGAGGAAAGGAAGCAAGGGGCGTCCTTACCTCTCACTTACACGAAAGGGATCTCCTCCCCTCAAGGCAAAGCCACACCAGCAGAAAGATCATCACACACAGACTCCATGACAGTAGCAGCCCCCTGTTCAGTACACACAGATTTCATGACAGCAGCCCCATTCTCAGCTTTTTCCTTGGCTTCCACTTCTTTTCTCTTGTTTTCCTTCTATTCAGTACACACAGATTCTATGACAACATCCCCGTTCTCAGATTCTATGACAGCAACCCCTTGTTCAATTCATATCCTTTCCAACTTGCTGCACAACACATGACCAAATGCTTAATTAATAGAAATAATTGCAAAGGAACCAACATCAATTCATATCAATTTTTAGACTGCAAAAGAGGCAGTTACACATTACAGAAATGATCTGGGTTTCCTGTTCTTGTTAAATGAATAAAAAGTAGCAGTAATAGCAGCACATCAAATAACCATGAAAAATGATTCAAATCGAAAAAGGGAACTTTATAGTTGTATAGCTATGACCTATTCACATTTAATTTACCTCAGGCATCTATAATGCACCAGGAGAAGATCGAAGATCAGGATATCCTTATGCAAAGCGATTGCATAAAAGACTCATATGAGTAAAAAGATGAAGAAAGACTCAAATCGAAAAAGATCATGTCAGCATATATTAGGTTAGAATCCTCACGACAGGACGTGGTGGTGGAACACCAATTTGACATTCAAACTAAAAGTTTAGATGCTTAAAATTGAGATTACAATACTTAAAAGTGCACAATTGCATTCTAAATTTGCACATATTGTATCTTACTTTTGCACAATTGTATTCTAAATCTGCACAATTGTATCTTACTTCTGCACACTTGTATTCTAAATGTGCATAATTGTATCTTACTTTTGCACAATGTAGTTTAAATTTGCACAATTGTATCCTACTTTTGCACATTTGTATTCTAAATGTGCACATTACAATTTTATTGTTACACTTAATGTTCTTATATTTGCACTTTACAGTTGCACAAAAGCACTTCACAGTTGCACAAATGCACTTCACAGTTGCACAAATGCACTTCACATTTGCACAATTGCACTTCACAGTTGCACAACTGCATTTCACACTTGCACAAATGCACTTCACAGTTGCACAAATGTACTTCACAATTGCACAAGTGTATCTTACTTTTGCACACTTATATTCTAAATGTGCACATTTCAATTTTATTTTTGCACTTTATGTTCTTATAGTTGCACATTACAATTTTATTTTTGCACTTTACACTCTTATTCATGAAGAGAAACATAGTACTTGTAAGCGATATACATAGATAGCCTATACGGGATTTGAACCCGCATCTTTGTGTGTAGGCACATTGCTCTTCCATTTTGAGCTAATAGGCTTATAATCGAATATCACACATATTAATGCAATTTTAGAATACAATTGTGCAATCTGAACTATATTAAGTGCAAAAATAAGATATATTTGTGCAATTTTAGATAAGAGCTGGTTATTACACTCCTCTTTTAACATTTTGTGTGGCAGCTGCGTAAACTGACTGGATGGAAATTACTTGAGCCAACCAGCTCGGCCAGCTGCTTATTTGGGTAGCGAGAAGCATATACACCAAGCGAACACCAAAGTTGAAAATCCAGCAATGACATGTTTATCACTTTATAAAAAAAATGTAGAGCAATCATCAATCTCATTTGTCCAACACTACAACAGATAAGAGCTGGTTATTATGCTCCTCTTGAACATTGTCTGTAGCAGCTGTGTAAACTTACTGGATGGCATTACTTGCACCAACCAACTCGGCCAGCTGCTTATTTGGGTAACGAGAAGAAGCACAAACACCAAGCAAACACCAAAATCGAATATGAAAAACACCCAACACAATAAGATTGTGAACTGACATTTAGCACTGGCAGAGATGAGGGAATTTTTCGAAAGCTACCAGCTGGAAATGGGATTATGGGAGAAGTTCACCCAAAAAAAATAATCTTGAATCAACAAATGCAGCAAGAGAATGGGAAACCCAAGCTTAGAGATCTATAAAAAAAAATTGCAGCACACCTATGAATAGGCAAAAAGCATGTGAAATGATAAATTTAATCAATTGACATTTTCCCTTCATTACATCGCAAAGCAGTGATGAATCTGATATTTTCTACAAAGCATGGGAGGTGAATAACTATATATGATACTATGCACACGCAGCACAAGTTAATACAAAACAAAAGAAGGACAAAAAATTGGATGTTTAACACTCGCCATATTCAAGGTTGTGTAGCTAATATCACAATGAAATTCATTCAAGATCAAAGAATCAAAAGTCAAGCAGCCAGAGTGCATACAAAAACATCTTATACTAGCATGCACCTACACTAAATGTTACAAATGAAATACACAGATAACTATAAGAGCCTTATAATAGGCAGGGTTACATCTTTAGCTTAAATTCTCTTCAAAGAGTCAGGTTTAATTGCTCAATCGAAAGTTCCTAAAAAGGGAAACAACCACATTACAAATATATATTAGAGTGTCGAAACAGTGGCTATAGAAAACACAGTCGGTTACCAGATCTCTTTCTCTTTTCTTGTGAGTTATTCAGCCATCTAGTAGCGAGTTAAGAAAGAGAACAACATAATTAAGCACTATTGTATTCCTAAATCGTTAGTAATATCCTATCCTAAACATTTTATCAAACACCTAGTTGGCATGGATTTAGCCATAACTCAATCTCGATTTCTCTCCTAGGCATTTTATCAAACACCTAAAAGGCATGGATTTACCCCATCTCAATCTCAATTTCAAATCCACAAATCTCAATCTCAATCCAATTTCCATTCATCAAAATTCATAAATTCAATAAAAAAAAAATTCATTCCAATGATTAAATAATTCAGAAGCACAAAAACACAATCTCGATCACTAATTAGAAGACAAAGGAACAGATACCAATTTCATAACACTAATTAAAACATGAAGAAATTAGATACCAATTTCAGAACCCTAATTAGAAGACGAAATCGACGATTGATTGATCGAAGAGGGCCAAAAGAGGGCGAAGAGAGGCAGTGAAAAAACGCAAAGAGTAGAAGGCTATGTGCAGTGATCGAAGAGGGTCGACGGGATCAACGGGATCGAAGATGCTGATCTCGGCTAGCTGTGGCTCTACATCATTGCCTTTGCTTCTCCGACTCCATGGATAATAAAAGAGGCGAGCGTGTTGTTCCTGGTTCTCCATTGATAAGAGACGAGGCAGTCAGACGAAGGTAACGGCGAGACCAATAAACAAGCCCAACCCGCGCCCAATGGAAGGCCCAACAATTCGAGGAAATAATAATCCGAGCCCAATTGTGTTAATTAAGGAAATTTTACACGATAAGCACTTTTTACACGTTAAGGAGTTTTTACATTTGAAGCAACCCTATATATATATATATATATATATAGAGAGAGAGAGAGAGAGAGAGAGAGAGAGAGAGAATGGGTAACTTGTGCACACCCCTTAGGGTGTACTTTGTGCACAAATCCGGACCCTTGATCTATAGAAAATGAATGGCTAGATTTATGCCACGTAGATGGGTATTTAAAAAAAAAACTGAAAAAGAAGACCAATCTCACATGTGAAGTGTGTGAAGCGCGTGGGCAAACCCTAATAAAAACCTAGCCCCTCAATCTCTCTACTCGATGAAGCGATGGCCGGATTGAAGCAGTTCTGGGCGATGAGGCGAGGCTGGGACGACTGAGGGAGGGATCTGGGCGCCACCTCCCCTCCTCTTTCCGGCCACCATCCGACCAACACACCACCGCCGACGCTCACCCTCACCAGGTCCGGCCAGCAGCAGGACAATAGCACTGGCGAAGGCGACGGTTGCGAAGGCGGCAGGGTGGGGTGCGAAGGTGGCGGCGGACGGTTTCTCTCGCACCCCCTTGTGCGAAGGCGGCAGGGTGGGGTGCGAAGGCGGCAGGGTGCAAAGGCGGCGACGGATTCAGGAGACAAGGTTGTGGGTGGGGGGTGTGGGTGACGGTGGGGTGCGAAGGCGGCGGCGGATTCAGGAGACGAGGGTGCGGGATTGGTGCTTGGATCCGACGGTTTCGACTACTCTATCGCTCAGATCGATCCTTGCGGCGTCGAGACCGACCAGATCCAGCGGCGCCAAGGTCGACTACTCCCCTTTCGCTCAGATCCGAACGGCGCTAGGGTCGACTCATCCCCTCTCGCACAGGTCTGGGCCTCCTCCTCCCTTCTCGCTCAGATCCGGGCTATGCTGGTTGTCGGGCTCCTCCTCCGTTCGAAAGCAGGGGTGGTCTTTTTCTTTTCTTTTTTTGTGGCGGGGGTGGGTGGCGAGGGTGGTCTGGGCTGGGTGGGTGGGGAGGGTGGTGGGTGGTTGGGGGTGGGTGGCGGCGGTGGTCCGTTCAAATGCATTGTGGTTCGAATGCATTCGGTGCAATATTCGTTAATTATTCGGATGAATATGTTGAAATTTTGATTGTTAGTATTAAGGAGTTGTTAATTATTCGGTGAAATTTGGATCATTATTCGTCTGCGTATGGAGTTTTCGGATTGACAAATAGCGTAAAGCCTCTCATATACGACCAAATAATCATTCCTATACCACCGAATACTCATACATTCTATTGAATAATTTCCCTAAAAATTTAACTATTTTACCGAATAATATTTAAAAACTGAATGCATAAAAATCAACTCGGAGTCAAAACGAAAATTGATTGACAAAAAATTAAACATTATTCAGTAGTGTATGAGAAATTATTCAGTTGAATTGGTAAAATTTGATCTGAAATGGATGGAAAAATGAAATATAACATTATTCAGTAGATTATGAAACATTATTCGGTGGAATGCACATATTTTTCAAAACAGCGAAATCAGATCCGAAAAAAAAAATAGCGCGTCAGACCTTTTTAGGTGGGTCTCACCTATTTTTCTATTTAAAAAAAAAGAAAACACTCATTTAATCCTGGCCTTCCATTTCTTTCAATCAAAGGCCAAGATTTGTGCACTAAGTACACCCTAAGGGGTGTGCACAAGGGAACCACTCCCTATATATATATATATATATATATATATATATATATATATATATATATATATATATATATATATATATATATATATATATAGGTTCTGTGTACTAACCTTTAACGTGCATCATGTGAACAAATCAAGATCGTTGATTAAATGAAATCGATGAATGAGATTAATAAGCTATTTATCGTTTTTTTAAATGAGAAAATGGTGGGCCCATCAATAATTTTGCCTCACTCTCCCTTTTGGGATGCTTGTGCAGGTTAGTTTGGAATTTTGTGGGGCCCTTTTTTTTTTAAAATTATTCGATTGTATCGCTGGATCATTCGATCGTGTCAAATAGCAGACCTCTCGGCTCATAGTATGGAGCAGAGGTACCTACCACCTTGGCAATTCAAACCTTGTTACTCCTTTTAAGAATAAATGTGTGAATGTCAATTTAAGTAAAATTAATATAAAGGTATAAAAGTATTATAGTCTATTGAAATAAAATTAAAGTGATTAATACAACTACAATTTTCAAACATTCATAACTTTTTACTTAGATGTCAGATTAGGGTGTATTAAGTATCAAAACGCAACTATCAACGAGGAGAATACACCTATGTATTTTTCGGACTAGGGGGGAGGGGTCACGTGATCCTGTAGGACCCCCTTGGACCCGCCTCTGCTTGTGGGTGATGTGGGCGGAGCGGGTGCCCAATGAGTGAAATAAATATAGTTATATTTTTTTATATAAAATTGAAAGATGAATAAAAACTAAGCTTAAATTTTAATTTACAAATACTAGAAATATGAGTTCATGAAATTCAAATGCGTAGCATATGTCACAATAACATGTTACTCAAGACTAAAGATTAGAGTTAGATTTTAGAGGCTTTATATGGAAAGGGTAAAATAGTAAACACATATATATAAAAAATTAGGGTTTGGTGCATGCACACGGGGCGGGTGAATGAGGTGGGTTAATGGGTGGACTATTTGATGCAGTGCAATTATCGATGACTCCTGGTGACATTGAGGACAATACGAAGGTTCCGTTCGATGGTCCTGTCTCTCGTGCAAGGGCCAAGAAGATTCAAGTTGCAACTAAAGCCTTTTTTGTCCATCACCATGGAACTTTAGAGCAAGGGTTCAGGCCACCCTGGATCACTTGGCTCAAGGTTACACCACCAGCACAAGACGTGAGCTTGCGTCCACACACGGAGCTCATGAAGACTCGTCAGCATCCACCATGAACCAACCACACTCGACATGGGCTTGGATCACTCGACACCACCACTAGCCGAGTGGGCCTAGACCTTTGTCGAAATGGATGGGCCGAGTTAGCCTTGTGCTTGGGCCGGATTTATTTGATTTAATTATGTTATTATTTTATGCAATTTAGATAAATAAGGTGGAATTAATTATATCTCTTCTAGATATAATCCTTGGCTACCAAGTTATTAAACATTTATCTTTATTAGGAAATATTTATCTTAGGGTTATTTTATTTATCTCTAGATATAATAGATCTATCCAAACCCCTTTCCTCTGCAAGGAAGGATTGGTTAGAACTCCCATAGCTTTCTATATATTCATGTTTATGTACTTTGAATTAATCAGAATGAATAGAATTGGAGAAACCCTTTATGGATTAAGGGTTCTTCGATTATCAATCCCAAAAGCTCTTGTGTTCTTGAGATTTTCGGCCATCACCAGTCATCACCATCACCATTGTTCTTGATCATACTCGGCATCAAGAAACCAAACACCAACCTAACCCTTGAATCCGTCGCAAAAGAAGAAGGTCAGCCCTTGGCGTCGTCCGCAGGAAGAATCGCTCCCAGCGAGCGCGGCGCGCCCAGCATCGCCTGCGCCTCACTCCCGCGATCTCGCTCTCACCAGCGCTCCCGCGTCTTCGCTCACTATCTCCCTCGCTGCCAGCGAGCGCTTCGTCGTCGCGCTTCCACCCGCACACCCTGAGGACCCATGTCCTGTGTGCCCAGCTTCAGCGATAGCCCTTCCGGACACCCTCGCAACTCTCTCGCTTTCCCTTGCTTAGTTTTCTGTCGCTATTTCATAGTTATAAATTGCTGGAATTTTATTAAGTCTCAAACTGTCACTATTCCAGAATTTAATCACTTGTTTAAATTGTTCCCAATCAGGAGATATCAAAGAGCATTGCAAGATCAGACAAATATACGGTGTGGTTCTTGATCTTGAGCCCACAGGCGAAGGATCGGGTATCCCAAACGTATCAAGTGGTATCGGATTTCAGGTGTATGCAAGTTCTTTACTCTCTTGATTCTTTAATTGAGTGATTTATTTTTCGTGCCTTATTTTTCACCATACCCGCTGCATAAAAGTTAAATCTTTATTATTCACCCATAAAATTGGCACTTTATTTTTGTTATTCTTTGTTTGGATCCTTAATTTGGAAGATATTGAGTTCTTCACTGCAAGTTTTGATCTTTCATTCCTAGTTGCTACATATCATGCCTATGACTGTGATTCTTGGATTAAAAACATTATATAAACTTGCACCACTAAAGAACCCTAATTTATCCAGTTTCTAGCCTAATTCCCTTATTTCTTTATTTTTGCTTACTTTTAGATCATCGTAGCTTTGTTATTCTATTTTGCTATTTTTCTTTGCTCTTTATTTCGGCATTTTCCAGCCCTTACAGCAGCTATTTCATAGGCAAAAAAAAAAAAAAACAGTAAAAGCCGAGAGCTTAAAAAAAAATTAGAAAAAAGAGCATTCTTTCATCTTACATTGTTGAGTTTGTAACTCTTCCTTGTTATTTCTTTTCTTTCTACATGTTAGATGATCTGATCGGTTTTAAGCATTACAAAATAACCCTACTTTGTGTGATTTTGTGTTGTGCCGACACAGGAGCCTTGGTCACACCCCTCTTTCTCTGGACCGTGTTGCAACCGTCAGATAATAGGTTACGGAGTGTGTGCACTTGATTGCCCTTGTGATTGCTATTTTCGATTCTTCTGCATTCATATTATTCGAGCATCACATTGTAGTACTTATTCTACACACATTAGCCGCTTGTTTATACTTGCTATCCGACTTGTGGCTGATTTAATTTGCAATTTTGATTATTACTTGCTGTCTTCAATATTGCAAAATTCTGTGTCCAGGGGAATTGCTTGAGTATAGTGCCTTGTTTTTCTCGCTCTTTGATTTCTAAAAAACTGAATCACTCTTCGGAATCACTCGAGCTTGCATTACTTGGTTTCTGGTCTTTGCTTCGGTTACTTGTTGCTCTTCCGATATTGTAGGAACATGGCAACCGAAAGTACCCCCCCTACCGACCCTACCCCTATTTCGGATGCTACCTTAGAGCGTATTATTCAGGCTACCACTAAAGCTTCAATGGCTGAACATAAAGCACTCCTCGAGGCTGCTGAGGAGCGTTGGAACAAGCGCTTCCACGATCAATTGGCTCAACAAGCAAGCCTAATCACTACTCGGGCTATCGGTGGTGTTCTGCGACATCTTGAGGAGCTGAAACAACAGGAGGCTTCTGGTTCTACACCCCCGGGTGGTATGCCACCTCCTACAGACACTACACCTCCGACAGATACTACTCCACCTACATGTAATATGCCACCTAAAGGTAACACTTCTTATTCTGGTCAACCTCCCCCTTCTGGTCAGATGCATTTTAGGCTTAAGTCTGCTACTCCTAACCCTTTCAATGGAGAGAATGACACCGATCATCTAGCGGGCTTTAATGGCAACCAAGATCGTCGTGAGCATACCCCCCCACAACATCAACAACAAGGGAGGTGGAATCAGCGTTAACAGCAGCAGCTGCACAACCGGTCTAACTGGGATGACAGCCGTAGCAACGCTGATCTATATGAGACGCCGCATTTGGAGGATGCTTACCATGAGGTAAATCCTAACTGTGATGATTTACCCCATCCTAATTTTGGTCGTCCTAGATTTGATAATGCTCAAGCTATACAGAGGCGTGATGTTAAGCTTAAGTTAGAAACTTTTGATGGTAACACTGATCCTGAAGCTTATCTTGTTTGGGAAAATCATACTGACTATCTGCTTGAACATTTACGCTATGAGGAAATGGAGAAGTTGGAAGTTGTTATATTACATTTAGTAGGTAAAGCCCCGCACCTGGTGGATCGGCACTCGTGAGATGCGTCGTCGTCAGGATAAGCAACCTGTTGAGACCTGGCCACAACTTCGCTATCTCCTGAAAAAGAGACATGTGCCTGAGGAATATACGGAGTCCATGAGGATGCAGCTCGCTTCCTGCCGCCAAGGGACTCGGTCTCCTAATGACTACATAGATTAGCTTGAACGGCTCTCTCATCAGGCTAATGTTTATCTTACTGAACGTGCTTTATGTACTCAATTTCTTGTTGGTCTTAATATTTTTATTAAAAATCCGTTGTCTATCCATTCTATTAGAGATATTAACACTTTGTCTCATAAAGCACAACTTCTATATAAACAACAGCAGCAATAGCAACAGCAGCAACAGCTGCGCCATAGGGCTAGATTCGACTAGACTTCTCAAGGTCGCAGGTTTGTTCCCTTTACCCCTTCTAGTCAATCTAAACCTTCTACTTCTAACCCGTCTATGCAGAAAAAGGGAGTTTCCAACTCACCTCAACAGGGTTATCAAGTTGAAACTAGAAGAGTTGCTGCACCCTATACAGATCGCAATAAAGATATCCGCTGCTTCACTTGTGGTGGTTCCGGGCACGTCTCTCGCAATTGTCCTCAGAAAAGGAAGGTCATTCTCAATGATTTAGGAGACCATTACTATAAGGAGGAGACTGTCGAGGAACATGTAATTTCGAGTGAAGTGGAGGAGGACCAGCCGCTTGAGCCTATTGAGGAGATCGACACTTCAGAGTACGACAACTTGCTTTGCCTTGTCAATCGGCGGGTCCTACACATCCAGAAATCTCCCATGGCTTATCAAAGGGAGAACATCTTCCACACTAGGTGTGTGGTTCGCGAGGCTACCTTAAGCGTCATCATCGACGGTGGGAGTTGCTGCAATCTCATCTATGAAAAGGTAGTGGATTTTCTCCATTTAACTACTACTCCTAGAGCTACTCACTATGGATTAAATGGCATAACTGATGATGGATCTGATATAATGGTCACCAAATAGTGTTTAGTTTCCTTTTCTATTGGATCATATCATGATAAAGTATTATGTGATGTTGCTCGCATGGATTGTAGTCATATCTTGTTAGGCCGTCCTTGCTTATATGATCGTTTTGTTCTTTATGATGGTCGTGCGAATACATATGCTTTCACCTTTGATGGGAGGAGAGTTACTCTCCTACCCCTTTCGCCTCAAACTATTCTAAAGGACCAGGTTCGCAAGAAGCAACAGCAGGACGCTCAGAAGGAGGACCAAAGGAAGGAGAAGCTCAAAGGGAACTCGGCAATGCAGGCCGCACCCGCTGCCCAGCCTGCCGTGCCCGTGGCCTCCACAGCCACCCCCGCAGCTCCCTCGACATCACCTTCTTCTCACTCGTTGTCCTTTCAGCCCTCCTCCTCTTCACTAAAGGGCTTTGTCGAACGTCGATCATTGGTCTCTCAACCTCAGAAAGAGACCATCATATGGAATGCTCATCGACCTCATATTCTCCTGGTAATGAAACAAGTATTGCTTAATGTTGAATTGAGTCATATTCCTGCACCTATTGCTGCTCTTCTGTAGGATTATTTAGATATGCTTCCAGATGAATTACCCCATGGCTTGCCTCCTATTAGAGGTATTGAGCACCAGATTGACTTTGTGCCTAGGGTAGCCTTGCCTAATCGCGCCGCTTATAGAGCTAGTCCCGAGGAGACAAAGGAGCTCCAACGCCAAGTCACGGAGTCGATGGATAAGGGCTTTGTGCGAGAAAGCCTGTCTCCTTGTGCCGTGCCTGTCATTTTGGTTCCAAAGAAGAATGGCTTCTGGCGCATGTGTGTTGATTGTCGCGCAATCAACCAAATAACGGTTAAGTATCGCCACCCTATTCCTCGTTTAGATGATATGCTTGATGAACTTCATGGTGCTTGTATTTTTTCTAAAATTGACCTTAGAGGTGGATATCATCAAATTAGGATGAAACAGGGTGATGAATGGAAAATGACTTTTAAAACTAAGTATGGCTTATATGAATGGTTAGTAATGCCTTTTGGATTAACAAATGCACCTTCTACTTTTATGAGGCTTATGAACCATGTGCTTAGAAGACACTTAGGAAAATTTGTTGTTGTCTATTTTGACGATATCTTAATCTATAGCAAGAATATGCATGATCACTTAAGTCACTTAAAATTGGTCATTGATTGTCTTAGAAAAGAAAAGTTATATGCCAATTTAAAGAAGTGTTCTTTTGCATCTGAGTCTACCATTTTTCTTGGTTTTGTAGTGACTGCATCTGGATTGAAGGTGGATGAGGAGAAGATTCGTGCTATTCAAGAGTGGGCTCAGCCGCATACACCCACTCATGTCCGCTCATTGTTGGGCCTTGCTGGTTTCTATCGACGCTTTGTCAAAGATTTCAGCATCATTGCCGCCCCCTACACGAGCTGACAAAGAAAGATGTAACATTTCACTGGACACACGCTCACTAGAAGGCTTTCGACTCCATGAAAGATCGCCTGACTCATGCACCAATGCTGCAGTTACCTGACTTTGCTCAACCTTTTGAGCTCGAGTGTGACACTTCTGGCACTGGCATTGGTGGGGTTCTGCTGCAGAACAAGCGTCCCATCGCCTACTTCAGCGAAACGTTGGGCTCCGTTGAGCTCAACTATTCTACCTACGACAAGGAGCTATTTGCACTGGTTCGCTTCTTGCAGACTTGGCAATATTATCTATGGCCTAAGGAGTTTGTGATTCATTCGGATCATGGAGCTCTAAAGTACCTCAAAGGACAAGCAGTGCTCAGCATGCGACTTGCTCGATGGGTGGAGTTTATAGAGACCTTTTCCTATGTGGTTCACCACAAAAAGGGGAAGGATAATGTGGTAGCTGACGCACTATCACGCAGGTATGTCCTCCTTAACCATATGGATGCACATGTGTTGGGTTTTGCTTTAATAAAGAAACTGTATACTTCTGATAGTTTCCTTAAGACTATATATGCTCACTGTGTGTCTAAGGGTGAAGTTGATTCATATTTTCTTGATAATGGTTATCTATTTAAGATGGGCAAGCTTTATATCCCATCTTCTTCTATTCGCCGTTTGTTAACTCAAGAAATTCATGAATCTAGAGGACATGGGGGTTTCGACAAAACCTTAGCCGGACTGAAGGAATATTACTTTTGGCCTAAAATGTCTAAGTATGTGCTGAGATTTGTCAAAAGTTGTGTTACATGTGCTAAGGCCAAATCGAAATCTAATGCTAATGGTCTATATCAACCTTTGCCTATTGCTAATGCACCTTGGGAAGATGTTTCTATGGATTTTATTGTAGGATTGCCTAGAACTTCTAAGGGTCATGATTCTATCTTTGTTGTTATAGACAGATTTTCCAAAATGGCTCATTTTATTCCAAGTCACAAAACTGATGATGCTATTCATGTTGCTCATTTGTTCTTCAAAGATGTTGTTCGCTTACATGGATTGCCATTATCTATAGTTTCTGACCGTGATCCTAAATTCTTAAGCTCTTTTTGGAAAACTCTATGGTCTAAATTGGGTACAAAATTGCTATTTTCTACTTCTTGTCACCCACAAACTGATGGCCAAACTGAGGTCACAAATAGAACTCTTAGGGCTCTCCTTAGAGTCATGCTGCGAACTAACCTCCGGAGGTGGGAAGACTGCCTACCATTTGTAGAATTTGCATATAACAGGTCTAGGCACTTTGCAACAAAGCTAACCCCCTTCGAAGTAGTATATGGCCGAAATCCACTCACTCATGTGGACATGATGCCTCGGCCATATAAGGAGAAGAAGAACATGGATGCAACTAAGCAAGTGGACTTCATCAAGCGCTTACATGAGCGTACCAAGGCGCAGCTGGAGAGAAAGACTGCACAATACAAGGCCGCGAAGGACAAGCATCGCAAGGATGTGCAGTTCAACGTTGGTGATTTGGTATGGCTGCATCTCAGCAAGGAAAGGTTTCCGCAACAACGGAAATCTAAGCTGGACCCCAGGGGAGACGGACCATTCAGAGTGGTTCAGAAGATGGGTCCTAATGCATACAAGCTGGATCTCCCTGCCGATAAATACAACGTCCATTCTACATTCAACATCGCCGATCTATCTTTGTTCGTGCCTGACGATGACTCTGACGACGATTTGAGGACAAATCAAAGTCAAGTGGATGAGAATGATGCAGTGAAATTATCGATGACTCCTGGTGACATTGAGGACAATATGAAGGTTCCGTTTGATGGTCCTGTCACTCGTGCAAGGGCCAAGAAGATTCAAGTTGCAACTAAAGCCTTTCTTGTCCGTCACCATGGAACTTTAGAGCAAGGGTTCAGGCCACCCTGGATCACTTGGCTCAAGGTTACACCACCAGCACAAGACATAAGCTTGCGTCCACACACGGAGCTCATGAAGACTCGTCAGCATCCACCAAGAACCAACCACACTCGACATGGGCTTGGATCACTCGATACCACCACTAGCCGAGTGGGCCTAGACCTTTGTCGAAATGGATGGGCCGAGTTAGCCTTGTGCTTGGGCCGGATTTATTTGATTTAATTATGTTATTATTTTATGCAATTTAGATAAATAAGGTGGAATTAATTATATCTCTTCTAGATATAATCCTTGGCCACCAAGTTATTAAACATTTATCTTTATTAGGAAATATTTATCTTAGGGTTATTTTATTTATCTCTAGATATAATAGATCTATCCAAACCCCTTTCCTTTGCAAGGAAGGATTGATTAGATCTCCCATAGCTTTCTATATATTCATGTTTATGCACTTTGAATTAATCAGATTGAATAGAATTGGAGAAACCCTTTATGGATTAAGGGTTCTTCGATTATCAATCCCAAAAGCTCTTGTGTTCTTGAGATTTTCGGCCATCACCAACCATCACCATTGTTCTTGATCATACTCGGCATCAAGAAACCAAACACCAACCTAACCCTTGTATCTGTCGCAAAAGAAGAAGGCCAGCCCTTGGCGTCGTCCGCAGGCAGAATCGCTCCCAGCGAGCGCGGTGCGCCTTGCATCGCCAGCGCCTCGCTCCCGCGTCCTCGCTCTCGCCAGCGCTTTCGCGTCTTCGCTCGCCATCTCCCTCGCTGCCAACGAGCGTTTCGTCGTTGCGCTTCCACCCGCACACCCTGAGGACCCGTGTCCTGTGTGCCCAGCTTCAGCGATAGCGCTTCCGGACACCCTCGCAACTCTCTCGCTTTCCCTTGCTTAGTTTTGTGTCGCTATTTCATCGTTATAAATTGCTGGAATTTTATTAAGTCTCAAACTGTCGCTATTCCAGAATTTTAATCACTTGTTTAAATTGTTCCCTATCAGGAGATATCAAAGAGCATTGCATGATCAGACAAATATACGGCGTGTTTCTTGATCTTGAGCCCACATGCGAAGGATCGGGTATCCCAAACGTATCACTATTAGGGTGGGTAATGGGTGAAAAATCTTCAATCATAATCCATTCATCATCCGCTTCACCCGCACAACCCATCACCCACTTTACTGCGGGTGTTTTCCCGCGAAATTAATGCCAGTGGATCGGATACCCACGTGTTATTTCCATCCCTAGCTATGGGTGTTCTCGGCGAAGCTTTAAGTTGTTGAAGGTGTGGCGATATGAGTCGGGACTAGCTGGGGTCGAGGGGGTTTGTTCATGACGACTTTGTTTTCCGGGAGACACTTCTTTGGACCATCGTCTCCACTACCCACAGGATATCCAATGCTAATGTACCACTGGTTAGCGGTGCTACAGTAGTGGTGATTGGCTTTGTCCTCATTTGTTTCTTCAACTAGTGATACGTTTGGATTCCCAATCCTTTGCATGTGGGTTCAGAATCAAGAACCACATCCTATATTTGCCCCGATCTTGCAATGCTCTTTGATATCTCCTCATTTGGAACGAAATAGCGACAGAAATAGAAGGAAGAAGCGAGAGAGAGGCGCAGATGTCCAAGAGCACAGACGCGAGTGCGCCTGGGCGCGAGCGCCGAGCGAGGCCAAGGGATGTGCAGCGCCGACTTCCCTTCTTCTGCGACGTTTTTGGATTTTAGTCACAGTTTTACAGAATGTGTTTGTTTGTGTTTGGCCGAGTGATTGATGTAGGTGTTTGGATCGTTGTGATGTCGAGTAGCAAGACCATAGAGCAATTGCGAAGGCTTTTGGATTGGGAAATTGAAGAAACCTTTTAATTCTAAAAAGGTTCCTCAATTATAATTTCCAATTTGAGTTTATTCAATGTAAAGAAGTGTTTAAATAACAATGTGCTGGCAATTCTACTTTGCAAAGGATAGAGGGTTGGCTTGGATAAAATAATAGATAAATTCTAATGACATATTCATCCTAGGTAAGATAAATCAAACTAACTAGAGATAGATAAACAAATGCTTGGTTGTTAAGGAATTTATCTAGAAGTGATATTTTCCTTCCCAGATTATTTTCCTAATTACATAAAATAAGAATTATATCTAATTTAATTAATCAAAACCGGCCAGCCCACACATGGAGGCCCATATGCGTGTGTGACCCCCCTCGACATCGATACCATGGCCTCGGCATCGACCCTATGTTTGTGTGTCTCGAGTCACTCGAAATGGTCCATCTCCCCTAGGATCCAGTTTAGATTTCCATTGTTTCGGAAACCTTTCCTTCTTGAGATGCAACCATACAAGGGCACCAACGTTGAACTGCACATCCTTACAATGCTTGTCCTTTGCCGCATTGTACTAAGCGCTTTTCCTCTCCAGCTGCGCCTTGGTTCGCTCATGAAGGCGCTTGATGAAGTCCACATGCTTAGCTGCATCCATGCTCTCCTTCTCCTTCATTGGCCGAGGCATCATATCTACAGGCGTAAGAGGATTGTGCCCATAGACAACCTCAAAAGAAGTCTTCTTTGTTGCAGAATGCCTAGCCCCGTTATAAGCAAGCTCCATAAAAGGTAAACAGTCTTCCCACCTCCTAAGGTTAGTACGTAGCATGAATCTTAGGAGAGCCCCAAGAGTCCTATTAGTAACCTCAGTTTCGCCATCAGTTTGAGGGTGACAAGATGTAGAAACTAAGAGCTTAGTACCCAACTTAGACCATAAAGTTTTCCAAAAACAACTCAAAATTTTTGAATCACGATCAATGATAGAGCATTTTTAGTATTGCATTATAGATTGCATTTAGCATAGTTTAGTTGTGAATAGTGCATATTTTAGTTACAATTACATGTTTACCGTACCGGTGATGTTGGAAGAGTCAAAATCTATGCAATTTTATGGTTAATTTCAGGTAAAGGTGGATTCGACGAGGAATAAGGAGACTCTTGGATGAAGGAAGATTCAAGTTGAGGAAGAAAAGTGAAGAGCACGGGAGCGGAGTCGAATTTCGAGAGCCTAACTGAATAACAAGTCAGCAAAGGTTGTCGCCAGGCATGCTGAACTTGTTTCACACTTTCTGGAGGCCTCGATGGTCCGATTGACTACTATAACCATGCGTTGGAAAGCTCTCTTCGAGATCTAAAACTTTCGTGTTGACATCAAGCTAGCCTCCCTGCGGCCCGAACCTCTGACGAGCGACTTCGCAATCGCCGGCCGCCCCGCGACCTGTTTTGGCTGCCCCACGGCCCTCGCAGAAACGCGCCGTTCAGTTCCAGACTTTAATTAGGGTTTTTATATTTATGTTTTGGCCAGCTTGTTGAAGCTATTTAAGACTTTTCTAGTTTGTTCTTTCACTTACCTTATGCACCTTATTCCATTGTTGAGAGCACCGTTGAGCATGAGCAACTAAACTCTCAAGGTTTCGCCTACAGTTTGGATCTTTGATTGTTGAATTGTGAGTTTCTTAATCTAGTTCTTATTCCTATTCCAATGTTTTGACTTCTTTGTGCTTAATTGCTTGACTGTGTTTTATTCTCTCTGGCTTGATCAACTAGTTAGAATAAATTCATTCAATTGCTAGGGTTTTGCAGATTCCTCATAGCGAACCTTAACCCAAGTGGCAATCATATCCCTTTAGGACTCGTATGACTAATTGGATGTGTAGGAAGTTGAATACATGTTGAATATCGACTCGTAGCTTGATATTATATGTAACTTGGTTAATTCATATTCTTAATGCTATCTCTAGGTTGAATCTTAACTGTGCTAGGGTTATTTAGAGATAAAGGTTGCTAGGACTCGTAGGACTAGTAATCTACCTAAGATCTGGACAAGGACATTGATAGGAAAAGGCAAGAACTAGAGGCTGAAACGAGGATCGAATTCATCAATCGAAGTGATAAGTTGTAGGTGAACCTATTTCTCTCCACTGCATTCTAAAAACCAATTTACTTTGTTTGCTTGCTTCCGCTTTGATAAAAGGTGGATCTTTTTCACACCAAAAACCCCCATATTCTCTATTAGTGGTTAGAATTTGCACTTGAATTGATAGATTTCCCTGTGGATCGACCTCTTGCTTACACACTATACTAGTTGTGAGTTTGAGTATTTTTTGGCAAGAAAAACGACAGGTTTTCCTCTTGTCAAATTTGGCGCCGTTGCCGGGGACCTATCTTACGGTTCACGACACCTTATTGCTTACACACTATACTAGTTGTGAGTTTGAGTATTTTTTATCGCTAACTTTTGTATATATTTACATCTAACCCCGTCGTGGACCTATCTTACGGTTCACGACACCTTATTGCTAATATTTCTAGATGTTGAAGTTATGGCAGTTTCAAGGAAAGTATTTTCGCAATTACCTCACAAGAGTGCAAAATTTATTTGACATCTGTTATTCACGGGGTTTCCGATATAGTTTGCGAGATGTGGTGCTTTGCGTTTTTGAGGGCATGACTTCTGAGACCCGAGAACTTGCCAGGTCCATAAACAATGGAAGCTTTGCTGGTTTAGGAGTGTCGGGATTATGGGATCTTCTCTGCTACATGGGTGACCAATCGGCGGAGGAAGAATCCTACACTTCGACGTTTCAACCAATGGAGTACTCCGACCCGTCCGTGGAGGATTCAACCATTATCTTGATGGAGCAAATAGGGCAATTACGTGAGATAGTGAATCAAAATGGGGAAGCAATTATCCGAGTCTCTCAAACATTGAAGGAGGATGTAGTTCAACAATGTTCTATTCCTCAACTTGATGAAAGCCAAGATGCAAGCAATGATGAATTCTCTGATAATGAAGAAGAGCATCTAGTGGTTATCGACACGAAATCTCAGGAGATTTCCCTAGAGATTGAGTGTGTTTCGATGCTTCCTCCATTTGTAGAAATCATCCCTAACTCGCTTATCAAGGAGCCAAGTTCGGAACCAATTTCTGTCGTTCCCGAACAAGAAATTGGCACTCTTTGCATATTGGGAGTTTTTTGTGAATATATCGATCCATGGAGCCACTACTTCAACAAACCATCAACGGAACTGTGTTGGTGGTCCTACATACCCTTGAGGGAGAATCAAGCTCGAATGACTGGTAAGTTGGTAATGGTTGTCATTGCTATATTTTTAATTACCAATTGTTTTATCTTTAGTGTACATTCGAATATCGGTTGGGCACGAGAGTTTGATTTTCTTTTGAGGGCATTGACAATGTCTGCTTGAGTCTTGAATAAGTTGATGAATAAACTGTCGAGCCGATGATAGTAACCAAAGGCGCTACTTGGGAGGCAACCCAAGGTGAGTTTTATGTTTTCCTCTGTGTCTTTTATTTTCTCAGACTAGTTTTGGTTATGATCGGTTGTTGGAAGCTAACACCGCAGGGAGAAAAGGCGTTGATGAGCTAAATTTCGCAGGCTGCCCCGCGGCCTTTGACAGGATTGAAATATTCCCTTTCCTCACTTTCCACCACCGCAGTGAACAAGTCAGTTTTTCTTTCTTTCCTTCATATTTTTATCTTTTGTTATCTTTTTTGTCATTGAGGACAATGCCTGATTTAAGTGTGGGGGGAAGAATCGCATGGTATAATAGGATTGCATGTTTATTTTTAGTTTTCACTTTTATTTTTGTTTTTAGTTTATATTTCATATCAGCATTGATAACTCCCTCCCTTGATGAAAATCGGAATAAATGTTTCAAAGGCCTTGACGGGATGTTTGTGTCAAAGGTCTTGGAGCATTAATAGTTGATGAAATACAAAACCTGTTTTATAAGTCCGAATATTATTTAATATTATTATATACTTCCTTTATATTATATATATGAAACTAATCTTTTCAGGAAGTATTTTCAAAATCACTTCTTTCCTTATGGTGCATATTGAGGAAGATCCATTTTGAGAGATCATGTCTTCGAAAGTGTCCAAAAATAGAAGATCCGGGCGCGCCATGATCCAAACTAGCCGTTGTTGAAGATCCGGTGTTGAAGGTCCTTATGCGCCATGTTACTTCTATAAAGGAAAGGAAGAAGAAGACACAATACAAGTGCTACACAAGCTTTCATTCATTCAAGCGAGATCTGTCATCCAAGTGTACTCTCTGCTACCGCTCAAGAGTTTGTTGTTTTATTTCAAAGCCTTTGAGAGTCACTGTGAGCTTATAGGATATATTCATTTATACTGTTACTCGAGCGTTTGTAACTCAGGAAGTTGCACTAGGCTATTGATTTGTGAGAGTAAGAGGATTGTACTACATAGTTGAGAGAGGTGGGGCTCTTCTAGATTGGTTTAGGACTCTAAGGGAACGTGAGTTGACTAGATTGCAATTGTATAGGAGAGAGGCTTCTCGGTGAGCTATTAGGATCCTAAGCTAAGCGAATCAATAAAGCCTTTTGAATCCTAGGGTTGTGGAAGAACCCTAGGCGGGGACGTAGGCCAATTTCGTGCCGAACCTTGTAAACAATTACTCGTGTCCTTTATCTATTGCTTTAACTTATTTCCGCACTTGGTTCGATTGTCTAACTTTGTGATTCAGGTTTAATATCAAAGGGTTTTATACGAGCTCCAAAAGTCTTGAGACTTTCTTCGAAAAACGGGCATACTCTATTCAACCCCCCTTCTAGAGTATTTCTATATTACATTGTTTTACATTATCGAACTTTCAATTGGTATCAGAGCTTTACTCACTTTTTTTGATCTAACAATCTTGTGAGTTTTCGATCATGTCTGGTGAAGCAAGCGGAGGATTTGCACAGGGAAGGTCCACAAGCAGACCGCCACTCTTTGTAGGATACAACTTTGTCCACTGGAGATCCTTGATGAAAATGTTCATCATAGACCAAGATCTAGAGCTTTGGAACATTATAGAGAATGGTCCGAAGATTCCAGAGAAAGATGGACCAAATGATACCAAAGTTGCAAAGAATGAGTCTGAATACAACCAAGCAGATCTTGAACTCGTCTCCAAAAACTACAGGGCTATTAATCTACTTTATTGTGGTCTTAACACTGATGAGTTTAATCGTATTTCATCTTGTAGGTCAGCTAAAGAGATTTGGGACAAGCTGGTCGTCACCTATGAAGGAACGAGCCAAGTGAAAGACACCAAGATCAGCATCTTCCTTCGAAAGTACGAGCTCTTCAAGATGAAGCCTGATGAGACAATCAAGGCCATGTTCACACGATTCACAGAGATCACCAACAACCTTGACTCTCTCGGCAAGAGCTTTACCAATGTTGAGAAAGTAAGGAAGATACTGAGGTGCCTTCCAAAAGAGAAATGGGGTCCAAAAGTAACAGCTATAGAGGAAGCCCAGGACCTCACCACTCTACCACTTGATGACCTTCTTGGGAAGCTGATCACGCATGAGATGATCCTTAATGAAGATGATGGAGAACTTCCAGCTAGCACTAAGAACTTGACACTGAAGTCTAAGAAGGATGAGCCTAAAGATGGATCTGATTCCGAAGATGAGGATGACGATGAGGATGATCCTTTTGCTCTTATCACAAGAGGCCTTGCTCGAATTCTCAAAATGAAGAAGCAATTCAACAACAAGGATGGATCAGAGTCTTCAAAATTTTGAGGTAAGCCTCAATACAACAATTATGAAAAAAAATCTAAACCGTTGTCTTGTTTTGAATGTGGTGAAACAGATCATCTTGTGAAGGACCGCCCTCAAAAGACAAAGAGCCAGTCCAAGAAGGGTGACAAATGGAAGAAGAAAGCCATGGTGGCAACTTGGAGTGATTCCGACTCTGACTCCGATGATGAGAAGGCCAATATTTGTCTTATGGACTCAGAAGATGAATCCCACGATGAAAAGCTTGAAGCTACTGTAAGAGAACTTATGGCAAGTCCAAAAGAGGTATTATCGGAATTCCTTTCCAATATGATTGCCAATGAAGAAATGCTTATTGCTCAAACTAACACTCTTATTAAGAGAACTGTGGACCAGGAAAGAACTATTGAGGATCTGTATATGAGGATCAAAAGTCTTGAAGCTTCTTATTCAGGTCTTGACATTAAAGTCAAGATGCTTGACTCGGAGAAATCTGAACTCAAGCAAGATCTCTCCTCTCTAAGAAATGAGCATCATGACTTAGAGAACGAGAAAATCTCCCTGAATAATAAGATTCAAGACCAACAGACAGCCCTCATAAGTTTTACCAAATCCAAAGGTACTCTCGATAGGATGTTGGGTGAGCAACAAAGCTCTCTAAACAAAAGTGGTATTGGTTACAATCCAAAGTTTTTAAAGAAGCAACACATTACCACTTTTGTAAAGGCAAAAGGAAGCAGAACCTCTCCTATATGTCACCATTGTGCTAGAAAAGGACATGTAAAAGAGACCTGCCCCTATAGAAGAAAGGATCCATATATTATTCGCAATACATTCCCTGTTCATTTGAGAAAAGAACGGATAACACAAGTTTGGGTTCCAAAAGGCATTATTTTACCAAATATGGTTTATCCCAACAATGGATCCAAATTTGCTTATTAGTCTAGCCACAAAGGTTGATGTTTGTCTTGTAGGAGATCACCAAGGTGAAAGAACACAAATAGATTATTGATAGTGGATGCTCGAGGCATATGAGTGGGAAGAGTTCTCTCTTTCATGATCTAAAGGAGCAATCAACGGGAACAATCACTCTTGGTGACAAAGGAAAATGTGACATCGTTGGTATTGGTAGTGTTGGAAGCGATTCCAGCCATAGTATTAAAGATGTCTATCTTGTTAATGGTTTAAAGTATAATCTGCTTAGTGTCTCTCAATTATGTGATACTGGTAACAATGTCAGATTTAACAAGAAAAGATGTATAGTGTGCAGAGAAGATACAGGTGAAGTTATTTTGACTGCATATCGCTACAACAATATATACGCCGTAAATGCTGATCAAGTGGCACAAGGAAGCCTAACCTGTCTAAAGGCTTTGACGGACGATCCAAAACTCTGGCACATGAGACTCGGTCATGTGAGTCCACATACGCTACAGAAGCTTGTGTCC
Organism: Persicaria tinctoria; assembly: GCA_037127255.1. NCBI lineage: Eukaryota > Viridiplantae > Streptophyta > Magnoliopsida > Caryophyllales > Polygonaceae > Persicaria > Persicaria tinctoria. The sequence continues at coordinate 44,494,423 of JBANSL010000011.1, read as the reverse complement.
AAAGGGCTTGTAAGAGGGCTACCTGAAATGGACTTCAAAGGTATTAATATGTGCAACGCATGCACACGAGGTAAACAAACACGTAGCTCTTTCAAACCCAAAAAGGTTGTAAGTTCTACTAGACCCCTTGAACTTTTACATATGGATTTATGTGGTCCTATGCGAGTCAAATCTCCCAATGGTAAAACGTACATGCTAGTTGTTGTTGATGATTTTTCTAGATATACTTGGGTTGCATTTTTAAAAGAAAAATTAGAGGCCTTATTTGAGTTTTCAAAACTTTGTAAGGAGTTGCAAACTTTAAGAAACGAGCCCATAGTGTCAATTCGAAGTGATCATGGTAGGGAGTTTGATCAACTTCAGTTTGATTTGTTTTGTGCTAAATATGGCATCTCCCATAACCTTTCTGCTCCTAGGACACCTCAATAAAACGGGGTTGTGGAACGCAAGAACCGCACCTTAGAGGGTATGGCCAGGACTATGCTTTTAGAAAATGCATTACCTAAAACCTATTGGGCTGAAGCTGTTAACACAGCTAAATACATTTTGAATCGTTGTCTCATTCGTTCCATCTTAAAGAAAACTCCTTATGGACTTTTAAACCACTTATATCTTATATCTTATTTTAAACCCTTTGGTTGTACTTGTTTTGTTCATAACAATGGAAAAGATAACCTTGGGAAATTTGATGCGCGTAGTGATGAAGGTATATTCCTTGGCTACTCCACGAGTAGCAAAGCTTATATAATCTTCAATAAAAGGACCCAGCTAGTTGAAGAAAGTATACATGTTATTTTTGATGAATGCAATGACGGTGCTTTGAGTGAAAGTGTTGCAGATATAGATCTTAACATCCATGAAGAGAACGAGGAAGGTGATGATGCTGCTACCAAGAACACAGAGAAGAGGAACATGCAGGAACAGATTCTTAACACTGAAGAATTAGCCTAAGGTGTTGAAGATTCGTCCAAAGCCCTTGGTGTCCAATCCAACAGTGTTGAGACTTTAGAAACTGTTGTAACTGAACCTAACAGGACCACGGAGTTAGATGTACCACAAGTCAATCCTACCATTGTGACGAATCAAGGAGCTGAGACTAGCAAAAGGAAATTCAAATACTCCTCATCACACTCTTTAAAGGATATCATTTCTGACCCTACTTTTAGTGTTCAAACTCGTTCTAAACTTAAAGATCTCTGTGCTTTTCACGCGTTTGTTTCTCTTATTGAGCCAAAGAAGGTAGATGAGGCACTTCAGGAGCTAGACTGGATCATTGCTATGCAAAGTGAGCTTAACGAATTTGAAAGGAACAAAGTCTGGACCTTGAAGCCTAGGTCTAAGCATCAATCAGTCATTGGCACACGTTGGGTATTTCGAAACAAGCTAGATGAGAATGGTAAGATCGTGAGGAACAAGGCAAGGCTTGTTGCTCAAGGCTACAATCAAGAGGAAGGTATTGACTACGAGGAGACCTTTGCTCCCGTAGCCAGGCTTGAAGCTATTCACATTCTATTAGCATTTGCATCTTTTATGAGCATAAAGTTATATCAAATGGATGTCAAGTGTGCTTTTCTTAATGGTTTCTTAGAGGAAGAAGTATATGTGGCTCAACCCCCAGGTTTCGAAAGTTCAGAATTTCCCAATCATGTTTATAAACTTGACAAAGCGTTGTACGGTTTGAAACAAGCCCCATGAGCTTGGTATAAGCGCTTGTCAAAATATCTTTTAGAAAATGATTTTAAAGGGGGTTGATTGACAAGACTCTTTTTATCAAGACCAAAGGAAAGGACATTTTGGTTATTCAAATCTATGTTGATGATATATTATTTGGTGCAACTAACACATCTTTGTGCAAGGATTTTCTGACATCATGTGCAGTGAATTTGAGATGAGCTTGATGGGTGAGCTCAACTTCTTTTTGGGATTACAAGTTCATCAATCCAAGAAAGGGATCTTTGTCAACCAAAGCAAGTACACTAAGGATCTCTTGAAGAAGTTCAAGATGGATCAATCCAAAGCAGCCAAGACTCCCATGAGCTCAACATTATCTCTAGATCAAGACAAGACTGGGAAAAGTGTCAACCAAAAGGAGTATCGAGGAATGATTAGATCTTTATTATATCTCACGGCTAGTAGACCTGACATCATGTTTAGTGTTTGCATATGTGCTAGGTTTCAAGCTGATCCTAAAGAATCTCACCTCGTGGTTGTGAAAAGGATCTTTCGTTATCTCAATGGCACTAAGGAGCTTGGACTATGGTACCCAAAGCAAAAGGATTTCACATTAATTGGATATTCTAATGCAGATTTTGCAGGCTATAAGGTGGATAGGAAGAGCACATCAGGATGTTGCCAATTCCTAGGAGCATCCTTGATCAGTTGGCACTCAAAGAAACAAAACTCAGTTGATCTATCCACTTCAGAAGCCGAATACATTGCAGCTGGAGCCTGTTGCTCCCAAATCCTTTGGATAGCTCAACAAATGCGAGATCTTGGCATCAACCTCAAAGGCATTCCAATCAAGTATGACAATACAAGTGCCATCTCCATCACTGAGAATCCTGTTCAGCATTCAAGGACCAAACATATTGATGTAAGGCATCATTTCATTAGAGACCATGTTGAAAAAGGTGATGTGTCCATTTCGTTTATTTCAACTGATTATCAATGGGCTGACATTTTTACTAAGCCTTTGGCAGAGGACAGGTTCACCTTCATAAGACGAGAGATTGGGATGCTTAACAAGGATGCACTTTCGTAGGGGGAGCATTCCCTTTACGAAAGATAAATTCTACTTAGTGTCAAGACCCTTGAGAACTATGTCAAGGTGTGTGAACTAAATGGTGCATTACATATATCGGATCACATATTTTTGGTTAATATATTTTTAGATATTTAATCAATTATATTTTTATCGAATTTCAAAATTGCCTATTTGTGTTTTAATTTTAACCGTTGAGATATTTTAATCTTTGAACTAAATCCTTCAGCTTTTTTTTCAGTCCGATTTTAATGGAAACATTTGAATTTTGAATTGGAAACTCTTCAAATCTTGGCAATGATATCATTACCCTCCCTTGGAACTCTAAACACGTCCCATCACTCCATTATCTCTCTCTATTTATACCCACCTCTGTACCCAATTTCTTCACACTCTCAAAACTGATCCAAACCCTCTCACCTTCTTCTTCTTTAACCTCTCAACCTTTTCTAAAGAAAACCCTAGCCGATTTCCTCCATGGCACCCAAAACAAAGAAAGTTGTCACACCCAAAAGACTTGGCGCCACCCCCAAGGGACGTCAGGCCACTGCCACCTCTCCTACACCTGAACCCACTCTTCAAGCCATTGTCCCAACTGTTGTCCAGAGCACCATCGCTGAGAGCACGACCCCTGTAACCAAGGGCACTCAAAAGCGCTCTGCTAAGAAGCCCCTCAGTGCCAAACAGAAAGGGAAAAGGAAGATTTTGGCTGAGGAAGTGGACGAGGAAGAAGAGGAAGATGATCTCGACGCCATTTTGGAAAGAGATGCTGCCAAGGAAGCCGAGGAGGAAGCCTTGAAGAAGAAAAAGGCCGATGAGGAGGCCGAGCTTGCAAGGAAACTGGCCGAGGAAGAAACTGAGAGGATTCAAAAGGAAGCCGAAGCCGAGGAGGAGCCTGAGGAAGAAGACGAAGAGCAAGAGGGATCTGGAGAGGAGGAGGAAGCCAATGGAGATGAAGCGGGGTCCGGTGAGGACTCGGGGTCTGAGGAAGAGGATGAAGAATCTCCCTCTCCTTCTCCTCCTCCCCCGTCTCCAAAGAAGCGGAAAGCCCCAACTGCTGTCAAGCCTCCATCTCCCAAGTGCACCAGGAAGGGCACCCTCAGGAGTCTTGAAGCGCCTGTCAAGAGAGCTGCTCTGACAATTGCTCGCAGGAAGAATGCCTACCCACCTGCATACATCCAGGTAAACCAATCCTTGCCATCCTCTTGGTTTGAAGATGCTGAGACTGCTGGTAAGTGGGTAGATGAGTTTCGAACTCGTATGATTTGTTGTTCTGATTTTTTAGATTTTGAGTTTTTCGAAGCTTTGAAGTTACCCTGCATTGATCTTCTCAAAAAATCCCCAGCCTGGACCCTTCTCAATCTTGAAACCGTTTACTACCCCCAGCTTACCCGTCTGTTCTACATTAACCTAAAAGCCAAACACGACACCAATGGTTGGTCTTTGGAGTCTGTTATCAAAGGGGTTAGAATCTCTCTCAACTCTAATGACTTTGCAGATTTCTTTGGCCTACCTAGCCCAGTTCCACCCTCTGAAATACACCCCTCAAAAGAGAATTGCATCATTCTTGCCCAGTTCCACCCTTTGGATGGCTTTTGCATGCTTTAAAAATTTGATCCAACATTTGTCTAACCCATGCAGGTACTTAGTCTGATGTCTCTTATATTATTTATGCTTGACTAAGTTGCAGGGATGCACAGGTTTTGTCTTTCATCAAGGGGGAGATTGATAACTCCCTCCCTTGATGAAAATCGGAATAAATGTTTCAAAGGCCTTGACAGGATGTTTGTGTCAAAGGTCTTGGAGCATTAATAGTTGATGAAATACAAAACCTGTTTTATAAGTCCGAATATTATTTAATATTATTATATACTTCCTTTATATTATATATATGTAACTAATCTTTTCAGGAAGTATTTTCGAAATCACTTCTTTCCTTATGGTGCATATTGAGGAAGATCCATTTTGAGAGATCATGTCTTCGAAAGTGTCCAAAAATAGAAGATCCGGGCGCGCCATGATCCAAACTAGCCGTTGTTGAAGAGCCGGTGTTGAAGGTCCTTATGCGCCATGTTACTTCTATAAAGGAAAGGAGGAAGAAGACAGAATACAAGTGCTACACAAGCTTTCATTCATTCAAGCGAGATCTGTCTTCAAAGTGTACTTTCTGCTAGCGCTGAAGAGTTTGTTGTTTTATTTCAAAGCCTTTGAGAGTCACTGTGAGCTTATATGATCTATTCATTTATAGTGTTACTCGAGAGTTTGTAACTCGGGAAGTTGCACTAGGCTATTGATTTGTGAGAGTAAGAGGAGTGTACTAGATAGCTGAGAGAGGTGGGGCTCTTCTAGATTTGTCTAGGACTCCAAGGGAACGTGAGTTGACTAGATTGCAATTGTATAGGAGAGAGGCTTCTCGGTGAGCTATTAGGATCCTAAGCTAAGCGAATCAATAAAGCCTTTTGAATCCTAGGGTTGTGGAAGAACCCTAGGCGGGGACGTAGGCCAAGTTCGTGCCGAACCTCGTAAACAATTACTCGTGTCCTTTATCTATTGCTTTACCTTATTTCCGCACTTGGTTCGATTGTCTAACTTTGTGATTCAGGTTTAATATCAAAGGGTTTTATACGAGCTCCAAAAGTCTTGAGACTTTCTGCGAAAAACGGGCATACTCTATTCAACCCCCCTTCTAGAGTATTTCTATATTACACTGTTTTACATTATCGAACCTTCAAGCATGTTAGTCTTTAAAAAAAATCCCAAAAAAAAAAAAAAATTGTTATTTATATATTGCATTGTTAGGATTAGGTCTTATTTCCCCATATGGATGTCGTTTGTCCTCTATTCTATCTATTGAGATTTATGCCCCATGATGTGGTTGGATTGTTGAAGCCTTCAATATATGTTTTCTATACTATTTGGTGAGCATGATTGATTAATGATTGAGCACATAAGATCTTGGAATTATGGGTGATCTTGAAGTTCTAGACATGACCTGGTGAACTTATTTTTAGCCTATTCAGGACTGCACTTTATTTAGTCTTCTTGCTTGTTGAGTGTACTCTCTTCAATTGCTTCCTCTTTGGCTTGCATTTAGATATTTTTTTCAAGGCTGCATATTATGATTTCTGCACATGACTTAAACATGATTGAGGCACCTTTATTAGCCCTATTTGACTCTATTCCCACCTTACATATTAGCCTCTACTTGAAGCCAATTTGCGCCTAATTGCCTATTCTTTTGTAGCTCCACAAAATGTTTCCATAGCCAATGATATCCTGACCCCATCCAGGAATTTAGGAATGGTTGGTGAATATTTATATTGTGGATGATGGTTTTAGTGGTGGATTGTATGTTTGAGGTATCTTTATGAGATGTTTGATTCTTGCTAGTATATTCATTACTTGGGACCTAAGGAGAATAAAATTCACTTAGGGGCAAAAGGCAAGAAAAATCATTTATTGTAGCATGAATGAAAAAAAAAAGAAGGAAAAGAAAAAAAAAGAAAAAAAATAAAGGAATGACTTGATATGGTTTGTAAAGTTTTAAGCTTGAGATTGGTGTTGTTTGACATTGTAGAGCTTATGGTATGATGAGTTTATGAGTGAATTTATGATTTGGTTGCTTCCTTAGTTCCCGGATTATGAGCACCACATGACCTAAATTGTTCCATACCTTATATGTTCTACCTTGGCCCCAGTACAACCCAATTAAAAGACCTCATGATTTTTGTTGTGTGTAGAGTCACCAGCGGTGGAGAATTAGAACACTGGTGCAAGACTATTGTATGCTAAGCTTTTGAAGATTGAGTTTTGAGCGTAAACATTTAACCCTAAACACTTGAGCAAGAGTGAAACACATAATCCATGTGAGGTCTAGAATGGATATGGTTGCCTAATTTCATTGATTATTGCAATTATGTGTTATGGTGTTGTTAATCTGTTATGTTTGCTAGTTTTTCATGCACTTAAAGATTATTGACGTGGATACATGAATTGCTATTCTGTGGGGCTGCAGAGTTGAGTTTTCTATTGCTTGAGGACAAGAAAAGGTTCAAGTGTGGGGGAATTTAATAGAGCATGTTTAGTATTGCATTATAGATTACATTTAGCATAGTTTAGTTGTGAATAGTGCATATTTTAGTTACACTTACATGTTTACCGGTGATGTTGGAAGAGTCGGAATCTATGCAATTTTATGGTTAATTTCAGGTAAAGGTGGATCCGACGAGGAATAAGGAGACTCTTAGATGAAGGAAGATTCAAGTTAAGGAAGAAAAGTGAAGAGCACGAGAGTGGAGTCGAATTTCGAGAGCCTAAGTGAATAACAAGTCAGCAAAGGTTGTCGCCAGATATGCTGAACTTATTTCGCACTTTCTGGAGGCCTCGGTTGTCCGATTGACTATTATAACCATGCGTTGGAAAGCTCTCTTCAAGATCTATAACCTTTGTGTTGACATCGAGAGCAAATTTCAAACAGAAAAATCGATGTGAACAGTAAAAGCCGCCACGCGGCCCGAACCTCTCACGAGCGACTTCGCAATCGCAGGCCACCCCGCGGCCTGTGTTGGCTGCCCCGCGGCCCTCGCAGAAACGCGCCATTCAGTTCCAGACTTTAATTAGGGTTTTTTTGTTTATGTTTTGGCCGACTTGTTAGAAGCTATTTAAGACTTTTCTAGTTTATTCTTTCACTTACCTTATGCACTTTATTCCATTATTGAGAGCGCCGTTGAGCATGAGCAACTAAACTCTCAAGGTTTCGCCTACAGTTTGGATCTTTGATTGTTGGATTTTGGGTTTCTTAACCTAGTTCTTACTCCTATTCCAATGTTTTGACTTCTTTGTGCTTAATTGCTTGAATGTGTTTAATTCTCTCTAGCTTGATCAACTAGTTAGAGTATATTCATTCAATTGCTAGGGTTTTGCAGATTCCTCGTAGCGAACCTTAACCCAAGTGGCAATCATATCCCTTTAGGACTCGTAGGACTAATTGGATGTGCAGGAAGTTGAATACATGTTGAATATCGACTCGTAGCTTGATATTATATGTACCTTGGTTAATTCATATTCTTAATGCTATCTCTAGGTTGAATCTTAACTGTGTTAGGGTTATTTAGAGATAAGGGTTGCTAGGACTCGTAGGATTAGTAGTCTACCTAAGATCTGGACAAGGACATTGATAGGAAAAGGCAAGAACTAGAGGCTGAAACAAGGATCGAATTCATCAATCGAAGTGATAAATTGTAGGTGAACCTATTTCCCTCCATTGCATTCTAAAAACCATTTTACTTTGTTTGGTTTCTTCCGCTTTGATAAAAGGCGGATCTTTTTCACACAAAAAACCCCCATATTCTCTATTGGCGGTTAGAATTTGCACTTGAATTGATAGATTTCCCTGTGGATCGACCTCTTGCTTACACACAATACTAGTTGTGAGTTTGAGTATTTTTTGGCAAGAACAACGACATGTTTTCCTCTTGTCAATCAGACACAATAGAAAATGGCAATCGATGCAAACGAACAACATCTTTAAAGAAGATACCAGCAACATGAATAACATCATCAATTTTGTGACAAGGTATAAAATGAGACATTTTGGAAAATCTGTCCGCTTCCAAAATATAGAATCATGACCCTTAGACGTCCTAGGCAAGGCAATAATAAAATCCATGGACACATCTTCCCAAGGGGCATTCGAAGTTGGTAGTATAGACCATTCGAATTGGCCTTAGATTTAGCTTTAGCACATGCAACACAACTTTTGACAAATCTCAACAAATAATTAGTCATTTTAGGCCAAATGTAATGTTCTTTTAATCCAGCTAAAGTCTTTTCAAAACCACCATGTCCTCTAGATTCATGCACTTCTTGAGTAAGGAGTCTTCTAATAGATGAAGATGGGATACAAAGGTTGCCCATCTTAAACAAATAACCATTATCAAGAAAGTAAGAATCAAATTCACCTTTGGACACACAATGAGAAAAAATATTCTTAAAGAAACTATCAGCAACATATAGTTCTTTAATCAAAGCAAATCCCAAAATATGTGCATCCATATGGTTCAAGAGGACATACCTGCATGATAGAGCATCAACTACCACGTTATTCTTTCCCTTCTTGTGGTGAACCACATAGGAAAAGGTCTTCAAGAACTCCACCCATCGAGCAAGACGCCGAGTGAGGACTGTTTGACCTTTGAGGTAATTTATAGCTTCATGGTCTGAATGAATCACAAACTCCTTAGGCCAAAGGTAGTATTTCCATGTCTGTAAGAAATGAATAAGCGCGAACAACTCCTTGTCGTAGGTAGAATAGTTGAGCTCAATAGGGCACAACTTCTCGCTGAAATAGGTAATGGGGCGCCTATTATGAAGAAGAACCCCACCAACGCTAGTGTTAGAAGCATCACACTCGAGATCGAACGGTTGTGTGAAGTCATGTAGTTGCAACACTAGGGCATGGGTGAGTCGATCCTTGAGAGCATCGAATGCTCTCTGATGTCTGCTTGTCCAGCGGAACGTCACATCTTTCTTAGTTAGCTCATGGACGGTGACGCCTATGGTGCTGAAGTCCTTGACGAAGCATCGATAGAAGCCAGCAAGGCCCAAGAATGAGCAGACATGGGTGGGACTGTGCGGATAGGACCACTTCTGTATAGCTCGATCCTTCTCCTCATCTACTTTCAAGCCAGATGCAGAAACAACAAATCCAAGAAAAATAGTAGATTCGGAAGCAAAAGAGCAATTTTTGAAACTATCATAAAATTTCTCTTTCATAAGACAATTAAATACTAATTTCAAGTGAATAAGGTGATCATGAAGGTTCTTACTATAGATCAAGATATCGTGAAAATAGACAAAGATAAATTTTTCGAAGTATCTTCAAAGCACATAGTTCATAAGCCTCATAAAAGTAGAAGGTGCATTAGTTAATCCAAAAGGCATTACTAACCATTCATATAAGCCATACTTAGTTTTAAAAGACATTTTCCATTCATCTCCCTATTTTATCCTAATATGATGATAGCCCCTTCAAAGATCAATTTTAGAAAATATACAAGGACCATAAAGTTCATCAAGCATATCATCTAAACGAGGAATAGGGTGGCGATACTTAACCGTTATTTGGTTGATTGCCCTGCAATCAACACACATGTTCCAAGAGCCATCCTTCTTTGGTACCAAGACCACAGGGACGACGCAAGGACTGAGACTTTCGCGAACAAAGCCATTGTCCATAAGCTTTGTGACTTGGCATTGTAACTCATTTGTTTCCTCAGGGCTAGCTCTATAAGCGGCACGATTAGGCAAGCATGCGCTAGGGACAAAGTCAATTTGATGCTCAATCCCTCTAATGGGTGGCAAGCCTTGTGGTAGCTCAGCCGGAAGCACATATAAGTAATCCTGCAGAAGGGCAACAATAGGTGTAGGAATATGACTCAAATCCACAACATTAAGAAATACCTCTTTCATAATTAAAAGGATATGAGGTCGATGAGCATTCCAAGTAACTGTCTCTTTTTGGGGATGAGAGACAAGTGATCCTCGTTTGATAGAGCCCTTAAGCGAGGTAGAAGAGGGTTGTGATGATGAAGGTGTGGAAGAGGAAGGCGTTGATGCCGGGGGAGCCGCGACCACGGGAGAGGGTGCGGCCTTGGGGGTAGCCTCACGGCAAGCTGCTGCCTTCTGGGCTTGCTTCTAGGCTTCATGTTGTTGTAGCTTGCACACATGTTCCTTCAAAACAACTTGAGGAGACAAGGGTGGGAGAGTAACTCTCCTCCCATCAAAAGTGAAAGAATATGTATTGGCACGACCATCATGTATAATAGAACGATCATAAAGGAAAGGACAACCATGTAAAATATGACTACAATCCATCCTAGCAACATCACATAAGATTTTATCATGATAGGAACCAATAGAAATAGAAACTAAGCATTGTTTAGTGACTATAATAACAGACCCATCATTAGTAATACCATTCAGAACATAATGAGTAGCTCTAGAAGTAGTAGTCAAGTGTAAAATATCAACTACTTGTTCATTGATGAGGTTGCAGCAACATCCTTCATTGATGATGACTTTCAAGGTAGCCTCGCGAATCACACACTTGGTGTGGAAGATGTTCTCCCTTTGATCAGCCATGGGAGTCCTCTGAATGTGTAGGACTCGGCGATTGACAAGGCAGAGAGCATCCTGAAAGTCTGAATGAACGATCTCCTCATTTTGATCCCTATCCGTGTCCTTCTCTACTTCACTTGAAATTATGGGGTCCTCCAAAGTCTCCTCCTCATAGTAGTGGTCTCCCAAGTCATTGAGAATAACCTTATTCTTCTGAGGACAATCACGAGAAACATGTCCAGAACCATTACAAGTGAAGCAACGTACCTCTTTGGTGCGATCTCTGGGTGGGCTATCAACTTCTCTAGATTGGAATTCGAAACCCTAGTTAGGTGAGTTGGGAACTCCCTTTTGCTGCATAGAAGGGTTAGAAGAATTTCTGGATTGACTAGAAGAAGTAAAAAGAACAAACCTACGACCTTATGAAGATTACTCGATCCTTGCCCTCTGCTGTTGCTCATGTAGAAGTTGCACTTTGTGTGTCAAAGTGTTAATATCCCTAATGCTATGAATAGATAAGTGATTTCGAATAGAAGTATTAAGACCCGCAAGAAATTGAGTACATAAACCACGTTCAGTAAGATAAATATTAGCTTGATGATGAGTGAGGCGTTCAAGCTCGTCTTTATATTCCATAGGGGAGCGAGGTCCCTGTCAACATTGAGCCAAACACAGCCTCATCGTGTCTATGTACCCCTCAGGCACATGTCTCTTCTTCATCAAATAGCGCAGTTAAGGCCAAGTTTCAACAGGTTGCTTACCATGACGACGACGAATTTCACGTGTGCGAAACCACCAAGAGCGAGCCATACCTGTCAAGTGTAAAGTAACAACCTCCAACCTTTCTGTTTCATCGTAGCGAAGATGATCAAGGACATAAGTAGTATGATCCTCCCATGCAAGGTATGCCTTAGGATCATTAACACCATCAAAAGTATATAACTTTACCTTTACATTTCGTCGTTGGATGGCCTGTGCATTATTAAGAATAGGATGAACAAAATTAGGATTAGGTAAATCATCAAGGTTAGGATCTAACTTATGGTAAGCGTCCTCAAGATGAGGCATACCGTTCAAATCAGCATTGTCATGACTATCCTCCCAATTACCTTTAACAAATAACGGGTTAAAATGGTGACTATGTTGTTGCCGTTGTTGTTGGTGTCGAGGTGTTGTCTCCTCCTTATGATGGTTTTGTCCATTAAAAGAGGATAACAAATCATCATCATTCTCTCATGGAAAAGGGTTAGGCATGACAGATTTAAGCTTAAAGTGTAATTGACCAGAAGGGGATGGCTTACCGCTTGGAGGTGTAGAACTAGAAGCCTCATTTCGCTTTAACTCATCAAATTTTCTATCCATCATTTTTAGGATCTGAGTAGTTACCTTAGCACGTTCTTGAGCCAAAGCATTGGTAAAGCGTTCATTCCAATGAACGTCGCGTGCATCGAGGCTTGCCTCCATATGCTCCAATGCAGCCTTTGTAGCGGCTTGAATAATGAAGTTCATATTGGCATAAGAAATGGTTCCGGGGGAGGGGAAGAGGGGTTTTCGTCGTCCTTGGACATGTTCCTATCAATGGTCTAAATATCGTGTATCGGGGTCTTATCGGTTTGGGGTAAAAAGGATATATCGGGGATATATCGAGGATATATCGGGATATGTCGGATTTATCGGATTCGCTAATTTTTAAACATAAATATTATATTTACACTTTAATATTTAAAAATACAAAGGAAAAATTAATTTTGAAACTGTTAAATTACCAAATTAACTTGAAAATCAAGGGAGAAATATTGTATGTGCCGATTACAATCAAAATTATCTCCCAAAATTACACAGATTCCAAAATGCCGAACTCAAATTGTATTCAAAATCAAAATGCTCCAAAAATTGCCCTGAAAATCACAACACAATTACACACAAGACTCCAAATAGGTCCCCTCTTCAATCTAAAAAGAAGTTCGACGGGTTTTGAGTCTGCCGAACTGTAGAGGCGGCTAGAGAAGATCGGGGGAGGCCGTTGCAGAAGCAAGGGTGACCGGAGATGACGTAACCTGAGCAGAAACTGAGGTGGCCGCGGCGGAGAAGACTCAGCTGAACAAGATCGAGTACTCGCACATTCGGAGAAGAAGCAAGGGAGCAGGTCGCGCCGGAGAAGAAATCGAGATAGCTGCTGACCGGAGAAGAAGCAAGTGAACAGGCCAGGGCCAGCTAGACAAGAGGACTCACACTGATTCGACTCTCGCAAGCCCTAGGTATGGGTTTGGAACTTTGAATCGATTTCATGAACCTCTCAGATCTTATTCACAACTTATTCTTCTTTTTTTTTTTTTAATTTTTCGTAAAAAAAAACAAAACAAACGACGTCGTACCCTACTAGCAATAAATGGATCAACCCGATATTGACCGATATATCGGTCGTTGACCCGATAAATAGCGTTGATCGATATAATCCAACCGATATCCCGATATCGTATCGTGTTCTAAATATCCCCGATATATTAGCCGATATATTCGATATTTAGAACACTGGTTCCTACAAATCAGAAGAGAAACAAGTAAAAGGAGCAAAGACCAAAAACCAAGTAATGCAAGCCCTTTTGATTCTAAGAGTGATTAGGTTTTAGAAATCAAGGACGCGAGAAAACAAGGCACCGTATTCAAGAAACTTTCCATGGACACAGAATTATGCAATATTGAAGGTAGAAAGCGATGATCAAATTGCAAATTAAATCAGCCACAACTCGGATAACAAGAATAGCAAGTAAAAACAAGCGGCTAATGTGTAAGGAATAAAGATTACAGTGTGGTGCAATAAAAATCAGTAATAGAGGAATATAATCGATGCAATCACAAGGGCAATCAAATGCACACACTCCGTCAACTATTATATGAAGGTTGCAACACGGTTCAGAGAAAAATGGGTGTGACCAAGGCTCCTGTGTCGGCACAGCACAAAATCACACAATAGGGGTTCTTTGAGAGCTTAAAGCCAATTAGATCATCAAATGTAGTAGCTAATGAAAAGAACGAACAATATGCAAGAGTTACTAACTCAAAAAAAGGTAAAAGATGAATATTTTTTTTTCGACTAGGCTACTGTCGCTGTAAAAGGTACTATAATGGCGACAAAAAAATGAAAAATAAAAATAAAACTAAGCTATGATGATCTAAAAGTAAGCGGAATTAAAGAAAAGAAGAAAATAGGATAACAATCTGGAAAAGTAAGGTTCTTTAGTGCTGCAAGTTCATGACAATACTTAATCCAAAAATCACATTCATAGGCATGATATGTAGAAACATGGAATAAAAATCAAAACTTGCAAACCAAAAACTCAAGATCTTCCAAATTATAGATCCAAACAAGAACATTACCCAAATAAAAGTGCCAATTTTGAGGGATTGCATATTTCGTGTGGTACCCCTGAGGTTTTGAATTTTTTAGCCCCATGCCCGTCCTGGTTAAATCTAACGGATCTTGGTAATGTTCTGTTAGTTTTCAATTTTGAAATTAAAAAAAAAAAATTGAACGGGAAGAGAGAGAACCGAAGAGAGAGAGATAGACCAGATCTGGAGGTGGCAGTTGTGGTGGCGGTGGAGGAGTCGTGTTGGGGTATTTCGACAGTCACACACTCACACAGATCTCGTCAACAAGGGAGTTGTTCCGATGAGCAGAATCGATGATGCGGTGTGGAGGATTCTTAGGGTAAAGTTCACCATGGAAGCCAGAGTATAATCTACATACCAAACTGAAATGAACTGAATTTCACTATTGAATACCTCATGAATTGGTCAATTGCAACAAGAACACAAAGATTTGGCGAGGGAAGTAGTGAGAAGTAGCTGGTGTTGCTCAAGGATGGACACAACGCGGCCGAGCCGCTTTTGCCGCTCCCGAAGAAAGCCGACAAGATTCTCGTCGCTGGCACCGATGTGAACAACCTCGGATGCCAATGTGGTGGCTGGTCCTTGGAATTGCAGGGCGTCAGCGGCAACAACCACAATCGCACTGATTTCTACTGATTCACCTCAAAATTCTGAAACCCTAACTCTGCAAAATCGAATATTTAGGAACGACGATCATGTCGCTGGTAGATGAGGAGACGGAGGGGCAGGGAGTCGCCGACGTCCTTCTCCTCGGCAAAATTGGCCTCCTCCAATTGAGTGAAATAATAATTATTATATCATCTTCTACGATTTTACATTTTTTTTATAATCTTCTAGGATTTTAAAGATACATTGCGTATCTTTAAAATCTCTAGTATTATATAATATACTAAATCTCTAGTATTATATTAATTTATATATGATTCAAAATCGAAACTTGAGTGAAATAATAATTATTATATCATCTTCTACGATTCATTTTGTTTTTGATGTTAAAGATACATTCCGTATCTTCTAATATTACCTTTTTATTTATGTTATAAAAGGTAATCTTATTCAAGACTTGTATTTTTTTATAACATTTTTTTTGTATATAATTGTATGTTGTATATATGACATTGTCTTTTGGATTAGACGGAAATAAACAAAAATCATATGGGCAAAAAACCACCCATATTTCACCCATCTCACCCACTCACCTCATGAGTGGTGGATGAAATGGATATGGATGAAGTGGATATGGATAGGGGTGGCTACGGGTTACAGGTCGACCCGTGACCCGACGAGTCGTACGGGTCAATGACCCGACGGGTTATTGACCCGGCGGGTCCGGGTCAACGGGTGGGGGCGGGTTGCGGGTTAGGGTTAGGGTCAGGGGTTTTGAACCCGATGACTCGGCGGGTCAACCCACCATCCCAATTTTTTTTTTTTGAAAAATATTTTTTTTATGTTTAAAATAATTATTATGTATATTATTCTTAAAATAATTCATAATATATAAATATAAACTAGTTTGCAATGTGCAATGTGGGTCAAAAGCACTATCACCCTTCCCTTTTTATAGATTTGGAAGACATCCCCTATTCTCTCAACTTTCAATGTGGGACAAGACTCTTGTCCCACATTGAAAGTTGAGAGATAGAATGAGAAGGGATTGATGTATATATATGTGTACTCCATCCTCCCTTAACCCCCACTCTTCACTTTAAGCTTTATTTCTTAAAATGAAATGAAGTTTTATATCCCTACATGTATATTGTAGTGGATGAAGGAAGTTTTATAAAAATATAAAATTTCTTATGTTTTTTTCCACTTCATATTAAAATGAAATGGATATAAAAAGTGATATGTATAAAAAGTCTTTACATATCATTTTTTTTGAAATTTTTTTAGTCAAAAATATTAAAAAAATTTTATTTTATTTTTAATTTGGGAATCTGGCGGGTCAACGGGTCGGCCCGAATCCGCCAACCCGTGGAATTCCTGGGTTAGGGTTCGGGTCGCCCTTCCCCGACCCTTGACCGGGCGGGTCGAACCCGTCGACCCGCCGGGTCCGACCCGTGGCCACGCCTAGATATGGATAGTGGGTCGGGTGAGGTGATGGCCCACCCATGGTGGATCGGGTGAAATGAGCGTTCATTTACCCACCACTCAACACACCTGTCATTCGGGTTCGGTTTTGGTTCATTTGGGTCTCGGGTAGATCAGATTTCGGATCAATCGGGTTATCAGTCATTCTGGGTCGAGCCAAATCGGATTTATCCCGGTTTCGAGTCGGCCCAAGCATTCGAATTAAAACATTATCAAAATTAAATTGTAATATAAATATGTCAAATTAAACTAAATAATAATATTATAGTTAAATTTATAAATAGTATTATAATTACCAAGCATTCGAATTAGATTTTTCGGGTCGGGTTCATGTTTTGATGGGCAGAGCCAGATTTAGAAATTTTTTCTGGGTGGACTTATTTTTTTATGGACATTTTTTATAAGAAATATTTTTTTAAAAAAAAATATGAAGAGAATACCTTAAATTTGTATGAGAAATTATTATTATTTAATTATAAAATACCAAATAAGTTATAAAAATTTTAAAATAATGGAAAATGAATCGAGAAAAATAAATAAATGAAAATTTGTGCCTAGTGGGATTGGGATTTGAACAAGGACTGATTGAATTCTACTTGAAATATGGTGAGTTCAACCCGGTGAAAATCGTCTAATCCAACATCGTAGTCCATTTTTATATTTCCTTTAATTTCATTGGCCGATAAGCATTAAAATAAATTATAAGGTACAAACAATTAAATAAGAAAAGCATTAGAAATTTCAATTTAGCCAATGAGATAATTTGGACTACAGTATGGACTACAATTGCGGACTAGACGATCCTCGTCGAATTCCACCACTAAGCTCCTAAAGATATTTACATTTTACCATTTCATTTTTTTTATATAACATATATTCTTATATTTTTTATGGGTCAACGTAGACGATGGCCTGGTGTTGCCCGCCCTTGAATCCACCCCAAAGGACAGGTCTAGTCCCGATTAGACTTGTCAAACGGGTCATTCGGGTCGGGTTCGGATCGGGTCACTTCGTGTCTCGGGTAAACCGAGTCTCGGGTAAAACGGGTCCCGGGTATTTCCGGGTTGACTAGAACCCGAGTTTGACCGGGTTTCGGGTCATTTCGGGTCGATTTCGGGTTTGTCAATTTTTTGCTTTTTAAATTAAAAAAATCATGATTTGATAATTTTGCAATAAATTTTAATTATATATATAAAAAATTAATTATATTTAATTAAAAATCAACCGGGTAAAAATTATCGGGTCACCGGGTCGAAACCCAGATGACCCGGAAAATTTCCGGTTTTTCGGGTTCGGGTTGAAAAAAATTTCCGGGTCAAAATTTTCGGGTTCGGGTCGAAAATTTTCCGAGCGGTCGGGTCGACCGAATCGGGTCGGGTCGGGTTGTGTTTTGACACGTCTAGTCCCGATCATCCTATTGCGTACGATTCGTAATCTTTGAATAGGGACAGAAATGTGGTGAGAATGGGAAGTTGTTCGCCACTCTAATAATCATATATAGAAACTCATTTAAGATAATAAAATTATATAACAACCATTTTTTCATTTTTCTTTTATAATTTAATCAAAATATTGAAATCATCATGTTTATAATGGTTTGACCACAAATGGAACAGTAATTACGTAAGGGAGACAAGCAAAAATATGTACTCCACTACTCCGTATATGCGTAAGCATGTCAACTCTATAATTTGGTGCCAGCTACCGAATTAATCCATTACTTCAACATTAATACTCCTCCTATAAAACTTACTGGAAAATAGTTGGGTCATCGGTCATAAGAGCAGTTAAAAGTTTCTTTATATCAAATCAAATGCTCAAACAAATAAATCAAACATTTATTACTCTTATACCAAAAATTGACAATCCAACATCAACAAATAACTATAGACTTATCAGTCTATGCAATACAATATACAAAATAATTTCCAAAATAATAACAGAAAAATTAAAACGTGTAATAGGTAAACTCATACACCCACTTCAAGGTGCTTTTGTGTCTGTCAGGGCTATTCAGGACAATGTTCTTATAGCACACGAAATCTTCCATTTCTTCAAATCTCGTAAGGGTGCGGAGGGATGTATGACTATAAAATTGGATATGGAAAAGGCGTATGATAGAATTGAATGAGATTACCTATTGGAAAATCTACAGAGATTTGGATTCCACCCCATCTTTATAGAATGGATCAAGAAATGCATAACAACTGTGTCTTTCTCAGTGTTGGTGAATAATGGCCCCTCGGAAGTTTTCATGCCTTCTAGAGGCATTCGACAAGGTGACCCGCTATCACCCTACCTCTTCATCTTGGGAGCAGAAGTGCTTGCCAGGACACTTAACAAAGAATCAGTCTTGCCCACCGGTAAAATTGGTTTCAAGTACAGTCGCAATGGCCCGTGTATACCATTCTTAGCCTTTGCTGATGACATAATAATCTTTTTTAAAGCAACGGTTGAAGCGAGCACAAAAATTAGGAATATAATTGACGAATATTGTTCCTTGTCATGACAAAATGTTAATTTTCAGAAATCCAATTTCCAAACTACGTCAGGAATACCGAACTCAAAAATTCATGTACTAATAGAGAATCTTCAAATCCCACACACCAGAGCACTAGGAAACTATCTCGGATATCCCATTATCATTGGAAAAGTAAACAAAGAAACATTTGAGGACATCGTGTGCAAATCAAAGAAATAATTAAAAAATGAAGAGCGAACTCTCTCTCACAACAAGGAAGATCGGTTCTTATCAACTCAAATCTTGCAGCTAAACCACTATACAGAATGCAAAGCTTTATGCTACCGACTTATATCGACAAAGAACTGGAGGACATTCTTCTGGAACAAAGATGTGCAACACAGACCACTCATTAGCTGGGACGGAATACGCAAACCAAAAAGAAAAGGAAGATTGGAAATTCGGAAATCCAAAGACATGAACGAAGCTCTCCAAATGAAATTATTATGGAAAACTCTAGCAGAACCTGATAATGAATGGGTTAAGATTATAAGATACAAATACTTAAAGGACACGAACATCCTTAATTATAAGTGGTCTGGTAATGCATCATGGAAGTGGCGTAAAGCTAGCTCCCTGATTGATACATTCTCCTTGGGCCTCATCTGATCCATAGGAGATGGTAAAACTGTTAGGTTCCGGGAAGACAAATGGGCCCCTCTCGAAACTTTATCAAAAAGAATCAATCTAGACCAACAAATCACTCTAGATTCCCATGTCAGTGATTTGATTTTGGGAGGGAAATGGTGGACGGAAAAACTGGAACAATACCTGGATGCTAGTAGTGTAGAAGAAATAATGGACATACCTCTCCCCATTAACCCAATTCCAGACAGACTATACTGGTGGCCGGATAAAAACGGGTGGTTTACAACGCCTAGTGCCATGAAAATTATTTCAAACCTAGATGGAGAAGCAGATGACCCTAACTAATGGGATTAGAAACTAAACACGCTTCCTAAAGTCAAAAACTTTATTTGGAAAGTTACCCAAAAAGGTCTACCTACAAAGGAGATATTTACCAACAGAGGTGTCCCCATCCCGAATGGCTGCCCATTATATGAAGCACTAGTTGAAGACGAATCACATATTTTCATGGAATGTGCCTTCATTAAAACTCTTGCCTTCACTCCCAGAGAGGAGAAGATATTGCTAACCCTATTATTGAGACAACTAATGATATCAAGGAAATCGTGGGATCCCTGGGCGAGAACCTCAGCAAAAACGAGAAGGTTCAATTGGCGATGAATTGGTGGCTTACTTGGATATTCAGAAATCAAATAATTTTTAAGGATTACAAAATCCCTTCACCTCAAGAAATTGAGAGAAGAGTAAAAACTACTCAAGAAAACTAGCTCAAAGCAACCCAAAGTGAAGATGATTATGTCAGTGATTGTTTACAAAAAAAAAAGTGTGGAAAATCAGTAGAAAAAATATTAAGTGGAGGAAATCAACTCAGGGGTTCATGAAATTAAACTTTGATGGAGTTGTATCTCAAGAAGGTTTATGTTGCGGAGGATACGTCTTTCTCGAATGGTAAGGAAACCCCATTAAACTTGGTCACAAAAGATTTGGAAAATCATCCCCTGTTATGATGGAGCCTCTGGCTTTAAGGGAAGGTCTCGTACAAGCAATTCAACTAAAACTAAAGAACCTAATCATTGAAGGGGATTCCCTCACAATCACCCGAAATCTAAATCACTCGGGTACTTGTCCTTGGGAAATAGAACTTATAATGAGAGATATTAAATAGATGATCAAATCATTTCAGAGAACAACTTTTTCTCATGTGCCCCAGGAAGGTAACTGTTGTGGAGGGAAATCAAGTATGCAAATATAAAACTATATGAAAGTAAACCAACTCCATGTCCAAGAAAATAAAATACAAGAAACCCTCTCGTTGTAGTGGTAGGGTACTCAGGATCGTATCCACGAGGAAGCGTGTCAGCGCTTGCCTTTCTTGTTCCAAGATGCTCTCGAAATCGACCAGAAGAGTACTCGATGTCGAGTAGAAGTACTCAATATCAACCACTATCGTCGACCTAACTTGCATCTGCACAACAGAAGACCAAAAGAATCCGATGTCGAGTAGGTGGGTACTCGACGTCGACAAGAGTACTCGATATCGACTAATGTGTAGTCGACTTCGAGTGTGTTTGTGCAGAAAATTATAACTTTTGGTGTAGAAATAAAGACAGAAGAAAACACAACTGATAGTATTCGAATTCAATAAACTAAAAGCTTCCATAATCGGGGTTTCAATGCCAAAATGATAACCATATATGAATCATGCTAAAGGTATAAAAGATCATGACTTTTCATCAAATAATTTTCGCCATTAACAAAGAGGAAGATGGAGGCTTTCGGATAAACCCTAATTGTTACTAGCCCTTTTCACATAACTAATCCAACTTTGTATTAAGATCACTTTCACTTCAATAACACAAATAAGGATCACCTTCGATCATCGCAGAAGAATAATGTAAATCAGGGATAGAAGAGGAAATCGCAATAAAAGCTGTACCTTTGATGCATTACCTTACTTGGCTACCGTCGGGCTCACCCCGACCCTAGAAGTGGGGTGACTAATCGCTCTTCATCATCAAAACACACATCAATAGGGCTGTTATATTAACTGAACAGCTCGAGCTCGGCTTGGGATCGGCTCGAAAAAGTTCGACTCGAGCTCGCTCACTTATTTAAACAAGCCGAGCTTGAACAAAAAGCTTACAACCGAACAAAGCCAATTCCGCTCTCGCCTCTTACAACTCCACTTGGCCAAAGCTCCAAATAAAACTCCAAATTGCCTAACTAGTGTTTGCTCAATCGCTTGAGAATAGAATGATCCTAAAACAGCCCCTAGGGCCTTATTTATAGTGTTCAAGTCCTTGCTAATCAAGGAGAGAACAATTCTATCTATATCTATATCTAACTATCCTATTTCCCAAGATATAACTTTGATAAATATATGAAATAAAACAATAAAATTCCCTAAAGTAAATAGGAGAATTACTAAAGTGGATAGATCTTCCTTCAACTTGATAGATACCTCGTGACTTCACTTGTAAGCAACCTCAATCACTCAGATTCCACTGTATTTTGACTCGGACTCGTCACTGGGAAGTACTCAAGATTGAGTAAAGTACTCGACATCAAATAGAATTCTTCTACGCCTCGGATAGCGCTCGATCTCGGCTAGGATTTGCACTCGACATGTACTCGACATGATGTAAAGTACTCGATGTCGAGTAGTTTCTGGGCTCTCAAGTGGTGATGTGCTTGACTGGTACTCGAGGAGATGATTTCGACCAGGAGGTACTCGACATCAACCAATCTGGTCGACGTTGACTAGTTCTGTCGAGTACCTTCTTCCTTGTTTTCTGCTCGATGTGTCCTGGTTCAGCTTCTGTTTGACCTTGGACTTTCTGTAGTTGACCTCGAGCTATTCCATGGTTTTCTTCCTTCTCCGAATTGCTTGTAAAGTGTCTCGATTTATGCGAAATTAAACATAAACTAGTGTAGACCTTCATAATTGGCAAATAAGCATAAAATACATAGACTTTATATAATTCTAACCGAATGATATGAAATGTATGCATAAATCGATATAAAAGTTAATACAAAACATTACAAAATAGGTGCATATCAAACACCCCATACTTAAGCTTTCTTGTCCTCAAGCAATACTTTTAATGGTCATACAAGAGAAGAATTCAAAGTCTCAACATCTTGGATTCATTCTCATATGTCCCTGTAATCAATTACCATCGGTACTAATGTCACAAATTCATGCATGTGAATAAAAACAACATCTACACACAAAAGGAGGGTTTTCCAAAAACATTTCATAAGTGACAGAGCAACAATAATCAAGAGGACTTTATTTAGCTCAATAAGGGGTAGATTGGTAAAAGACTAAAGATGAGCAATTTTTGGCCATGTGGTGCTAATGATCCGGGAAAATGGAGTACTTTCCAAACTTTCATACCACATTTCTTTTTCATTTGATTTCTCAACTTTCGCTCATTCGCTCAATGCTTTTTTCAATATTATGTTTTTACCTCTCTAACCTCAGCACTGCCTTCTCGCGAGTCGCAAATATGGGTATCATTAATGGCCCCGGATACATAGTGCTTCGGACTCCTCACCTTGGTGTACCCTCCTGCAGAACAATTGTCTCAACGCAGGTCGGGTCGATCTACCTTTATCTTCCGAGGTGACCAGATTTTCTTTCACTCATTAAATTTTTCATAGATTTTGAAACTTTCCTCCCAAACTCCAATAATGATATATACCAACACAAACACCATATAATAATCTCAATAATGTACTTTCATTCTCAACATAATCCCCAGATAAGGAAATAAGGTAAAGAATTGACAATCTTTAAATCATGTGGAGCAATATATGAAATAAGGCTCAATATGGCTTTTGTAATGCATAAGCATAGGTAAGGCTAGGATATAACAATATGAACATTATATGGAAAATATAAAGTCCTCCATCCTCTTATTATCATTATATCAAAAGCAACATCAAATTTACCTCCTTTCATGGTTTTCAAGAAAATAATTCACTCCATTGTGAATTCCCTTTACTAGGCAATGTCATGCTATATCTCTAATGAATCAAATTTTGCATCGTCGAGTTCAATTAAAGCTTCCATGACACTATTCAAAATTTATCAATGAGGGTGATAAAAATAACGGGGTGATAAAAATAAACTTTAGATGAAAACATGAAGCATATAGATTAATTGTAATTCCAAAGTAACCATGCATGAACAATTCGAAACATAAACATAAATATGCACAAAGTAAGCCTTTCCCCCACCCCATACTTAGTTATTAGAGTGTCCTCACTGTATAAAAAGAAGGGTAAAGGAAGAAACTTACTAGAGAGAAGTGCAGATGCTCGAAATAGAGTGTTGAAGAATGCTGCAAAGTGGTCGACATCGAGTAGAGTAGTCAACATCAACTACTTTTTACTTGACATCGAGTTTACTGTGGCCTTAGGGTGATCTCGAGTAGGCCATAGGCTCCTATATTAACGCCCATTTGGCTTGGGCTTCGAATAAGACTCTATTCTTGTCCATTAGTTGTAGCCCTCCGGAATGGATCTTATGCACCGTGAAAGGTCTCAACTTTTTTTGATTGAACTTGTTAGAGAACCAATGATTCTTTGATTGGGAGACATAGACTTTGTCTCCTACTTCATATTCCTTTGGATCATCATTGGAAACCCTGCATAAGCGCACATACCAAGGCAAACCTCTCCCATGTATAGATAAATCTTTAATTGAAACCGGGGAATAGATGTCTTTCCCTTGGCTTACATTGGCAGAATCTTTATTCGGGGCCCCTGAATCTAGTCGATGTCGAGTAGAACTAGTCGACGTCGAGTAGTTTTGTTCGCTTGGTGGCTTGCTTGAAAAAGAAGGAGAAGTCGAGTTGCTGGAAATCTGGTTGATATCGATTAGTGTACTCAATCGAGTACTGCTCGACCTCTGGTATGGTGCTCGAGTAGGGTGTAATCAATGTGCGTTTCTGATTTTGGTCGATGTTGACTAGAGTACTCGACGTCGAGTACTTCTGGTCGACCTCGACCCCATACTTATGACTTTGCAATGATTCTGAAAAGAAAGTAGTCGACATCGACTTACCTTGGTCGATGTCGAGTAAATCTTTGGTCTCCTCGTTCAGAATTGCCATGATTTCCTCCACCTGGGCTTCTATATCTCTCTTCTCAATCTCTTCAGGAGTCATATTTTTTTTTATCTTGGGCTCCCCGCAAGTGATGTACCTAGTTGAAACTGACTTGACCTCCATAGGGCCGTTGTGGCTTTCAGTTTTATTAAAAAAAGTACTCAATTACCTCATCGCTGATGTTGAAAGTGAGCACTCTCTTCCTTACGCTTATGTTGGCATCCATAGTCGCTAAGAATGGCCATCCTAGAATAATTGGACAAGCAGGGTCCTCTGCCATATCAATAACTAAGAAATTAGCAGGGACAAAAAACTTACCTACTTGTACCGGTACATCGTCCACCATGCCTGTTGGGATGACTACAGTGTTGTTCGCCATATAGAGTTGGGCATTCACATGCTCTAAAGCTCCTATCTTAACTTTGGACCAGATTGATAAAGGCATGGTTCTTACACTGGCTCTTAAGTCACATAAAGCATTGAATATGTATTGATCGAATCCAATAGTTATAGAAAACTTACCTGGATCTGGTCGTTTCTCTGGTAGGTGTATTTTGCTGCATTCCTCTCCGATCTTAGCCATCGACCGCTTCTTGCTAAGGATGTCTTTGAGGAAGTTTACATATGATGGCATCTCGTGAAGAGCTTCTGTGAAGAGGATGGTGACATTGAATCTCTGAAGCATCTTCAAGAAACGCCGAAACTTCTTCTCTGCGGGGTCCTTCAAAGATTTGGTTGGGAACGACATCGTTTCTTCTTTGGAGGTGCTGGAGTGTGGTTAACATTGACTACAGGTTGGTCGACGTTGACTGGAGGTTGGTCGACATCGACTACAGTGGTCGACTTCTAGGTGAGTTCTGTTTTTTGGTCGATATCGACTATTGGGTCCTCAATGATGAGTAGATTTTGGTAGACATCGAGTGGTTTAGTCAACATCGAGTACTCCCCAGCAACTTCTTTCTCCATGTTCTGTTCGGGCGTTTGCAGCTGACGCCCACTTTTGAGATTCATGGTGGCTATTGTCCTACAGATTTACCCTTAGGGTTAGGTTCAGAAGATCGAGGGAGCGTACTTGATTATTTGGGGACGGATATAGCCAATTGACCAATCTGGGTCTCCATATTCTTCCCCAGATGTCAATCTCCCCAAGTCTAGAGTTGATGCCGTGCTTACCTTCCGTGTGATTTCTCCGCATCTCCTCAAGAATAACTTGCAGGTCATCTTTCTTACCTTCCCTATCAGGGTGACCAGGAGCTCTGTATGGCGGGGGGTCTCTTGGGTACTAGGGCTGGCAATAATGGCTCCAGTTTTGTTGCTGATGTTTTGCCCCGAGTAGTGTCCCTCCGTAAAACGCGCGTTGTCGTAGGTGGTTGCAAGTTGAACTTGGTCGGCGTGTGGGCACGCAATAGTGATGTGCCTCACTGACCCACATTCTAGACAACGTTTATCATGGGTAAGACATTTAACTTTTTGGTGAGACGGCGTACCTGATCATTGTGAAACTGGTCCCTACCGTCCGGATCAACTTCCTTAGGTGGCTCATATAATGGCATAGATGGGACAGGCCCTTCATACCTTTCTTCAAAGGCTGTAGAAGTCCCATTGTGTTATCATAGTTGGCCAGCATCTCAAAGGTTTCCCAAGAATGTCGTGGGGTGTACTCAAGATACATGTAAGGAGTGTAGTTGTGGATCCGCTCCTTGGTTGGCGCATCCAAGCAGCTGAAAATGATATCATGAATCACAAAAGGTGGTTTTCCATGCGTAGAAAAGGATTTCAGCAGTCTCTTGTAGTGTTCCCAGACCTTAGCAAGTGGTTCCCTTAGCTTCTGTTTAAAATCCGTGATCTACTGTCTGAGCTGCACCGTCTTGGCTGGAGGAAAAACATGTTAAAAAACAAGTCCCTTAGTTCTTTCCACGTGCACATGGATTGTGGAGGCAAACCCTCTAGCCAATGTGAATCTATTCTTGCAAGATACCAACAAAAGACGTTTAGTTTAAGATATTCTAGATTTGCATCATCTGCAATAGCCTCACATAAATCTAGAAAGACTATAACATGTTTTAAAGGGAATTCATAAGGTTTCCCCTGAAATGGATTCTTTCTAATTTTAGAAATAAAAGAAGGATGAATTTCAAAGTTAACGCACGGGAGAACGATTGGCGGTTCTGGAACTTCCAGAGTAGGGTACAGATACTCCTTTGCGTTTGCAAGGACATGCTGAATATGTTCCTTAAGCTTTCTTCTGGCATTGGCCTCTCGATCAACCATCGCTTCCCATCATTGCTGATTCCTTTGATATTCCGCCTCTCGTTGGGCGTATTCTGTCTGTCTGGTGGTAAAATCCTCTACTTGAGTGAGGAATAGCTCAAGCTCATGTGCCAATGTGAGCTGAACCTCATTCTCGTTATTGGTGATCGAAATGAGTCTTCTTCTTAGCCTTTGCTGAAGATGGAAGAATCGTTCGGGTTCGAGAATATGATCGATAGGTGTGCGATCAGTTCTTCGCTTGCACCTGTAAAACAAAAAGTAAAAATAAAGAGTAAAAAGAACTAGAAAGGTTTGCTATTAGGTAATGGTTTTGCTATTATTTGAGTCTAGTTCTGTATATTTCTTGTGGAGTATTCGAGTTCCGAATCTATGCGTTTTTAGTGTTTATTCTACAAAATTATATTCCATCCTTGAATTGACCTCGGGAAGAGCTTAAGGAAGAGAAAGAAGGCACAACATTAGAATATGTTGAAGGAAATTCAAGAACGTCAGACACTGTAGAGACGGCGCCGGCCGCCCCTTGCACGGCGCCTGCCGTGACCCCAGATTCCAGAAACGCGATTTTGGATCGAAAGACCACTATTTTATATTATTTTATATTATTTCTTACAAGGGTTTGACTGACCTTTGGGAGGCCTTATTAGTTGTTTTTTAGTTTTTTTGACAGAAGGTTGTTTTGAGAGAGACTATGAACTCAATTAGAGAGAGAGAGAGAGAGAGAGAGACTTTGATTATTCATCTTCTTAGTTGTCATCTTGTACATAATTTATATTTGTGTTCCTTTCTATGTCTGATCAACATGTTAGGGATTGCATCTCTAGTTATGAATTCGTTGTTGTTTCGTCGATAGCAAACAAAGGTATTGATGGCAGTGATGTCTCTTTGTCTTTGTAGTGGATAATTTCAATTGATCTATGTAGAGGATATTCGATTAGGGCTGAGTTCGTTATGCGCCTATTAATCTTAATTATGTAGAGTCAATGTGTCAATTGGTGTTGATTACTTGAGTTCTTAATGCTATTCTTTAGTGTTATTGAATAAGATGATTGAATCTCTGAGGATCTATCAACTTTAGTCAAGTAGACTAGGAATATGAATAATTGATACATTTGCAGGGACATGCTGAATCTGTTCCTCAGGCTTTCTTCTGGCATTGACCTCGTGACCAACCATTGCTTTCCATATTTGCTGATTCCATTGATATTCCACATGTTGTTGGGCGTATTCTGTGTGCCTGGTAGTGAAATCCTCTACTTGCCCGCAGAATAGCTCAAGCTCCTGCGCCGATGTGAGCTGAACCTCATTCTCGTTATTGGTGATCGACATGAGTCTTCTTCTTAGCCTTTGTTAAAGATGGAAGAATCGTTCGGGTTCGAGAATAGGATCGCTAGGTGTGCGATCAGCTCTTCGCTTGCACCTGAAAAACAAAAATTAAAATAAAGAGTAAAAAGGAACTAGAAGGGTTTTTGCTATTAGTTAATGGTTTTGCTATTATTTGAGTGTAGTTCCATATATTACTTATGGAGTATTCGAGTTCAGAATCTATGCGTTTTTAGTGTTTATTCTAAAAATTACATTCCATCCTTGAATGGATCTCGGGAAGAGCATAAGAAGCATGTTTTGGAGCATATGGAGGCTAAGGAAGAGAAAGGGGGCACGGCATTAGCATATGTTGAAGGAAATTGAAGAACCTCAAACACTACAGAGACGGCACCCGCCGCCCCTTGCACGCCGCCCACCGCCCCTTGCACAGCGCTCGCCGTGACCCCAGATTTCGGAAACGCGATTTTGGATCCGAAGACCACTATTTTATATTATTTTCTATTATTTCTTTCTAGGGTTTGACCGACCTTTAAGAGGCCTTATTAGTTGTTTTTCAATTTTTTTGACAGTAGGTTGTTTTGAGAGAGACTATGAATTCAGTTAGAGAGAGAGAGAGAGAGAATTGGCATATGAGTTGCTAAACTCATACTTTCGCATGTGATTCGAAGACATGGTTGTTTGGATTGTGAGGATTTGATTCTATTTGATTATTCATGTTCTTAGTTATCATCTTATGCTTAATTTATATTCGTGTTCCTTTCTATGCCTGATCAACATGTTAGGGATTGCATCTTTAGCTATATATTCATTGTTGTTTCCTCGATAGCAAGCGAAGGTATTGATGATAGTGATGTCTCTTTGTCTTTGTAGTGGATGATTTCAATTGATCTATATTGAGGATATTCGATTAGGGATGAGTTCGGTGTGCGCCTATTAGTCTTAATTGTGTAGAGTCAATGTGTCAATTGGTCTTGATTAGTTGAGTTCTTAATGCTATTCTTTAGTGATATTGAATAAGATGAGTAAATCTCTGCGGATCTCTCAACTTTAGTCAAGTAGACCTAGGAATATGAATAATTGATAGATCAATCCGAGGACCATGAATTCCAACCATTGTCAGAGAATTACAGGTGAAATGTTCTTTCTACTTTGATATCTATTTGCTTTGTGATTTGCAATCTAGTTACTTTTACATATTTGCTATTTGTCAAGAATCATTGCTTTGCTATAAGAGTGTTTGTTTAGAGTTATTGAATAGGAAACCGCTTCCCCTTGTGGTTTCGACACCGGACTTCATCGCTATAATAGTAGTTATTTGGTTTATCAAATGATTAGTTGCCTAATCTATTGGTTGTGTGTTTAAGTTTGGAAATCTTACTATTTTTGCAAGGGGAGAAAGTGCCAACGACGTTTGTCCCGCATCAAACTCTTGGCGCCGTTGTCGGGGAGAAGAAAGGAGTTTGCTTTTCTTAAAATTTTTCAATTACTCTTTACTTGGAGTATGTTGAGTGTTCAAACAGTTGCAATTAGTCTTCCTGATCTCCCCGAGGGTTCAAGATTTGAGTACAAGTTGAAATGGTCATCTATTTTGCCCCACTTTCATGGATTTCTTGGGGAGGAACCAAACAAGCACCTTGCTACCTTTGTGAGTGTGTGTGATAAGCTGAGACGCCAAGGCCTGTCTGACGACCAATTGATTTTGAGAGTTTACCCCTTTACTTTGAAAGATGCTGCAAGCGATTGGCTTGACTACCTACCTCTAGAAATCATTATTACTTGGGTGCAATTGAAGAAAGTTTTCCCGCAAAAGTACTTTCATGCGACTCGCCTCAACAAACTTAAGAAGGAGCTGTCCAGTATTGAACAATCACCTACAGAGAGTCTTTATGAGTATGTTGAGCGGTTCAAGAAGCTTAAGTGTAGTTGTCCGCAACACGATATACCCGAGGATGATCAAGTGTTGTATCTTTATGAAGGCTTGCTTGATACCGATAGGAGTTTCATCAATGCTACCAACGAAGGACATATTTTGGATAAAACACCTCAGGAAGCAATGCAGATTTTTGAAGGGTTGGCTAATGCATCACAACAATATGGGAGACACAAAGGAGTTAGAGGAGTTCATAAGTTGGATAGTTCGAGAGATGGAAACTAGGATGATATCGATAGGCTTATGAAGATAGTGAACAAGATGGATATGCAAATGAATCAACCCTATCAGCCTAGACCTTGTGGAGTTTATGGAGATCCAACTCATCCGAATGATAAATGCCATTTGATTCAGGAGGGCACAGCTGAAGTGAATGCTATGGATTTTGGACCTCGCCGCAACTTTGGTAACAATTACAATCAGGGCTACAATTTAAACTACCAAAGTGGATTCAACGGAAGAGGCCAGGAGCAACAAGTTCCTTTTCAGAGAGGACAATTCGAGAATCGTCCTATAAACACTCAACAAGACGATAAAGATGAGACATTGAGGTTGTTGTTGGACAAGATGAGTTTTCAAGAGAAGTTGCTGAGTCAAATGGCTAAGGACATTGGTGAATTGAAAGCGAAAGATTCGGGTAAGTTGCCATCCCAGATGGTAGTGAATCCGAAGGAGAATGTTAGCACCATGACCCTTAGAGAGGGTAAACAAGTTAATGTACCCACTAGGAATGATGAAGAGAGGCCTAGGGAAGAAGTTGATTTGGGAAATAAGGAGGAAGAGTCAGAATTGGAGACGCACTACATAGACGGCGCCCGCCGCCCCTCACAACGGTGCCCGCCGCCACCTCCATTGGTGGATCCGACTTTTGACGTTGTTCAATCCCTAAAGGAAGCTTTTAAAGAGTGGTCTTCCGAGATTTCAAGACCTGCACCACCCTTTCCTCATGCCTTAAAATCCGATCGTAAGTGGGAAGATGAACAAATTCTTTATGACCCCTCTGCTCATTGTGAGGTAAATATTCTACTTTTCAATTTAATTAAAATTGTGCCTCGCTATGCGAAATTCTCGAAAGAGTTATGCACGATGAAGCGCAAGCAAAGGATGACAAAGAAAGAAAAGGTAAGTTTAAGTGAGAATGTTTATGCTTTGCTTCACAAACGATTGCCCAAAAAGTGCGGAAATCCAGGTATGTTTATTATACCATGTGCAATAGGTAATCCTAGCTTCACCAAAGCTATGTTAGACCTAGGTGCTTCAATCAATGTTATCTCTTATAACTTGTACATGTTTTTGAGTCTCAATTCATTGTCTGAAACTGGTGTTACTATACAACTAGTTGATCGTTCTAGTATTAAGCCTAGAGGAGTTGTTCAAGATGTTTTGGTAAAGGTAAATGATTTGATATTTCTAGCTGATTTCTTTATTCTAGAAATGGAACAAGGTACGCCTGAAAACCCGATTATCTTGGGAAGGCCATTCTTACGAACGACAAAGACTAAGATTGATTGTTTTGAAGGAAAACCTCCAGGAGTAATTTATTTCAAGAAGGAATCGATGGATGCAATTGATGGATATGTCGGAGAAGTTCCTAAAGTTCAACCTCTTGTCTGGAAAAGGACAAGTGCGGGGAATCTTAGTGGAATAACTTTATCAAGAGTGCATCACATCGAGCCAAAGACGTGAAATAAAGGCGCTTCTTGGGAGGCAACCCATGGTAGTTAGGTAGTATTTCTATTTTTGCAGTTAGTTTTCAATTCAATAAAGTAGGATCAATCGTGTCACCGGATATCGGAAGTTACAGTAAGTGAAACCTATGTTGGGATTGAGTTTTGATTGATGTGGAAGAACGGAGCCGTGTTCTTTGGAAAGGGTGTCCGCCGCCTGTGTCTCCGCCTGAAGAGTCCGAATTTTGGTAAACTTGGAGAGGAAGTTTCTATCTTTTTATTTTTGGTAATTTTTCGGTTTAGGTTAGTTTATTTTTATATATTTTTAGGATTAGATTATTTTTATATCTATTTTAGTTTAGATTGTTTTCTATCTATCTTACGTTAGTATTTTATCTTTTACTTATTTCTATTTTATTTTAGGGTTAGAGTTTTCTTTTTAGGATTAGTTTCCTTATTTTCCTAGGATTAGAGTTCTATCTTTATTATATCTAGATCTAACACTTTCCACCGTCACCCTACATCTAAAAATTCAATCTTTTCCCATTCCATTCCCTTACCTATCACAAAATAACCCTATGAAACCAAGTTGTTTGAGAAAGTTTGAAGTTTGGAGGAGTGGGCGTCGGTTTTCCAACATTTTCACTCGAATTTGTGGTTCTGCAGCGCCTCGATGATGAGAATGTTTACAATCTTGCCAACCTACAATGGTGGGGCATGATTGAGTGGGCCCAATGTCCGGATAGAACTTGGTGTTTTAAATGGAAGTCGGGACCAGGAGAGGAGCATCACAATTATCTACCCGCAGAACTACCATATTGCCTCAGGACGTCAGATTTCAATCTCTATCATAACAAGTTTCCTTTAGATCCTGAGGAGCATAGTTTAGAGAGGTGATGGCCTTTTGTTGATGATGAGGCCACCGATGACGAGGTTGCAGATGATGAGGTTATTGATACGGTTATTGGTGTTTTGCCTGCTAAAATTACAGAAGTTGAGGTCGTCGAAAAAGGAGAAGTTATTGAAGAGGATGCCGAGCCGACATGTGCCACTTTGACTGATCTTGAATGTCGATTTTCTGATTTTGAGGCGAGCACTGCTGACAAGCTCGCTAGTATTTCGAAGAAGCTCTCGAGTCATCAGAACGCTGTATTGATTTCCCTGGACATCAATCAGCGGTGTAGACCCCAGACCCCGCCTTCACAGTAAAGGTCAGTCATTTGCTTCTTTCAAACCCTTTATTTTTATATTTTCATTGTTCCTTTTTGTGTTTCTTTGCAATTCGGACAATGCAACATGTAAGTGTGGGTGGAGGGGGGAGAATGAAGTAAATTAGTTAGGTTAGTCCATGTTTGAAATTTTGTTTGTTTTTGAATTTCTGTTTTTGTTTTTTTGTTATTTCCTTTATGTTATTTCTTTTATGTTACAGAAAATGTCAAAAATAAAAAAAAATTGAAAAATGTCGAAAAATATGAAAAAAGCGAGTCTTGTTTTGTTGTTTTGCATGTTGTGTTGTCAAAGATTTCCATCTAATTTGAGTTTGTCCTAACATGATCTTATAAATCCCATGGAATTCTGGAATGATTTGATCTTATCCTGAAAATTATTTTTTATGTGAAATATGATTGAGGATGTATGATCTATGTTTGGGAGTATACTTGAAAGTCAACAAAAATTTGTCCCAGTGAGATATTTTTGGCCTTATAAGGCATACATCTTTATTCCTTTTGCTTTTCTTGTGTGATTTACTCTTCCTATGCATTTATCATTGAGTATTGCCATGGTTATCTATTTTCGAGGCCGATTATATACATGTTCAATGCTTGATAAGTACAAATGATAGAGGCAGCCTTTTAGCCACATATTTATCCATGTCTACCATATGTTATATCTTGCTTTGAAGCCAATTTGAGTCTTTAGCCTTTTTATTGTTAGCTCCATAAAATTATTATTCCTAGCCTATTATTAGCCTTATCCTTATTCCGGGGGAATTGAGATTTTGGGTGGGTTATGGAATGTATTTTGGAGATTGAGGAGAATGAAGCTAAAGTATGATTTTATGGTTTATGGTTTTGAGAATTGTAATGTTATGTGCTTATTTAGGCCCTCTTTCTTATGTATTTGATTTCCATGTATTTTGGCTCAAAAGAAAAAAAAATCCAAAAATAAAAAGAAAAGAAAAAAGAAAAGAAAATAGAGAATAAAAGAGCCATTTATCTTATGTTTGCATAATGAGGAAGAATTGGGATTTATATTGGTTATGAGATATATTGGTTGGGTGTTGAGATTGCATGATATGTAAGATGATGAGAGTTGAGATATGATTTGATGATTTTTGGAGTTATTTTGATGATATTGAGAGATGTTGTGCATTTGTGAGCTTGATCTATTGACTTGGTTTGTGTTATGTTGAGAGTTTTGGAATCTTGTTTTCCTGAAATTTATTGCACCGCATGACCAAATACAATTCCTTTCCCTTAATTTTCTACCAAGCCCCATTACGACCCCGCCGAATGGAATTTTCTATGAAGGTTTCCAATAAGCGAAAGTCCTCTTGATGTCCTTATTTTTGCATTGACGTATCCGGTGGAGATTTTGTGATATAAATGTCAATATTTGAGTTGGATAAAACACCTCAAGAAGCAAGGAGTTAGAGGAGTTCATAAGTTGGACAGTTTGAGAGATGGGCACAAGGATGATATCGATATGCTTATGGAGATAGTGAACAAGATAGCTATGCAAATGAATCAACCCCATCAGCCTAGACCTTGTGGAGTTTGTGGGTATCCAACTCATCCGAATGATAAGATCCTTGATTCAGGAGGGCACAACTAAAGTGAATGCTATGGATTATGGACCTCGCTGCAACTTTGGTAACAATTACAATCAGGGCTACAATTCAAACTACCAAAGTGGATTCAACAGAAGAGGCCAGCAGCAACAAGTTCCTTTTCAGAGAGGACAATATGAGAATCGTCCTATAAACACTCAACAAGACGACAGAGATGAGACATTGAGGTTGTTGCTGGACAAGACGAGTGTTCAAGATAAGTTGCTGAGTCAAATGGCTAAGGAGATTGGTGAATTGAAAGCGAAAGATTCGGGTAAGTTGCCATCGTAGGTGGTTGTGAATCTAAAGAAGAATGTGAGCGCCATGACCCTTAGAGGAGGTAAACAAGTGAATATACGCACTAGGAATGTTGAAGAGAGGCCTAGGCAAGAAGTTTATTTGGGAAAAATGAGGAAGAGACAAAATTGAAGACGCACTGCATAAACAGACGCACTGCATAAACAGCGCATACCGCCACCTCCATTGACAGATCCGACTTCTGACGTTATTCAATCCTCAAAGAAAGATTCTAAAGAGTGGTCTTCTGAGGTTTCAAGACCTACACCACCCTTTCCTCATGCCTTAAGATCCGATCGTAAGTGGGAAGATGAACAAATTCTGTATGACACCTTTGCTCATTGTGAGGTAAATATTCCACTTTTCAATTTGATTAAAAACGTGCCTTGCTATGTGAAATTCTTGAAAGATCTATGCACGATGAAGCGCAAGCAAAGGATGAGAAAGAAAGAAAAGGTATGTTTAAGTGAGAATATTTCTGCTTTGCTTCATAAACGATTGCCTGAAAAGTGCGGAGATCCAGGTATATTAACTATACCATGTACAATAGGTAATGGTAGCTTCACCAAAACTATGTTAGTCCTAGGTGCTTCAATCAATGTTATGTCTTATAACTTGTACATGTTTTTGGTTCTCAATTCATTGTCTAAAATTGGTGTTAATTACTATACAACTCGCTAATCGTTCTAGTATTAAGCCTAGAGAAGTTGTTGAAGATGTTTTGGTAAAGGTAAATGATTTGATATTTCCAGCTGATTTCTTCATTCTAGAGACATGGAACAAGGTACGCCTGAAACCCCGATTATCTTGGGAAGGCCATTCTTACGAACGGCCAAGACTAAGATTGATTGTTTTGAAGGTTCACTAACTATGGAGTTTGATGGTAGAAATATTGAGTTTTCTATATTTGAGCCTATTGTTTCTTCTGCCAATGATTTCGTAGATGTTCTTGACTCGAATGAAACTAATCATAGAAATGAATCAAATGGTTTGTTAGATGCTTCTGTTGAAACTGAATCTATGAATTTTGAGTGTTCTAACAAAGATGAAATTTGTTTAGGGAAAAATGACATTGAAAGGAAAATTTAGAATTGCTTAAGTCGCATGAAAATGTGTCTCATTCAAATGAATCTATTGTTATTCCCTATGAGAAATTGATTCCTGACAATGTTGACGTTTGATAACTCCCTCCCTTGATGAAAATCGGAATAAAGTTTCAAAGGCCTTGACAGTTAGTCTATGTCAAAGGTCTTGGAGCTTTAACAGTTGATGAAATCCAAAACCTGTTCTATATATTATTATCTCCGAATATTATTTAATATTATATACTTCCATTATATTATATGCCTAACTAACCTTTCAGGAAGTATTATTCGAATTACTTCTTTCCTTATGGTGCATATTGAGGAGATCCAAATTGGAGAGATCATGTCTTAGAAGTGTCCAAAAATAGAAGATCCTTGGGCGCGCCATGATCCGAACTAGCCGTTGTTGAAGATCCTTAGGCGCCATGTTGATTCTATATAAAGGAATGGAAGAAGAAGACAGAACATACGGGTGGAACACAAGCTTTCATTCATTCAAGCGAGATCTGTCTTCCAAGTGTACTCTCTGCTAGCGCTCAAGAGTTTGTTATTTCATTTCAAAGCCTTTGAGAGTTACACTGTGAGCTTATAGGATATATTCATTTATAGTGTTACTCGAGAGTTTGTAACTCGGGAAGTAAGCATTAGGCTATTGATTTGTAAGAGTAAGAGGATTGTACTAGATAGCTGAGAGAGGTGGGGCTCTTTTAGATTGGTCTAGGACTCCAAGGGAACGTGAGTTGACTAGATTGCAATTGTATAGGAGAGAGGCTTCTCGGTGAGCTATTAGGATCCTAAGCTTTGCGAATCAATAAAGCCTTTTGAATCCTAGGGTTGTGGAAGAACCCTAGGCGAGGACGTAGGCCAAGTTCGTGCCGAACCTCGTAAACAATTACTCATGTCCTTTATCTATTGATGTACCTTATTTCCGCACTTGGTTCGATTGTCTAACTTTGTGATTCAGGTTTAATCTCAAAGGGTTTTATACGAGCTCCAACAGTCTTGAGACTTTCTGCGAAAAACGGGCATACTCTATTCAACCCCCCTTCTAGAGTATATCTATATTACCTTGTTTTATATTATCGAACCTTCAATTGGTATCAGAGCTTTACTCACTGTTTTTGATCTAACAATCTTGTGAGTTTTCGATCATGTTTGGTGAAGCAAGCGGAGGATTTGCACAGGGAAGGTCCATGAGCAGACCACTACTCTTTGTAGGAAACAACTTTGTCCACTGGAGATCCTTGATGAAAATGTTCATTATAGATCAAGATCTGGAACTTTGGAACATTATAGAGAATAGTCCGATGATTCCAGAGAAAGACGGACCAAATGGAACCAAAGTCGCAAAGAAGGAGTCTGAATACATCCAAGCGGATCTTGAACTCGTCTCCAAAAACTACAGGGCTATTAACTTACTTTATTGTGGTCTTAGCACTGATGAGTTTAACCGTATTTCATCTTGTAGGTCAGCTAAAGAGATTTGGGACAAACTGGTCGTCACCTATGAAGGAACGAGCTAAGTGAAATACACCAAGATCACCATCTTCCTTCGAAAATATGAGCTCTTCAAAATGAAGTCTGATGAGTCAATCAAGGCCATGTTCACACGATTCACATAAATCACCAACAACCTTGACTCTCTCGGTAAGAGCTTTACCAACGTTGAGAAAGTGAGGAAGATACTGAGGTGCCTCCCAAAAGAAAAATGGGGTCCAAAAGTAACAGCTATAGAGGAAGCACAGGACCTCACTACTCTACCCCTTGATGACCTTCTTGGGAAGCTGATCACGCATGAAATGATCCTTAATGAAGACGATGGAGAATTTCCAGGTAGCAGTAAGAACTTGGCACTCAAGTCTAAAAAGGATGAGCCTAAAGATGGATCTGATTCCGAAGAAGAGGATGACGATGAGGATGATCCTTTTGCTCTTATCACAAGAGGCCTTGCTCGAATTCTCAAAATGAAAAATCAATTCAACAACAAGGATGGATCAGAGTCTTCAAAATTTCGAGGTAAGCCTCAATACAACAAGTATGAAAAGAAGACTAAACCGTTTTCTTGTTTTAAATGTGGTGAAACAGATCATCTTGTGAAGGACTGCCCTCAAAAGACAAAGAGCCAGTCCAAGAAGGGTGACAAATGGAAGAAGAAAGCCATGGTGGCAACTTGGAGCGATTCTAACTCTGACTCCGATGATGAGAAGGCCAATATTTGTCTAATGGCCTCAAAAGATGAAACCCATGATGAAAAGCTTGAATCTACTGTAAGAGAACTTATGGCAAGTCCAAAAGAGGTATTATCGGAATTCCTTTCCAATATGATTGCCAATGAGGAGAAACTTATTGCCCAAACTAACATTCTTATTAAGAGAACTGTGGATCAGGAAAGAACTATTGAGGATCTATCTATGAGGGTTAAAAGTCTTGAAGCTTCTTATTCAGGTCTTGACATTAAAGTCAAGACGCTTGACTCAGAGAAATCTGAACTCAAGCAAGATCTCTCCTCTCTAAGAAATGAGCATCATGACTTAGAGAACAAGAAGATCTCCCCGAATAATAAGATTCAAGACCAACAGACATCCCTCATAAGTTTTAACAAATCCAAAGGCACTCTTGATAGGATGTTGGGTGAGCAACAAAGTTCTCTAAACAAAATTGGTATTGGTTACAATCCAAGGTTTTTAAAGAAGCAGCACATTACCACTTTTGTAAAGGCAAAAGGAAGCAAAATCTCTCCTATATGTCACCATTGTGCTAGAAAGGGACATGTAAAAGAGATCTGCCCTTATAGAAGAAAGGATCCATATATTATTCGCAATACATTTCCTTTTCATCTGAGAAAAGAACGGATAACACAAGTTTGGGTTCCAAAAGGCACCATTTTACCAAACATGGTTTACCCCAACAATGGATCCAAATTTGCTTATTGGTCTAGCCACAAAGGTTGATGTTTGTCTTGCAAGAGAACACCAAGGTGAAGGAACATAAATGGATCATTGATAGTGGGTGCTCGAGGCATATGAGTGGAAAGAGTTCTCTCTTTCATGATCTAAAGGAGCAATCCACGGGAACAATCACTCTTGGTGACAAAGGAAAATGTGACATCGTCGGTATTGGTAGTGTTGAAAGTGATTCCAGCCATAGTATTAAAAATTTCTATCTTGTTAATGGTTTAAAGTATAATTTGCTTAGTGTCTCTCAACTATGTGATAGTGGCAACTATGTCAGATTTAACAAGAAAAGATGTCTAGTGTGCAGAGAAGATACAGGTGAAGTTATATTGACTGCATATCGTTACAACAATATATACGTTGTAAATGCTGATCAAGTGGCACAAGGAAGCTTAACCTGTCTAAAGGCTTTGACGGACGATCCAAAGCTCTGGCACAGGAGACTCGGTCATGTGAGTCCACATACACTACAGAAGCTTGTGTCCAAAGGGCTTGTAAGAGGGCTACCTGAGATGGACTTCAAAGGTATTGATATGTGCAATGTATGCACACGAGGTAAACAAACACGTAGCTCTTTCAAACCCAAAAAGGTTGTAAGTTCTTCTAGACCCCTTGAACTTTTACATATGGATTTATGTGGTCCTATGCGAGTCAAATCTCCCAATGGTAAAAAGTACATGCTAGTTGTTGTTGATGATTTCTCTAGATATACTTGGATTGCATTTTTAAAAGAAAAATCAGAGGCCTTATTTGAGTTTTCAAAACTTTGTAAGGAGTTGCAAACTTTAAGAAATGAGCCCTTAGTGTCAATTCGGAGTGATCATGGTAGGGAGTTTGATCAACTTCAGTTTGATTTGTTTTGTGCTAAATATGGCATCTCTCATAACTTTTCTGCTCCTAGGACACCTCAACAAAACGGGGTTGTGGAACGCAAGAACCGCACCTTAGAGGATATGGTCAGGACTATGCTTTTAGAAAATGCACTACCTAAAACCTATTGGGCTGAAGCTGCTAGCACAACTATCTACATTTTGAATCGTTGTCTTATTCGTTCCATCTTAAAGAAAACTCCTTATGAACTTTTCAAAGGCCGCAAACCACTTATATCTTATTATAAACCCTTTGCCTGTACTTGAGTGAAAGTGTTGCAGATATAGATCTTAACATCCATGCAGAGAACGAGGAAGGTGATGATGCTGCTACCAAGAACACAGAGAAGAGGAACATGCCCTTGGTGTCCAATCCAATAGTGTTGAGACGTCAGAAACTGTTGTAACTGAACCTAATAGGACCACGGAGTCAGATGTACCACAAGTCAATCCTACTGGTGTGACGAATCAAGGAGCTAAGACTAGCAAAAGGAAATTCAAATACTCCTCATCACAGTCATTAAAGGATATCATTTCTGACCCTACTTCTAGTGTTCAAACTCGTTCTAAACTTAAAGATCTTTGTGCTTTTCACGCGTTTGTTTCTCTTATTGAACCAAAGAAGGTAGACGAGGGACTTCAAGAGCCAAACTGGACTGGATCATTGCTATGCAAAGCGAGCTTAACGAATTTGAAAGAAACAAAGTCTGGACCTTGAAGCCTAGACCAAAGCATCAATCAGTCATTGGCACACGATGGGTATTTCGAAATAAGCAAGATGAGAATGGTAAGATCGTGAGGAATAAGGCAAGGCTTGTTTCTCAAGGCTACAATCAAGAGGAAGGTATTGACTACGAGGAGACCTTTGCTCCCGTAACCAGGCTTGAAACCATTCGCATTTTATTAGCATTTGCATCTTTTATGAGCATAAAGTTATATCAAATGGATGTCAAGTGTGCTTTTCTTAATGGTTTCGTAGAGGAAGAAGTATATGTGGCTCAACCCCCAGGATTTGAAAGTTTGGAATTTCCTAATCATGTTTATAAACTTGACAAAGCGCTTTTTGGTTTGAAACAAGCCCCAAGAGCTTGGTATGAGCGCTTGTCAAAATATCTTTTAGAAAATGATTTTAAAAGGGGGTTGATCGACAAGACTCTTTTTATCAAGACCAAAGGAAAGGACATTTTGGTTATTCAAATTTATGTTGATGATATATTATTTGGTGCTACTAACACATCTTTGTGCAAGGAATTTTCTGACATCATGTGCAGCGAATTTGAAATGAGCTTGATGGGTGAACTCAACTTCTTTTTGGGATTACAAGTTCATCAATCCAAGAAAGGGATCTTTGTCAACCAAAGCAAGTACACTAAGGATCTCTTGAAGAAGTTCAAGATGGATCAATCCAAAGTAGCCAAGACTCCCATGAGCTCAACATTATCTCTAGATCAAGACAAGACTGGGAAAAGTGTCAATCAAAAGGAGTATCGAGGAATGATTGGATCTTTATTATATCTCACGGCTAGTAGACCTGACATCATGTTTAGTGTTTGCATGTGTGCTAGGTTTCAAGCCGATCCTAAAGAATCTCACCTCATGGCTGTAAAGAGGATCTTTCGATATCTTAATGGCACTAAGGAGCTTGGACTATGGTACCCAAAGCAAAAGGATTTCACATTAATTGGATATTCTGATGTAGATTTTGCAGGGTATAAGGTAGATAGGAAGAGCACATCAGGATGTTGCCAATTCCTAGGAGCATCCTTGATCAGTTGGCACTCAAAGAAACAAAACTCAGTCGCTCTATCCACTGCAGAAGCCGAATACATTGCAGCTGGAGCCTGTTGCTCCCAAATCCTTTGGATAGCTCAACAAATGCGAGATCTTGGCATCAACCTCAAAGGCATTCCCATTAAGTGTGACAATACAAATGCCATCTCCATCACTCAGAATCCTGTTCAGCATTCAAGGACCAAACATATTGATGTAAGGCATCATTTCATTAGAGACCATGTTGAAAAAGGTGATGTGTCCATTTCATTTATCTCAACTGATTATCAATGGGCTGACATTTTTACTAAGCCTTTGGCAGAGGACAGGTTCACCTTCATAAGACGAGAGATTGGGATGCTTAACAAGGATGCACTTTCGTAGGGGGAGCTTTCCCTTTACGAAAGATAAATTCTACTTAGTGTCAAAACCCTTGAGAATTATGTCAAGGTTTGTGAACTAAATGGTAGATCACATATATCGGATCACTTATTTTTGGTTAATATCTTTCTAGATATTTAATCAATTATATTTTTATCGGATTTTAAAATCTTCTATTTATGTTTCATTTTTTAACCGTTGAGATATTTTTGGAGCAAAATTATTTCAGATATTCTTTCCCTCTTATTTTTGGTTAAGAAAAGGATTTGAATTTTGAATTGGAAATTTTCAAGATTAAGCAATGTTATGATTACTCCCCTTGGAACTCTAAACCCGTCCCATCACTGCATCATCTCTCTCTACTTAAACCCAATTCTGTACCCGATTACCTCACAAACTCAGAACTTATCCAAACCTTTTCACCTTCTCCTTCTTCAACCTCTCAACCTGTTCTAAGAAAACCCTAACCGATTTCCTCCATGGCACCCAAATCAAAGAAAGCTTCCACACCCAAAAGACTTGGCGCTACCCCCAAGCGACGTCAGGTCACTGCCACCTCTCCCACACCTGAACCCACTCCTCAAGCCATTGTCCCAACTGTTGTCCAGAGCACCATCGCTGAGAGCACGGACACTGTTACCAAGGGCTCTAAAAAATGCTTTGCTAAGAAGCCCCTCTGTGCGAAACAGAAAGGGAAAAAGAAGATCTTAGCTGAGGAGGTGGACGAGGAAGAGGAAGAAGATGATCTCGACGCTATTTAGGAAAGAGATGCTGCCAAGGAAGCTGAAGAGGAAGCCTTGAAGAAGAAAAAGGCCAAGGAGGAGGCCGAGCTTGCAAGGAAACTTGCCGAGGAAGAAGCTGATAGGATTCGGAAGGAAGCCGAAGTCGAGGAGGTTCCATCTGAAGAGGAGCCTTAGGAAGAAGACCAAGAGCAAGACAGATCTAGAGAAGACGAGGAAGCTGGAGGAGATGAAGCGGGGTCCGGTGAGGACTCGGGGTCTGAGGAAGAGGAGGAAGAATCTCCTTCTCCTCCTCCCCCGTCTCCAAAGAAGCGGAAAGCCCCAATTGCAGTCAAGCCTCCATCCCCAAAGCGCACCAGGAAGGGCACCTTCAAAAGCCTTAAGGCGCCTGTCAAGAAAGCTGCTCCAACGATTGCTCGCAGGAAGAACGTCGATCCACTTGCCTACATCCAGGTAAACCAATCATTGCCCTCCTCTTGGTTTGAAAATGCTGAGACTGCTGGTAAGTGGGTAGATGAGTTTTGAACTCGTAGGATTTGATGTTCTGATTTTTTGGATATTGAGTTCTTCGAAGCTTTGAAGCTACCCTGCATTGATCTTCTCAAAAACTCCCCAGCCTGGACCCTTCTCAATCTTGAAACCGTTTACTATCCCAAGCTTACCTGTCTGTTCTACATAAACCTAAAAGCCAAACACGACGCCAATGGTTGGTCTTTGGAATCTGTTGTCAAAGGGGTTAGAATCTCTTTCAACTCCAATGACTTTGCAGATTTGCTTGGCCTACCTAGCCATGTCCACCCTCTGAAATACACCCCTCAAAAGAAAACTGCATCATCCTTGCCCAAGCCAAGTACCTCCTACCCGAAGCATCTAACAACACCTCAAAGCAACTCACCCACTCATCCCTTACCCTTGAGTCAACAGTCATATTTAACATCATTGTTCGATGCCTCTTACCCCATCTTAACTCTGGCTCGCTCCTTACTGACATTGCTATGGTCCTCCTTTACAGTATCCTCAATGGCCTTGATCTTGATCTGGCCAACACCATTTTAGGATCCATGGCTCACACAAGAAAAGCCAAGAAAGGAACTCCCCTCCCCTTTGCTACCCTTTTGACCCCACTCTTCAAAGCTTCTGGAATTGATTTCAAAAATGAAGAACAACAGCGTCATATGGGTAAGTTCGAGTCCAAGAGCCTTGAAAAGATTGGCATCACTCGGTCTGTCCAAGGGACCTTGAGTCTTG
Organism: Persicaria tinctoria; assembly: GCA_037127255.1. NCBI lineage: Eukaryota > Viridiplantae > Streptophyta > Magnoliopsida > Caryophyllales > Polygonaceae > Persicaria > Persicaria tinctoria. Next base: position 44,450,472 of record JBANSL010000011.1, on the reverse strand, counting down.
CCACTCCTTCAAAAGCTCTTCCCACTGCTTCAGCCGTTGATGAACACATGGACAACCTAGAGTTGGGCTTGGAGGAAGTCCGCCTGGATATCAAGGAGCTGCACAAGGAGGTTATGACGGAGATGAGCGGGATAAACAAGATGCTGCAAGGTCTGTGGACGAGGCTCACTGATGATGCTCCGGACGACGAAGCTTAAACCCTACCCTACCCTACCCTATCACATCCCTGAAATCTGAAACATTGCTGGTTTTTGGAAACATTTTAAAAACTTTTGGTGACTAGTACCTCCTCCCTTTGTTGAAAGACAAAAAGGGGGAGATGATCTGTGGTTGTTTAGACTTGAAAACCTTTCTGCTTGAAGGTCTTGGAAGACCTTGGTTTTTGATTTTTGGTTTTCGGTTGGATGGCTTTTTCATTCTTTAAAATTTTGATCCAACATTTGTCTAACCCATGCAGGTACTTAGTCCGATTTCACTTATATTATTTATGCTTGACTAAGTTGCAGGGATGCACAGGTTTTGTCTTTCATCAAGGGGAAGATTGATAACTCCCTTCCTTGATGAAAATCGGAATAAAGTTTCAAAGGCCTTGACAGTTTGTTTGTGTCAAAGGTCTTGGAGCTTTAACAGTTGATGAAATCCAAAACCTGTTCTATATATTATTATGTCCGAATATTATTTAATATTATATACTTCCATTATATTATATGCCTAACTAACCTTTCAGGAAGTATTATTCGAATTACTTCTTTCCTTATGGTGCATATTAAGGAGATCCAAATTAGAGAGATCATGTCTTAGAAGTGTCCAAAAATAGAAGATCCTTGGGTGCGCCATGATCCGAACTAGCCGTTGTTGAAGATCCTTAGGTGCCATGTTGCTTCTATATAAATGAAAGGAAGAAGAAGACAGAACATACGTGTGGAACACAAGCTTTCATTCATTCATGCGAGATCTGTCTTCCAAGTGTACTCTTTGCTAGCGCTCAAGAGTTTGTTATTTCATTTCAAAGCCTTTAAGAGTTACACTATGAGCTTATAGGATGTATTCATTTATAGTGTTACTCGAGAGTTTGTAACTCGGGAAGTAAGCACTAGGCTATTGATTTGTGAGAGTAAGAGGATTGTACTAGATAGCTGAAACAGGTGGGCTTCTTCTAGATTGGTCTAGGACTCCAAGAGAACGTGAGTTGACTAGATTGCAATTGTATAGGAGAGAGGCTTCTCGGTGAGCTATTAGGATCCTAAGCTTTGCGAATCAATAAAGCCTTTTGAATCGTAGGGTTGTGGAAGAACCCTAGGCGGGGACGTAGGCCAAGTTCGTGCCGGACCTCGTAAGCAATTGCTCGTGTCCTTTATCTATTGCTTTACCTTATTTCCGCACTTGGTTCGATTGTCTAACTTTGTGATTTAGGTTTAATCTCAAAGGCTTTTATACGAGCTCCAAAAGTCTTGAGACTTTATGCGAAAAACGGGCATACTCTATTCAACCCCCCTTCTAGAGTATTTCTATATTACCTTGTTTTATATTATCGAACCTTCAATGTCTTTGCAATTGTAGGACAACCTTCAAGAGTAATTCATTTCAAGAAGGAATCGATGGATGCAATTGATCAAGAGTGGGGGATGTTGGTGGAATAACCCGATCAAGAGTGTATCACGCTGAGCCAAAGACGTGAAACAAAGACGCTTCTTGGGAGGCAACCCAAGGTAGTTAGGTAGTATTTCTATTTTTGCATTTAGTTTTTCAATTCAATAAAGTAGAATCAATCGTGTCACTGGATTTCGGAAGTTACGGTAAGTGAAACATATGTTGGGATTGAGTTTTGATTGATTTGAAAGAACAGAGCCACGTTATGTGGACACGACACCCGCCGCCTGTGTGTCCTCCTGATGAGTCCGAATTTTGGTAAACTTGGAAGGGAAGTTTCTATTTTTTTTTTTGGTTATTTTTCCGGTTTAGCTTAGTTTATTTTTATATATTCTTAGGATTAGATTATGTTCTATCTATTTTAGGTTAGATTGTTTTCTATCTATCTTCGGTTAGTATTTTATCTTTTATTTATTTTCTATTTTATTATAGGGCTAGATTTTTCTTTTTAGGATTTGTTTCCTTATTTTCCTAGGATTAGAGTTCTATCTTTATTATATCTATATCTAACGATTTCCTTTTGTCTTTTTGATAGATTTTCCCCTCAAACTCACCATATATTGTTCTCCCTATTTTTGGATCAATCAAGCTTGGTCAAGGAATCTACAAGAAAACCAAAAGCCTACTAGAATATGTTCCAACTGCCTAAAACCTTGCGTTTCAATCGATTCTATCCACCAAAACACTTTCTGTCATCACCCTACATCCACAAATTTAACCTTTTCCCATTCCATTCCCTTACCTATCACAAAAGAACCCTTTGAAACCAAGTTGTTCGAGAAAGTTTCAAGTTTATAGGAGTGGACATCGACTTTCCAACATTTTCACTCGGATTCGTGGTTTTGCGTACACGGCGCCTGCCGCCCCATCCACGGCGCCTGCCGCCCCATCCACGGCGCCCACCGCCACTTCAGCAAGCCCATCTTTTTGGTTGTTTTTGTGGTTTTTTGTTGGTTTTTCTTCGAGTTGCATCATTTCAACTCTTGCTATAAAGATGCCCCATTTGCCGTCTTGGGGAGAAAAGGATCGTTGGCTCAATCTTGAAAAGAGACGGTATGAATCCACCATATTTTTTTATCCCTCGACGTTGAAGAAATTGGGAATATTTGAGGAGATTTACCGACTCTTGCGAGATGGGGGATTGGGTGATTTCCTTGATGTCTCTGCTTATACCTATCCGACATTAGTGAGAGAGTTCTTGGCTACCATGGATTATTGCTCTGATATGGAGATTCGTTTTCAGTTGAGGAATCAGAAGTTCGTGGTAAGTAAGAAGCTCATTGCACAGGCCTTCAGTGTTACCGAGATGCCTACTGATGCCAGATTTAGGGACAAGTTGGTTGCTCCAAATCCTGTCGATATGTGGAAGGAGGTTGCTACAAAGTTCGCTGATAATGACCAAGACCGCCATGCGTCCATGATTACTCATCCTGTGTTGAGGTTGTGTTATTTGGTACTTTGTGACTCTTTCCTGGGTGTGGAGATTTCGTCCATTGTTACTATGAGAGCCTGGAGCTATATTTACTACTTTACTACGGGAGGGATGCACATCCCTAACTGGGTTCAACTATTTTTGGGAAACTGTATGGAGGTGATTAGAGCTACTTATGTGAGGTCGGATCACATTGTTGTTTTTGGAGGTTTGATATTGCTGATTGCTCGCCGAGTGGGTGTCTGTCTTGATGGTTTGCAGCGCCTCGATGATAAGAATGTTTACAATCTTACCAACCTACAATGGTAGGGCATTATTGAGTGGGCCCAACGTCCGGATAGAACTTGGTGTTTTACAGGGAAGTCGAGACCAGGAGAGAAGCATCACAATTATCTATATGCGGAACTACCGTATTGCCTGAGGATGTCAAATTTCAATCTCTATCACAACAAGTTTCCATTAGATCTTGCGGAGAATAGTTGGGAGAGGCGATGTCCTTTTGTTGATGATGAGGCCACCGATGACGAGCCTGCGAATGATGAGTTCATTGACGAGGTTTTTGGTGTTTTGCCTACTGAGATTACAAAAGTTAAGGTCGTCGAAAAAGAAGAAGTTATTCAATGAGATATTTTTGGCCTTATAAGGGATACATCTATATTCCTTTTGCTTTTCTTGTGTGATTTTCTCTTTATATGCATTTATTATTGAGTATTGTCATGGTTATCTTCTTTCAAGGCCGATTATATACATGTTCAATGTTTGATATGTTAAAATGATAGAGGCAACCTTTTAGCCACATATTTATCCATGTCTACCTTATGTTATATCTTGCTTTGACGTATCCGGTGAAGGTTTCCATTGAGCGAAAGTCCTCTTGATGTCCTTATTTTTGCATTGACGTATCCGGTGGAGATTTGGTAATGTAAATGTCGATATTTGAGTTGATGTTTGTATATGGAATTGAGGTGAGTGTGTGCTTAAAACCTAACCACATGAGAATGAGAGATACACATTTTATCCTTGGTAAGGTTGATCTTTCAGTATGCAAGCAACTTGATCTCATATGTATATGTTATGACGTTTATATGTTTGATTATATTTTTACTATTGATGATGTTGCTTTTGATAAGTAAAGTTATGAAAGATGTCCCGTGGGATTCGTAAATGATGTTTTTCCTTATAGTTGCTTGAGGACAATCAAGAGTTAAGTATGGGGGGATTTGATAATGCATATTTCATATAGGCATTGTATGTGTTTCTTATTTCTATTAGATAATGGTTTTGCTATTGTTTTAGTCTAGTTCCGAATATTACTTGTGAAGTATTTGAGTTTGGAATCTTTGCGTTTTTAGTGTTTATTCTACAGAATTACATTCCGACCTTGAATGGACCTTGGAAAGAGCTTAAGAAGCATGTTTTGGAACATATGGAGGCTAAGAATGAGCTAAGGAAGAGCAAGGAGGCACGACATTAGAATCCATTGAAGGAAATAGAAGAACATCGGACACTGCAGAGACGGAGCTCGCCGCCCCTTGCACGGCGCCCGTCGTGACCCCAGATTCTAGAAACACGTTTTGGATCCGAAGACCGCTATTTTATATTATTTCCTACTAGGGTTTGGCCGACCTTTTGAGAGGAGGTTGTTTTGAGAGAGACTATGAACTAGAGAGAGAGAGAGAGAGAATCGGCCTATGAGTTGCTAAACTCATACTTTTGCATGTGATTCGAAGACATGGTTGTTTGGATTGTGAAGATTTGATTTTAGTTGATTATTAATTTTCTTAGTTATCATCTTGTGCTTAATATATATTTGTATTCCTTTCTATGCCTGATCAACATGTTAGGGATTGCATCTATAGCTATGAATTCATTGTTGTTTTCTCGATAGCAAACAAATGTATTAATGATAGTGATGTCTCTTTGTCTTTGTAGTGGATGATTTTAATTTATCTATGTTGAGGATATTCGATTAGGGTTGAGTTCGGTATGCGCCCATTCGTCTTAATTGTGTAAAGTCAATGTGCCAATTGGTCTTGATTACTTGAGTTCTTAATGCTATTCTTTAGTGATATTGAATAAGATGAGTGAATCTCTGCGGATTTCTCAACTTTAGTCAAGTAGACCTAGGAATATGAATAATTGATAGACCAATCCGAGGACCATGAATTCTAACCATTGTCAGAGAATTACAGGTGAAATGTTCTTTTTACTTTGATATCTATTTTCTTTGTGATTTGCAATTTGGTTACTTTTACATATTTTCTGTTTGTCAAGAATCATTGCTTTGCTATAAGAGTGTTTCTTTAGAGTTATTGAATAGGAAATCACTTCTCCATGTGGGTTCGACACCGGACTTCATTACTATACTAGTAGTTATTTGGTTTATCAAGTGATTGGTTGCCTAATCTATTGGTTGTGTGTTTAAGTTTGGAAATTATTACTATTTGGCAAAGGGAGAAAGTGCCAACGACATTCGTCCCGCATCAAATGGCACGATTGATTGCTTCCCTGGCAACGACGCCAAAATTTGTTGTGGTGGAAAATCAAGTATGCAAATATAAAATCATATGAAAGCAAACCAACTCCCTGTCCAAGCAAATAGAATACAAGAAACCCTGTTGTTATAGTGGCAAGGTATTCAGGATCGTATACATGAGGAAGAGTGTCAGCGCTCTCCTTTCTCGTTCTACGATGCTCTTTAAATCGCCCAGAAGAGTACTCGGTGTCGAATAGAAGTACTCGATATCGACCACTGCCGTCGACCTAATTCGCAGCTGCACAACAGAAGACTAAAAGAAGCCGATCGATGTCGAGTAGGTGGGTACTCGACGTTGACAAGAGTACTCCATATGGACTAGTCTGTAGTAGACTTCGAGTGTGTTTGTGAAGAAAATCGTAACTTTTGTTGTAGAAATAAAGACAGAAGAAAACACAAATGATAGAATTCGAATTCAATAAACTAAAAGCTTCCAGAATCGGGTTTTCAACGCCACAACGATAACCATATAAGAATCATGCTAGATGTATAAAACATCATGCATTTTCATCAACTAACTTTCGTCATTAACCAATAGGAAGATAGAGGCTTTCACATAAACCCTAATTGTTACTAACCCTTTTCACATAATTAATCCAAGTTTGCATTAAGATCACTTTCGCTTCAATAACACAAATAAGGATCACCTTCGAATGTTACAGAAGAATCATGTAAATTAGGGATAGAAGATGAAATCGCAATAAAAGTTGTACCTTTGATGCATCACCTTATTTGGCTACCGTCGGGCTCACCCCGACCCTAGAAGTTGGGTCAATACTCGCTCTTCATCATCAAAACACACATCAGTAACATAAAGGAACTAACTTGCATTGAATTGAAACAATGCTTACAACCGAACAAAGCCAATTCCGCTCTCGCCTCTTACAACTCCACTCGGCCAAAGCTCCAAATAAAACTCTAAATTGGCTAACTAGTGTTTGCTCAATTGCTTGATAATAGAATGATCCCAAAACTCAGCCCCAAGGGCCTTATTTATAGTGTTCAAGTCTTTGCTAATCAAGGAGAGAACAATTCTATCTATATCTATATCTAACTATCCTCTTTCCTAAGATATATCTTTGATTAATATATGAAATAAAATAGTAAAATTCCCTAAAGTAAATAGGAGATTTACTAAAGTGGATAGATCTTTCTTCACCTTGATAGATATCTCGTGACTTCACTTGTAAGCAACCTCAATCACTCGGATTCCATTCGATTTCGACTCGGACTCGTCAGTGGGAAGTACTCGACATCGAGTAGAATTCTTCTACTCCTCGGATTGTGCTCGATCTTGGCTAGGATTTGCACTCGACATGTACTCAACATCGAGTAGAGTACTCGATGTCGAGTAGCTTCTGGGCTCTCGAGTGGTGCTGTGCTCGACTGGTACTCGAGGAGATGATTTCGACCAGGAGGTACTCGACATCGACCAGTCTGGTCGACCTCGACTAGTTCTGTTGAGTACCTTCTTCCTTTTTTTTGCTCGATGTGTTATGGTTCAACTTTTGTTTGACCTTGGACTTTCTATAGTTGACCTCGAGCTATTCCATGGTTTTCTTCCTTCCATGGTGTCTCGATTTATGCAAAATTAAACAGAAACTAGTTTAGACCTCCATAATTGGCAAATAAGCATAAACTACATATGAAATGTATGCAGAAATCGATATAAAAGTTGGTACAAAACATGGCAAAATAGGTGCACATTAGTAACAAAGTGGCTGATAATGTTGCACACTTTAGCCACTCTTACTCCGAGATTGCACTTGAATCAAACAAAGATCTCATTGATCTCATCCGATTGGATGCTATCGGCTAGGTTTTGCCAGCCAAAATCTTGTTTTATCAAAAAAAAAATCTCCTCCTATCAAATACTCTGTACGATTGGAAATAAAAGATGTTTGACTTTTATACACGCATATATAGGTGCCAAAAACTATACAAAATCTTATTTATTTTAATTATTTTTTTTACAATTTAATACTTATTAGTAATAAGTATTAAATTGTGAAAAAAATTATTAAAATGAATAAGATTTTGTTTAGTTTTTAGCTCCTAAAACTGCTTGCACAAAAGTCAAACATAGTTTATTTCTGACCGAAGGGAGTATGTAAGATATTTGACTTCAGGGCACGTATTAATTTTTTCCATTCGCTGACAGTTGGTCGTTTGTGCTCGCTCGCTTGATCTCTCGCTGGCCGTCGTGCTCGGACATCTTCTTCTTTTGCTGGCTCTCCTTGCTCGCTTGCTGGGCATCTGGTTCCACTAGTTGGCAGCGAGCAGCAACCGCCAGCAGCGACAAAAGCTCAGGAGCTTCACTTTTCTTCGTTCTTTCTTTCCTCCTTTCATTCTCATCTTATCTTGATTTCTTGACTTCACTTGGCCATGTTTTGTAGCTTTCTTTTGCTACCCACCATGTTGGATCTACGATTCTGAACAATTCAACGGAAATAGCGTAGATTCCGAACTTTACCAGGAAAATAGTTCAATCTAAATTAACACTAAAACATGCATATTCTACAATGCAAATGCATATAAACTACACTATATGGCCTATTCGAAATATGCATTATCACCTCCCTCATGACTGTGCAAGGAGAATGGACAGTTGCTTAGTTTGATCTGTGTGCTATGAATCAGTTTCCCCTTCAGCGAAACCCCCAATATTGCTCGCACGCTAGCAACACACCAATCGATCAGTTTACAACGCTGGACCACGATCACTCTATTACTAAGACCATATTGTGTGAACGCTAAATTCCTTAAAATAGCCAATCATCTCGTTACAACAAGACCAATTATGGGTTTCGGTAAACTCAATCGTAAAGTTTCGAAACCGGATGCAGACATAAGAAGTATATGCAATCGATATTAGTAAAAATGTATCTCATTTCTTCACTTTAACCTGGATACAGAAGAAAACATGGGAGCAAAGAATACAAAAATAAGAATTCACCTGTTCAACGACATTCCTCTATGGCGAAACCGCGTCATCTCACACCACCATGTTATGGGAGTAAAGTATATAAGTATAATCTCAAGCAAACCAAATCCTAGTCCTAGCAAATATAAATTACAAGACTCCCCCCTATAGCAGTAGGGAATCAGGATCGATCTTGGAGGAAGCATGTCAGCGCTCGCCAAAGTAGTCAAAAGTGTTCTCTACTATTGACCAAAAGCTCTCGATTTCGACCAAGAGTGATCGATCTCGATTGGGGCAGTTGATCTTCTCATCACAACTTGAAAAACACAAACAAGCAATCGACTTTGACTAAAATAGTTGATGTCGAGTAACTAGGTCGAAATCGACTAGAACAGTTGATATCGAGCACAATACGTAGCAAAACATTTACTTTTTATTGACAAACAAAGGTCGAAGAATGTAAGAATGGATAAGAAATAATGATCGGAAATATTGAAGGTGTTTTGCTTCTCAAAGAACATGAAGACTAGGATTTCAACAATAATATAAAAAACTTCCAAGGTTTGGGATAACCACGAACATGCATGCTATAAACACGAATTATAGAAAGATCATGCTTTTATCATCATAAGATATATTTCACAATCAATAAATAGATAAATAGAGGCTCTCGTGTAAATAGAGGCTCTCGCAAATCAAACCTAATTACTACCCAAATGCAAAATTAATTCACTTTCGCTTCATAATCATAAATAAAGAATCGTCATCTACTTTTGCAAAGGATTAAGCAAAGAGATAGAAGATGATAAACTCATAAAAACATCATAAATTCGAGCATACTTACATGGCTATTGCCGAGCTCACCTCGACCCTAGAAGTGAGACGGCTACTCACTCCTCATCATAGTGAACATCATCATAAATATAAACATGAACTTGAACTGAAATAATATCACAACCGAAATCATTTCCAATCTCTCACAACAACCGACCAACTCTGTAACTAACTAGGTTTACACAATTGCTTGTGTTATTTGATTGATTAAAACTATAGCCCTAGAGACTTTATACAGAAAACCCTAAACTTGCCTATTAAGAAAGTAAATTCTATCTAAATAGGAAAATATAAAATGTTCAACTAAAATAAATCTATCTAAATAAAATCCCTAAGGTAAAGTGGAAATTACCCATAAGGTAACATCTATCTAAGGAGGAAAAGATAGATAAAAAACGTGCCATAGCAATCCTCCAAAGATCTGGACTTATCCACGCGCCTCTACGGTTCCCAAGTCTTTAGTCGACATCGAGTGAAGCAGTCGACGTCGAAGGTTCTTCAGCTTGGTTGAACTCGAGTGCTTGGTCGACACCTCTCTTCTTCCTTAGACTCAGCATGGCTTCCTTTCTCAAGTCAATATCAAGCAAGTTCAGTCGATGTCGAGGGCTCCATATGAATGGTCGAGGTCGATGAGTGGTCGATAGCTAGGATAAATTTTGAATACTCTTCCTTCAATTCTAGTAACTTAGCCAAATTCTTCAACATTTGTAGTCGACGTCGAGGGCTAGAGGTCGACGTCGAGCTTCTCCTCAGCTCGTGCTCTTCTCTTGCATTTGTCTCAAATGGTTGCAAATCATCCGAGATTAAACCAAAACTTGTGTAGACCTCCATCTCTTGCAAATAAACATAAACTACACAAATTCACCTAATTCCCAACCCAAAGTATAAAATATAGACAATAATTGGAATAGAAGTAAGCACATAACATGGTCAAAACTAGGCACATCACTCGCCAATCGTGCGTTCACTTTCCAAGGATGACATTTTCATCTCTGAAGATGAAGTTATTATTGTGTGAAATTACGAAGTGAATAGATGACACCCATTTTACCTTATGGTGGATGAATATAATGGCATCATGGGGGGACCATACATGACTGGACATCATAAAGGTTGGACACCATAAAGGTTTACTTTCCGTTGGATGTTGTATGGGTCGACCTTTACAATGTCTGATTGTACATCATAAAGGTTCGGATCCCCATAGATAAAGGTTCGGATCCCCATAGAAACATCTAATTGGATGTTGTACAGGGTTGGAGCCCTCTCTTTACCACGTTTGATTCGACGTTGTATAGGGTTCATACCCCCTTAACAACGTCCAATTAGACGTTGTAAAGGGTCCCCCCCCCTTAACAACGTCCAATTAGATGTTATAAATTATGACACCTTATAACCCCTCCAACCTCCGGTCTCCACTCCCACATCACTCATACACTGAAAACCCACAAGCCACAATCCCTCAGGTCTCAACCATATCATCAAGCAACTTTGTTAAAGAAGTCGAGTTCACCGATGGGACCCGTTTCATTCTTACAGTGGACGGACACCATCATCCGCCTGAATATGATGCTTGCAACTTAAAGAACAAGAAGTATATGCATTTTTTTCCATGCAGTCTATTTTATGTGCATGGTGGCCGCATCGACGAAAGTTCAACGCAGTTGTAGTTCAAATGCAAGGAGTGTAATGACGATCCTTGATCGTACTTCACCTATGTCATTGAGAAGATAAAGGATATACTGATCGTATTCTTCGGCGACGTGTCTCCCTCGCGTTGTTGCATGATAGCACAATATGCAGTGGATGTAGTAGCACACCCTGCCCAAGATGAGATGACGACTGATGCTGGACGAACGTCGTTGGCACTTTCGCCCTTTATCAAATAGTAATATAAACCAAACTCAAACACAAAACCAATAGATTAGGCAATCAATCACTTGATAAACCAAACAACTACTAGTATAGCGATGAAGTTTGGTGTCGAACCCACAGGCAGAAGAGATTTCCTACTCAATAACTCTACTCAAAGACTATTATGACAAAGCAATTATTTGTAGCAAATAACCAAGATGTAAAAGTAACCAGATTTATGATTGCAAAGTAAATTGATATCAAAGTAGAAAGAACATTTCACTTGTAATTCTCTAACAATGGTGGAAATTCATGGTCCTAGGATTGATCTATAATTCCTAGGACTCAAGTAAAGAATAGAATTAAGGACTCAAGTAATCAAACCAATTGGCACTTTGATTCAATGTAATTAAGACAGATAGGTGAAAACTGAACATTGCCCTAATCGAATATCCACAACATAGATTAATTGAAATCATCCATTACAAAGATAAAGAAACATCACTATCTCAATACCTCTTTTCGCTATCAAGAAAACGACAACGAATTCATAGCTAATATGCAATTTCTAACATGGTGATGAATCATAGAAAACAACACAAATATAATCAATAAGAACAAGATGATAAATATGAATATGAATAAATAAATAGAATCAAATCCTCACAATCCAAACAACAATGTCTTCGAATCACAGACGAAACTATGAGTTTAGCAACTCATAGACCAATTCTCTCTCTCTCTCTCTAATGGTGTTCATAGTCTCACACAATAGCCACACACGGCGAATAAACTGAAATAAACCTAATATAGCATCTCTAAGATCGGCCAAACCCTAGTGTAAAAAGGAATAAAATATTAGAAAATAATGTCTTCGGATCCAAAATCGCAAACGCTGGAAACTGGCCCACAGCGGGTGCCGTGCAAATGGTGGCGGGCACCGCCTATGCAGTGACAGGGTTCCCTCGATTGACTTCAATGAACTCCAATGATGCGCTTCCTTGCTCCTCTCTGGCTTCCTCCTTAGCCTCAATTTGCTTCAAAACATGTCTCTAAAGCTCTTCCAAAGTTCCTTCAAGGTCGGAATATAATTTTGCAGAATAAACACTAAAAAGGCGTAAATTCCAAAGTCGAATACTTTACAAATAATATACGAAACTAGACCAAAACATCAGCAAAACCACAACCTAGTTGCAATAAGAAATACCTATAATGCATATATGAACTATGCATTATCAAATCCCCCCACACTTAACTCTTGCTTGTCCTCAAGAAACCATAAGACAAAAACATCATCTATGCATCCCACAGGAATTTTTTTCATAACTTTACTCATCAAAAGCATCATCATCAATAGTGCAAATATAATCAAGGCACATAAATGTCATAACGTGTACATATGGGATCAAGTTGCTTGCATGCTCAAAAATCCAACCTTACCAAGGATAAAATGTGTATCTCTCACTCTCATGTGTTTAGGCTTTAAGCATACCCTCACCTCAATTCCATATACAAGCATCAACTCAAATATTGACATTTATATCACAAAATCTCCACCGGATACGTCAATGCAAAAACAAGGACATCAAGAGGACTTTTGCTCAATGGAGCTTGGTAAAGAAACATAAGGGCAAGGAATAGTAATTTTGTGGAGCTATCAAAAAAATAGGCTAAAGGCTCAAATTGACTTCAAGGCAAGATATAACATAAGGTAGACATGAATAAATATGTGGCTAAAAGGTTGCCTCTATCATTTGAACTTATCAAGCAATGAACATGTATATAATCGGTCTTGAAAATAGATAACCATGAAAATACTCAATGATAAATGCATAGGAAGAGTAAATCACACAAGAAAAACAAAAGAAATATAGATGTATCCCTTATAAGGCCAAAAATATCTCACTGGGACAAATTTTTATTAAATATCAAGCATGCTCCCAAACTTAGATCATACATGCTCAATTACATATGCCTAATCATATTTCACATAAAAACCAATTTTAAGACAAGGTCAAATCATTTCAGAATTCCATGCGATTTATAAGATCATGCCAGCAGAAAGTCAAATAAGACAAACTCAAATTAGACGGAAATCTTTGATAACACCAAATGCAAAACAACAAAACAAGACTCGCATTTTTTTCTTTAGTTTTTTCGACATTTTCCAAAAATTTTGATTTTTTGACATTTTTGAAAACTTAAAAGAAATAACTAAAAATCACAAACAAAAATTCAAACATGAACTAGTGTAACTAATTCACTTCACTCCCCCCCCCCCCTATCACACACAATTACATGTTGCATTGTCCTCAATGCATAGAAAACACAAAAACAAAGAATGAAAAATAAAATAAAGGGTTTGAAAGAAGCAAATGACTAACCACTTACAGTGAAGGCGGGGTCTGGGGTCCAGACCGTTGATTGATGTCTTGAAATATATGCGCCCTTTGCTTCAAAAGACATGCATGTATCTTTTCTATCTTAGTTTCTAAAACCAATTGATGCTCATGTAGTATACGAAAACTTATCAGATGCTAATCTTCCATTTTCGTTAAGCGACTGTCAAGGGTCACAATAAGCTCAAACAAAGAACTACTCTCAGTGGGGATATCAAGATCAGCATCGGCTTCATCTCCTTAAAGAAAACTGCTTGACGAGGACAGGTCCACAACCATCCCAGCAGATGCTGAAACGTGACGAATACAGAAAGCAACCAAAGTAGAGCCAATGGGTAGGTGCACAGGAAGATATTAGTGGTGCTCACCCTTCGTGCCAGATGACCAACGGAAACACTCGCTATTTTCTAGGTGCACTACCCTTTCAATCAAATGACCACTCAGTAGGGTCGACATGTCATATTAGAAAGGCGATGTCAAGGGTTGCAAGGAGCTCAAATCCATACCCATATAGTGTGTTATGAGAGTGATCAATCCACCAAAAGTAACAATATGGGCACTCATATCATCTCTCCTCCGAAGTGTATCTGCACAAGCAGCTAGAAATAATTCTATCCAATCTGGTATACAATCAGCCTCTGGTGTCAAACAATACAACCACATCCACATCCTCTTGGGAATAACCGTCGGATCAGCAAAACCATAAAACACAGGGGTCAACACCCTGTGGCATAGCCGAAGAGCAGGTTGCGTAATAAAATAATCATGAAAGTCCTCAGCTCGATCGTCCAGAATGGCCTGACACTATAGCCCAAGTCTTAGCAAGTGTAGTAGAAGACAAACTCCGACGCCAAGTATTAGACCAAGGTATATGCATTCCCAATGCAAGAGATATATATTCTTTCTGAATCGAGCATTCAGTACCCAATAATAAACGGACGTCCTTATCAGATCGCACATCTAGAGTGGACAAGAACTCACGCACCAGAACAGGATAAGTTGGCGCGCCCATCGATATCAATTTGGCTAGACCTCTCTTCTCTAGCAACAAAGATACTGGACCACGAAGACCAAGCCTCTGTAGTGTCTCCAGATGAAAGAACCGAGTTGACTAGTAACTCACATCTCTTAGCTAGAACCAACGCTCATTCTCAACTCTAGAAAAATATGTGGGAGCATCCATCTTAGGTGCACGAGACAAAACTCACTAGGATTGAAGAAGAAACCCACTAAAATGACCAAAAGATGAGCTCGTTGTAGGGGTGGTGGACGTCGTGTACACCGAATCTTGATTCCGAGTGAAACGTTGGATGACCGACGCCCACACCCTCCAAACTCGAAACTTTGACGAACAACTTGGCTTCAACCGCTTCTTAGGTGATGGGTAGGGGAATGGTATGGGAAAGGATTGATTTTTGTGGATGTAGGGTAATGATGGAAAGTATTTTGATGGACAGAATCAATTGAAACACAAGGCTTTGAATTTTTGGAATGGATTCAAGTAGGCTTTTGAGTTTTGTAGATTCCTTGGAGAAATCTTGGTTAATTCAAAATAAGGAAAAGAGATATATGGTGAGTTGGAAAGGGATATCTATCAAAAAGAAAAAATAAATAATATTAGAACTGGATAGAAAAAAAGAAAAGATAGAAAAGATAAATCCTAGAACTAAGAAGATATATAAACTAACCTACGATAGAAAATAAATATAACCTAAAGATAGATAAAAATAATCTAACCCTAGAAAAAAATAAAAAGAAGATAAATCTAATCCTAGTAAAGCATAAGATAAAGAAACTAACCTAAACGAAACTAACCAAAAATAAAAAGATAGAAACCTTCCCTTTCAAATTACCACAAATCCGGACTCGTCAAGCGAATAGGGGCGGCGGGCAGAGTGTGACAGGCGGCGGGCGCCGTGTTCACAGAACGTGACCTCGTACTCAAATCAAGCAAAACTCAGCTCCAACATAGGATTCAGCGACGTGATTGATCCTACTTTATTGAATTGAAAAACTAATTGCGAAAATTAAAATAATATTACATAAACTACCTTGAGTTGCCTCCCAAGAAATGCCTTTGTTTCACGTCTTTGGCTTGACGTGATGCATTTCTTGATTAAGTTATTCCATCAAAATCCTCCACACTTGTCCTTTTCAAAATAAGAGGGGAACTTTAGGAATTCCTCCAACATATCCATCAATCGCATCCATCGATTTCTTTCTTGAAATGAGTTACTCCCGAAGGTTGCTCCGCAATTGAAAAAACATCAACATTGTTAGGAATCGAATTTTCATGGGGAATAGCAATTGAATCATTTGAATTAAACACATTGTCATGTGACTTAATCAAATTCTAAATTTTCCTTTCAATGTCATTTTACCCTAATCCAATTTCATCTTTGTTAAAAAATTTGAGATTCAAAGATTCAGTTTCAGCCGAAGCACCTAACAAACCATTTGATTCATTGTTGTGATTACTTTCATTAGAGTTAAGAACATTTATAGAATCATTAGTAGAAGAAACAATAGGCTCAAATATAGAAAACTCAATCTTTCTACCATCAAATTCCATAGTTAGTGAACCTTCAAAACAATCAATCTTAGTCTTAACCGTTCGCAAGAATGGCCTTCCCAAGATAATTGGGGTTTCAGGCATACCTTGTTCCATATCTAGAATGAAGAAATCAGCTGAAAATATCAAATCATTTACCATAACAAAAACATCCTCAACAACTCCTCCAGAGTTAATACTAGAACGATCAGCGAGTTGTATAGTAACATCAGTTTCAGATAATGCATTGAAACCCAAAAACATCTACAAGTTATAAGACATAACATTGATTGAAGCACCTAGGTCTAAGATAGCTTTGGTGAAGGTAGCATTACCTATTGCACATGGGATAGTAAACATACCCAGATCTCCGAACTTTTCAGGCAATCTTTTTTTGAAGTAAAGCATAAACATTCTCACTTAAACTTACATTTTCCTTCCTTCGCATACTTCGCTTGCATTTCACCGTGCATAGTTCTTTCAAGAATTTCTCATAGTGAGGCACAATTTTAATCAAATTGAAAAGTGGAATATTTACCTCACAATGAGCAAATGTGTCATATAGAATTTGTTCATCTTCCCACTTACGATCAGATCTTAAGGCATGAGGAAAGGGTGGTGCAGGTCTTGAAACCTCAGAAGACCACTCATTTGAAGATTTCTTCGGGGGTTCAACAACTTCAGAAATCGGTTATGTTACTAGAGGGGGCGGCGGGCGCCGTGGTGAGGGGCGGCGGGCGCCGTGTTCGCAATGCGTGTCTAATTCCGTCTTGTCCTCTTTTCCCAAATCACAGAAACATTCTCACTCAGACTTACCTTTTCCATCCTTCGCATACTTTGCTTGCGTTTCATTGTGCATAGTTCTTTCAAGAATTTCGCATAGCGAGGCACAAGTTTAATCAAATTAAAAAGTGGAATATTTACCTCACAATGAGCAAATGTGTCATATATAATTTGTTCATTTTCCCACTTACGATCAGATCTTAAGACATGAGAAAAGGGTGGTGCAGGTCTTGAAACCTCAGAAGACCACTCCTTGGAAGATTTCTTTGGGGTTCAACAACTTCAGAAATCGGTTCCGTCACTAGAGGGGGCGGCGGGCATCATGGTGAGGGGCGGAGGGCGCCGTGTATGCAGTGCATCTCCAATTCCGTGTCGTCCTCTTTTCCCAAATAAACTTCTTCCTTAGGCGTCTCTTCAACATTCCTAGTGGGCACATTCACTTGTTTACCTCCTCTAAGGATCATGGCACTAACATTTTCCTTCGGATTCACTACCACCTGCGATGGTAACTTCCCTGAATCTTTCGCTTTCAATTATTCAATCTTCTTATCCATTTGACTTAACAATTTTTGTTGAATATTCTTCTTATCCAGCAATAACCTCAATCTCTCATCTATATCATCTTGTTGAGTGTTTCTCGGGCGATTCTCAAATTATCCTCTTTGAAAAGGAACTTGTTGTTGTTGGCCTCTACTGTTGAATCCACTTTGATAGTTCACATTTAGCCCTGATTGTAATTGTTACCAAAGTTGCGGCGAGGTCCATAATCCATAGCTTTCACATCAGCAACATCCTTTTGAATCAAGGAACACTTATCATTCAGATGAGTTGGATCTCCACAAACACCACAAGGTCTAGGCTGATGGGATTGATTCATTTGCATAGGCATCTTGTTCACTATCTTCGTAAGCCTATCTATGTCGCCCTTATGACCATCTCTAGAACTATCCAACCTATGAACTCCTCTAACTCCTTGGTATCTCCCATATTATTGCGATGCATTAGCCAACCCTTCAAAAATCTGTAATGGTTCCTGAGGTGTTTTATCCAAAATATCTCCTCCTCTAGTAGCATTGATGAAACTCCTATCGATGTGAAGCAAGCCTTCATAAAGATATAACACTAGATCATTCTCGTGTATACCATGTTGCGGACAACTACCCTTAAGCTTCTTGAACCGCTCAACATACTCATAAAGACTCTCCTTAGGTGATTGCTCAATACTGGACATCTCTTTCTTAAGTTTGTTGAGGAGAGTCGCAGGAAAGTAGTTTTGCAAGAAAGCTTTCTTCTATTGCACACAAGTAGTAATGCTTTTTAGGGGTAGGTAATAAAGCCAATCACTTGTATAATCTTTCAAGGTAAAAGGGAACACTCTCAACATCAATTGGTCATCGGTAAGGCCTTGGGGTATAAGTCTATTACACACACTCACAAAGGTAGCAAGATGCTTGTTTGGTTCCTCCCCAGGTAATCCATGAAAATAGGGTAAAATAGAATACCAATTCAACTTATACTCACATCTTGAACCCTCAGGGAGATCAGGAAGACTAATTGCAAGTGGTTGAGCATCAAATTAGGTCCCTTTAGGCTTCTCATGGTCCTTCTCGGCAGATCAACAACTTTGTCTACCATCTCCTTGTTTGTATCAAACTCGAGCCTCCTTTTCAACCTAAGAGATCTTTCAATCTCATCATCAAACGAAAAATGCACTAAATTAGAAGATCCAGTTTGAACCATACAACGACACAAAAGACTCAAAGTGAAGAGTAATTGAAAGAGATACAGAAAAGCAAACTCTTTTCTTCTCACCGGCAACGACGGCAAGAATTTGATGTGGGACGAACGTCATTGGCACTTTCTCCCTTTATAAAATAGTAATATAATCCAAACTCAAACACAAAACCAATAGATTAGGCAATCAATCACTTCATAAACTAAATAACTACTAGTATAGCGATGAAGTCCGGTGTCGAACCCATAGGGAGAAACGATATCAAAGTAGAAAGAACATTTCACCTGTAATTTTCTTACAATGGTTGGAATTCATTGTTCTAGGATTGATCTATCAATTATTCATAAACATAGGTCTACTTGACTAAGGTTGAGAGATCTGCAATACTCGCCTTATTCAATATCACTAAAGAATAGCATTAAGGACTCAAGTAATCAGACCAATTGGCACATTGATTCAATGCAATTAAGACAGATAGGCGCAAACCAAACTCATCCCTAATCGAACATTCACAACATAGATGAATTGAATTCATTCACTACAAAGGCAAAGAAACATCACTATCTCAATACCTTTGTTTGCGCGCTGTCAAGAAAACAACAACGAATTCATAGCTAAGATGCAATTCCTAACATGGTGATCAATCATAGAAAGGAACACAAATATAATCAATAAGCACAAGATGATAACTATGAATATGAATAAATAAATAGAATCAAATCCTCACAATCCAAACAACCATGTCTTCGAATCACATGCGAAACTATGAGTTTAGCAACTTATATAGCCTCTGTAAGATTGGCCAAACCCTAGTGGAAATAGAAATAAAATATTAGGAAATAATGTCTTCGGATCCAAAATCGCAAATGTTGGAAATTGGCCCACGGCGGGCGCCGCCTATGCAGTGACGAATTTCCCTCGATTGACTTCAATGAACTCTAATGTCGTGCTTCCTTGCTCCTCTCCAGCTTCTTACTTAGCCCCCATATTCTCCAAAACATGGCTCTAAAGCTCTTCCAAAGTCCCTTCAAGGTCAGAATGTAATTCTGCAGAATAAAAACTAAAAAGGCGTAGATTTCAAACACGAATACTTCACAAGCAATATACGAAACTAGACCAAAACGTTAGCAAAACCAATACCTAACTGAAATAAAAAAAAACCTATAATGCCTATATGAAATATGCATTATCAAGGACGTATGTGTTCCAGCTGGTGCAGATTCTTATATACCCAAAGACTCCTGAAGAGGCGTTGGTAGCTACTTCGTTTGATACAAGAACTCTTCCCGAACTTTTAAGTAATCGGATGTTTGTAATTTACGAATTGGCACCAGCTAATGTTCTTTTTGGTTTACAATTAATGGATATCGGCACACTTGTTTCTTTTTTTTCATATGTTATAACCTATGTAATCCGCTTGTTTAGAAATCTATGTAATCCACTTGGTGAAAAATTACATTAGCACATCTACCTTATAGCTCTGTCTCAACCAAACACTCAGTAAATTTAGCCATTAAAAGTACATGAATAATTTGATATAATCATATAAATATCCCCTAGGTATATCGTATACTCAACTAAATATTCATTTGAATACACACACAGAATACAGAGTATATATGTACTATCCATTTGAATATATTCGTCTGAATCATATGAATATTTATCTGAATCATTTCAATATATCTATATTTGGACGAATATTTATGACTTATAATCAGATTAATATTCATTTATATATATATATATACATGTACATTGAATACGGACTATATTCTTTAGAATGGATGAACGAGAAAGATCAATCCGTTGAATTTCAGAATTCAAACTTGTGTAATTCTATGTAACCGATCATTTTTCTTGTTTACATCTATGTAACAGGTTTTATAAATCTATGACTCTTCAACTCCCTACACCTAAATTACAACGTACAAATCGACGTTGCACAGGGTTAGGAACCCTGTGCAACGTTGGATCCAGCGTTGCATAGGGTTGGGAACCATGTGCAACGTCATATCCGACGTTACATACCCTGGACAATGTTAGACCCGATGTTGCATACCCTTCGGAACCTCATATGCGACGTTGTATCGTGGAGCATTATAAAAGCCTCAATTGTCGGTCCCGAAAACCAAACCCCTACAACCTATACACTATACACCCACAATACATCTCCAAATTAAACCACCTAATGTTGGTCCCCAAAATCGGCCAAAGCAGCCTTCAGAAAGACGGTAAGTTGTTAAAGGGGACTTGTTTTCATGTTAGAGGGAAGAAATACCGTCTTCCACCTGAGGAATGTGATAGCAACTGCAAGTATATAAAGTATAAGTGGGTGTTTTTATGCTGCCTATTCTACAAGGTGTGTCAAAATGGATCTAGGATCTCGTTGTTTGTGTTATTGATATTGCTAAATTGCTTAGGGTTGGAGTGATCCGCCATTCCATGAATCAAACAAGGAAAGATAGAATAAAGTCGAGGATCAAAGACATAACCATTATTGATGAATTATAGGGAAAACTATCTCATTCATAACTATCATCAATTCACCATTGTTACTTTCATCACTGATACGTTTGGAATCCCCGATCCTTCGAATGTGGGCTCGGAATCAAGAACACCAACTTGTTGATGGCCCGATCTTGCAATTATCCTTGCTATTCTCGATGTACAATCAATTACAATTAAAGCGTCGAATATATCACGGCGGAAACAAGTAAGAAAACTAAAACAAAAGACAAGGGCAAAAAACAGTGACGACAAAAGGAAGCAGCAACGGTGTTGTTAAGGGTCGTGGGTGAGGCCACCTTGATACGTTTGGGAAACCTGATCCTTTCCCTGTGAGTGCAGGATCAAGAGACACGTCGTATATTTGCCTGATCTTGCAATGCACTTTGATATCTCCTGATTGGTACAATTATTAACAAATAATTAGGGACTGCTTTATAGCGACAAAAAGTACTTAGAATAATTTTCCAGGAAAACAGGATAGCGACAGAAACACAAAGACAAGAGAGAGAGAGAGAGAGAGAGAGAGAGAGAGAGAGAGAGAGAGTCGGGTACGTAGAGCCGAGTGCAGGAGCTCGAGGATGCACTGGAGCGCGGACGCGCCTCGGCGCCACGAGATGCCAAGGACGTCAGGTGATGCTCCTTCTTTGCTTGCGACGTTTTTGAATTTTCCAGCGACTTTTTTTCTGGGTTTGGTTTGTGCAATTGCCGAAGGACTTGGAATGTGTTTAAGGTTTGGTGATTGCCCTAGGTATCTAAGAACATAAGAGAACTTGAAAGCCTTTGGATTGGGGACCGAGGAACCTTTTAATCCTAAAAAGGGTTCGTCAATATAATTCCAATCAAATTTTATTGAATGAAATACAATGTGTTTAAATAGAAAATATGAACCAATTTTATCTTGAAAAGATCGAGCTTTGGTTAACTAAAGATAGATAAAACAATCTAACGATATGTAAATCTTTCCTAAGATAAGTAAAAATAAGGATAGAAAACTAACAACTTGGTGGACAAGAATTATATCTAGAAGAGATATAATTATTTCCACATTTTATTTTCTAAATTCATAAAATAAATTAAGTAAATAAAATAATAAAAATCGGCCCACCATCAATGGACACTTGGCATGGCCCATGGGCAACTCGAAATCGACCCACCTTCACTTAGTATGGGGGTTTGTCAAGTGAGACATGCTTGTGTCGAGTGGTGTCATATCAAGGTGGAATGAGGTTGTAAACAAAGAATTTGAGTTGATGGTTGAGATTTGAGTCATACCAGCTCTCATCTTGAATCGTCTTGTCGTCGAGAGTCATCAGATCTTGAGTGTTATCATTCACATTCCATTGCTTTGATAGTCAATCACTCTTTCATAGTGTTCCTTTCTGATAACAATTTGATAGATAGGAAAGGTATTCTCTCTATGAGATCGACCTCTTATTATTCCACTATACTAGTTACTAGGTTCCTAGTTGAGTTGTTGGTTTGGGTTATTCTTTTTGATGTTGTAGAAAGGTAACGATGTTCTGCACCGCACCAAATTTTGGCCCCGTTGCCGGGGAGAATTAGTTTATTTCCTTTTTTTCTCTTATTTCTATCTTGGGTAATTCACCTTGGTGGATTATTTTTTGGTTACTACTCAATCTTTGTTGAGTTTTTTTGAAGGTTAAACAATGATGGCTGAAAATGTTGAACCTCCTCTCAGAAGGACACTGAGAGACATAAGAGAACCTAATCTGAATTCCCAACACCTTGCGATTACATTACCTGAACTCCTTGATGGCTCCAAATTGGGATACAAAGCTGATTGGTTACTATTTCTTCCAGTTTTCCATGGGATGATTGGAGATGAGCCAAATAAGCATCTTACTGAATTCGTTAGTGTCCGTGATCAACTCAAACGTCAAGGATTTAATGACGATCAACTCATGCTGAGGTTGTTTCCGTTCACCCTAAAAGATGCAACGATGGATTGGCTACACTATCTACCTAAAGGAAGTATTACTACTTGGTTCGAGTTGAAGAAAGCTTTTCTGCTGAAGTATTTTCCTCCTACTCTTCTGAGTAAGGTAAAGATGCAATTGACTAGCATAGAACAATTCCCTGGGGAGAGTCTCTCTGACTACCTTCAGAGATTTAGGCGACTCAAGGCAAGTTGCCCTCAACATGGATTTCGGAAAGAGGATTTGATTCTATATCTTTACGAGGGGTTGCTTTACCAAGAGCGCATTGTCATCAACGCTACTAGTGGAGGTGATATACTGGACAAGACGCCGGAAGAAGCTATGCAGATCTTCAATGGATTAGCAAATTCGACTCAGTAGTACAAGAAGTCTGGTGGAATTGGGAATCCATTTGCATTAGATGATCCTGTGAAGGGCTACGAGGAGAAAGTTGTGAAGCTGACGGAGATTGTGATGAAGATGGCGACTCAGATCTCGACATCGAATGTTCATGGGAAGCAAGAAGCTTGATAATCATATTGTATGAACTCTGAAGTTCCCAAGGGGGGTGCTTTTAGAGATTTGATGATGATGGTAAGACATCAAGGAGAACTTCTGCGACATATGTCCCAAGAGCTATAACAACTCAAGTTGAGAAATTGGAAAAAGGATTTGTTCGGAGAAGACTCTATGATTATGACTCTTGAAGGGAATGACTTGGGTTTGTCCAATGAAAATTTAAGAAAGAGGTCAAAGGAGATGATTTGTGAAGAAAATGTGGAAAAAGAGGAATCAGAGGCACACGGTTGAAACGGCGACCGCCACCCCTTGATACGGCGCCCACCGCTACCGCCAGTGATGGAGTCGATTTTTTATGGTGTTGAATCTTCGATGAAATCATCAAAGGAGTGGTCTTCTGAGGTTTTGAAGCCTGTACCACTCTTATCTTATGTCTCGAATCTTGACCGTAAATGGGAAAACGACAAGGATCTATTCAATACTTTCACCACATGCCAAGTAAATATTCCTCTCATGAATCTAGTTGAATCTGTTCCTCCTTATGCTAAATTCCTTTGGGAAGTTTGCACGACCAAGAAATCACAATGGGAGAAGGAAAGAGAAGGTAAGGAACTGCAAGAAAATCTTTCATTAGTTTTTCAAAAGCGATTGCATGAAAAATGCGGAGACCCATGTATGTTTACTCTTCCTTGTACGATTGGTGAAGTTACATTCAAAACTGCCATGGTTGATCTTGGTGCATCTATTAATGTGATATCGTACAAATTATATATTGAATTGGGTCTAGGTCCTCTGAATGAAACTAGGGTTGGAATATAGCTTGCTGATCGCTGTCAATTTCACCCCAAGGGGATGGTTGAGGATGTTTTGATTAACATTTGATGATTTGGTTTTCCCTCCTGATTTTTATGTGATTGATATGGCACTTGGTATACCCGATACACCTATCATACAAGGTAGACCCTTTTTGCGAACTGCTAAAGAAAAAGTTGATTGTTCTTCTGGGTCCTTAACTGTGGAAGTCGATGGAAAAAGAGCTGAATTTTTTATCCCTAACGAGAAATATGCTGCCTATTCTTTGAATCTGGTTGATATTGTAGGTGCTTTCACTAAGGATATTATTCATATTGATCATTCTAACTAGTTACATGTTGTTTTAGAATCGCCCTTGGCTGAATTATCTTATGACTATGCTTTGCTTGATAACCTGCAAGAATTATCTATGGCACTTGATGCCAATCAAGATGACTGGTCTCATGCTCATATAATTGAATCTTTAGATCCTCCTAGTGAAAAGCTACTTCCGTCTGTCATTCAGGCATCAAAAGTTGAATTGAAACCTCTCCCTGGTCATTGGAAGTATGCATTTTTAGGAGAGAGTGACACCCTTCCTGTTATCATTTCTAATAAGCTTACTCTTGACCAGGAACAAAGATTGGTGGATGTCCTTAGGGAACATCGCACTGCCTTGGGAGGGACCATTGCTGACATCAAAGGGATTAGTCCAACATTCTGTATGCATCATATACTCATAGAGGACGATGCAAAGCCGACAAGACAACCTCAGCAACGGTTGAATCCGCCCATGATGGAGGTCGTCAGAAAGAAAGTCTTGAAGCTCCTTCAGGCATGTATGATCTATCCTATTTCTGATAGTCAATGGGTAAGTCTTACACAAGTGGTCCCTAAGATGGGGCTGTCATGGTCTCTGAGAACCAAGAGGTTGAGATGGTACTGTTGTTGCTGGAGGATGGTCAAGTATGAAATATAAATAAAATATAAATCAAACTGACTCCCTGTCTCAGCAAATAAAAACAAGACTTCCTCCCGTTGTAGTAGAAGGCAGTAAGGATCTATCCACGCGGAAGCGTTTCAGCGCCCTCCTTTCCAGTTCCAAATCTAAGCACGAAATTTTGGGAAAATAAATCAATGAGCTGAAATACATCCAAGATCAGGGTATCAACACCACACCGATAAGCTTGCAAAATAACACATAAAGACATAAAAGATCATGATTTTCATCAAATAACTTTCGTTATTAACAAATAGGAAGATAGAGGCTTTCGCATAAACCGTAATTGTTACTAACCCTTTTTCACATAATTAATCCAAGTTGTATTAAGATCACTTTCGCTTCAATAACACACACAAGGATCACCTTCAGCTTGGGCTTCAAAGAAGACTCCAATTTTTTCCATCAGCTGTAATCCTCCTGAATGGATCTTGTTCACCGTGAAGGGTCCCATCTTCTTCTTGTTGAATTTGTTGGGAAACCAATGATCCTTTGATTTGGAAACATAGACTTTGTCTCCGACTTCATATTCCTTGGGATTATCATTGGAAACCCTCTCCCATGTATAGATACCAAGGCAAACCTCTCCCATGTATAGATAGATCTTTAATTGAAATAGGAGAAGAGATGTTCGTACCTTGGCTTACCGTTGAAGAATCGAAATTGGTGAGCTGCGTCTGGTGGATTACTGGCCGAGGAAGAAGGCGTCGAGTTCCTCACGATCTGGTCCACGTCGAGTAAACTACTCGACTTCGAGTTCGTCTCTAGCTTAAGTAGTGCTCGGCTTTGGGTGGTCCACTCGATGAAGGCGCCGTCAGTGGTGGGCTCGGGTTCTGGTCGACGTCGAGTACGTCTGGTCGACTTCGACCCCATATTTGAATCCTGGCAAGGCATCCTTAAAATAGTTGGTCGATATCGACTTACCTTGGTCGATGTTGAGTAGGTCATCTGCATCGTCGTTTAGGATGGCCATGATCTCCTCCACCTGGGCTTCCATATCCCTCTTTTCTAGCTCCTTTATAGTCATATTTCTTACCTTAGGCTCCCCGCATGTGATGTACCTGGCTGATATTGACTTGACTTCTTCCATGGGACATGTGTGCCTTTTCAGATTTATTAAAGGAATATTCAATTACCTCATCGTTGAAAGTGAGCACCCCCTTCCTTACGCTTATGTTGGCATCCACCGTCGCCAAGAAGGACCTTCCTAGAATGATTGGACAAGCAGGGTCCTCCGCCATATCAATAACTAAGAAATCAGTAGGGACAAAGAACTTACCTACTTGCACAGGTACATTGTCCACCATGCTTGTTGGGATGACCAAAGTGTTGTTCGCCATGTATAACTTTGCATCCACAGGCTCTAGAACACCTATCTTAACTTTGGACCAGATTGATAAAGGCATTATACTCACACTGGCTCCTAAGTCACATAAGGCATTAAATTTATATTGAACAAATCCAATGGTTATAGCAAACTTACCTGGATCTGGCCTTTTCTCATGTACGTCCATCTGGCTGCACTCCTCCGCGATCTCATTCATTGATCGCTTCTTGCTCAGAATCTCCTTGAACAACTTGACGTACAATGGCATCTCATTGAGAGCTTCTGCGAAGGTTATTGTGATGTTGAGCCTTTGAAGCATCTTTATGAAACGCTATAACTTCTTCTCTGCTGGATCCTTTGGAGATTTTGATGGGAAATGTAGCTTCTTCTTCGTCGGAGGTGCAGAAGGGTGGTCGACAGGGACAGAAGGGTGGTCGACGTCGACTAGGGTCTCCTCGACGTCGAGTACAGTGGTCGACTTTGGGTCAGGAGTTGAGGTTTGGTCGATGTCGACTACTGGCTGGTCGATGTGGAGTTGTTGGTCGACGTTGAGTGGTCTGATCGAAGTCGAGTAGTTTGCTGCGTCCTTTTCCTCCGTGTTGTGATCGGGTTTTTGTGTCTGTCGGCCACTCCTTAGGTTCATGGCGGCCACATGTCCTATAGATTTACCTTTAGGGTTAGGTTCAGAGGATCCAGGGAGCGTACCTGATTGTTTGGGGACGGATGTAGCCAGTCGACCGATCTGGGCTTCAATCGATTTCTGCCAGATATTGATTTCTCCAAGCCTATAGTTGACACCATGTAGCTGAGTGTGGATGGGATAGATTGTTTGGTGTCTAAATGATTCCTCCGCATCTCCTCAAGAATGGTCTGCAGGTCATCTTTCTTACCTTCTCTGTCAGGGCGACTAGGAGCTCTGTAGGGAGGGGGGTTTTGATGCTGGGGCTGGTGATAATAGCTCCGGTTCTGGTTCTAATATGGTCCTGAGTAGTGTCCTCTTGCATACCTTACCTCTTCGTGGGTTTCCGCTTGATGTACTTGATCGACGTGTAGGCACGCAGTGGTATTGTGCTTTACAGACCCATTTCAAACAAGGCTTATTTTTAGACAAGAATTTGACTTGTTTGGTAAGACGGCGTACCTGGTCATTGTGGAATTGCTCCCTGACGTCTGGATCAACTTTCTTTGGTGGCACATACAATGGCATAGATGGGGCAGACCTTTCATACCTCCTTTGTCAGCAGCGGCCGCAAAAGTCTCATATGTGTTGTCGTAGTTGGCCAGCGTTTCGAAGACTTCCCGAGCATGGCGTGGGGTGTACTCGAGATACCCATAGGCTATGTAGTTGTTGATCCGATCCTTTGTAGGCGCATCCAGGGAATTGAAGATGATCTCTTGAATGACGTAGGGTGTTTGTCCGTGCGTAGGACAGGATTTCAGAAGCCTCTTGTAGCGCTCCCAGACCTGTGCAAGTGTTTCCCCTGGCTACTGTCTGAAAGTCGTGATCTGTTGTCTGAGAGCAGCTGTCTTTGGAGGAGGAAAGAACTTGTTGAGGAACAAGTCCTGCAGTTCATTCCACATGCGAATTGATTGTGCAAGCAATCTTTCCAGCCATTGTTGTGCTATTTCTGCAAGGGAACAACGAAAAGCCTTTAGTTTTAGATATTCTAAATTTGCACCATTTGCAATAGCTTCACATAAATCTATAAAAGTGGTGACATGCTCTAAACGACATTCATTAATTCTTCCCCTAAATTGACTCCTCCTAATTTCAAGTATAAAGGAAGGACGAATTTCAAAATTAATAGCGGGAAGAACGATCGGCGATTCTGGAACTTCCAGAGTGGGATGCAGATACTCCTTTACGTTGGTTGGGACAAGCCCAATCTGCTCCTCAAGTTCCCTCCTTGCGTTGACCTTGCAATCTACCCTTGCCTCTCATCGTTGTTGGTTCTGTGCATATTCCACCTCTCGTTGGGCGTGCTGTGCTTCTCTAATGGTGAGTTCCTCGATCCGTAGGCAGAGTTGCTCAAGCTCCTGTGCTGGTTTGAGCTCCACCACATTCTCGTTGTTGGGTATAGTCGCGATAAGTCTCCTCCTAAGCCTTTGTTGAAGATGGAAGAAATGTTCTGGTTCGAGAAGAGGGTCGATTGGTGTGCGATCAGTTCTTCGCATGCACTTGAGAAACAAAAACAAAAAGAAACAAGTAAATAGGAACTAATAAGCAAAAAAAAAAAAGATTAAAAGAAACAAAAAAAGAGTGCGATTGATTGCTTCCCCGGCAACGGCGCCAATTTGTTGTTGCAGGAGAATGGTCAAGTATGAAATATAAATAAAATATAAAGCAAACTGACTCCCTGTGTCAACAAATAAATACAAGACTTCCTCCCATTGTAGTAGAAGGCAGTCATGATCGATCCACGAGGAAGCGTGTCAACGTCCGCCTTTCTAGTTCCAAATCTCAGCACGATCTCGACGAGAAGCGTACTCGACTTCGAGTAAGGTACTCGACTTTGACCACACTGTCGACTAAAACAGTAAACCGAAACCAGCAGGAAACAAAAACCAAGCGAAAATAGTCAATGTCGACCAAAACTCCTCGACGTCGATGAAAACTTACTCGATCTCGACTAAAAACGGAAACCAAATCTTGCCTTTTTTAAGGTAAATGAACGTAAACACTGAATTTCGGGAAAATAAATCAATAAACTAAAATACTTCCAAGATCAGGGTATCAACACCACAACGATAAGCTTGCAAAATAACACATAAAGGCATAAAAGATCATGTTTTTCATCAAATAACTTTCGTTATTAACAAATAGGAAGATAGAGGCTTTCACATAAACCCTAATTATTACTAACCCTTTTTCACATAATTAATCCAAGTTGTATTAAGATCACTTTCGCTTCAATAACACAAAAAAGGATCACCTTCAACTTTCGCAAAAAAATCATGCTCATAGGGATAGAAGACGAAATCGCATCAAAAGATTGTACCTTTACCGCATCATCTTACATGGCTACCATTAGGCTCACCCCGACCTTAGAAGTTGGGTGACTACTCACTCTTCATCATCAAGAAACACATCAATAACAAAAAAAAACTAAATTGCATTAATGAAATAAAGTAAAACTTACAACCGAACAAAGCCAACTCCGATCTCGCTTCACAACTCCACTCGGCCACAAGTTTCTCTCTCTCTACTCGTTATATCTCTCTAATTGGAATTGAAATTGAATGCCTAGAAAATAGCCCCTAAGGCTTTATTTATAGTCTTCATTCCCTAGCTAATCTAGGAAAGAATAATCTATCTATATCTAAACTTTCTATCTAAAACATTAAGATAAAACTTGGAAATAAAAGAATTAAATCTAAAAGGAAATAAAGCTAATGTGGATCGATTCCTTCCATCTTGATAGATCTTGACTCCATGTTAATAGATTTGTCGTGCCTTGGCTTGCAAGTAACTCCTCATTCTCGAATTCCACTCGATCTCGGACTCGGACTGCTCGACGTGGCTACTCGACGTCGACCAAGTTACTCGACATCGAGTAGGGTCTTCTCTCCTCGGATTTCACTCGAGCTCGAGCAGGTTTTGGGCTCATCGGGTGTACTCGACATCTAGTAAGGTGTTAGGAGTAAAATCAAGTATTAAATATAAATCTCAAATTCGACTCCCTGATCTCTGCAAATTAATTACAAGACTTCCTCCCGCTGTAGTAAAAGGTAGTCAGGATTAATCCACGAGGAAGTGTGTCAGCGCCTGCCTTTTTAGTTCAGATCTCAGCAGAAACAGTAAAACACAAAAGAAAGCAGAAAAATAACACAAAGGCAGCAGCTTTGGTCGATATCGACCTACGGTAACTCGATATCGAGTATAAAAATCGACTGCAAACAACTCAATATCGACTGATAGTAACTTAAAATCCGAAATTTTGTGAAATAAATCAATAAAATAAAAGACTTCCAAGATCAGGGTTTCAACACCACAACGATAACCATGTAAAATAACACATAAAGGCATAAAAGATCATGCTTTTCATCAAATAACTTTCGTTATTAACAAATAGGAAGATAGAGGCTTTCGTATAAACCCTAATTGTTACTAACCCTTTTTCACATAATTAATCCAAGTTGTATTAAGATCACTTCGCTTCAATAACACAAACAAGGATCACCTTCAACTTTCGCAAAAGAATCATGCTTTTAGGGATAGAAGACGAATTCGCATAAAAAGATTGTACCTTTACCGCATCACCTCACATGGCTACCGTCGGGCTCACCCCGACCCTAGAAGTTGGGTGACTACTCGCTTTTCATCATGAATAAACTCATCAAAGATTTCAAGAAAATAAATTGCATTAAATAAACTAAATATGACTTACAACTGAATAAAGTCAACTCCGATATCGCTTCACAAACTCCACTCAGCTCCAAGACTTCTCTCTCTCTCTCTCTCTCTCTCTCTCTCTCTCTTCTACTCGACTTCTCTCTCTCTCTCTCTCTCTGCTTTCTTGTGGCTTGGCTTGGACTGATTGAATGAATAAAATACAGCTCCTAATGCCTTATTTATAGTGTTCCATGTAGCTATTCTAGGATGGAACAACTATATCTAAATCTATCTAATAACATAAGATAAAAATAGGGAAATAAAGAAATAAATCTACAAGGAACTATATCTAAAGTAGATAAATGTCTCTTCCATCTTGATAGAACTTGATAGAATTTGATCTTGTGGATATCTCCATTGGACTTTGGATAGAACTTTGATTAGATCTCGGACTAGCTCAAAATTGGCCACTGTTGGTCAACTCGATATCGATCTGCGTTTTCTGGATTTCACTTCGGACACTCGATCTCGGCTCCAAGGGTGAAAATCGACATGTGGTCACTCGATATCAACTTGGCTAAGTCGATATCGACCTTCACTTTTCCTTTGCTCCAGCTCTGGTCAATTCCGGATCTTGACTCGATTTCGGGCAACTCGATATCGACTTGGCTAGGTCGATATCAACCTCTGCAGCAGTTTCCAACATGTTGCTCTGTTCTTGAAACGCACTTTCTTGAGTCCTCGTTTGTCGGATTGACGCATATGAGCATGCGTTGGAAAGCTCTTTCCGAGGGCTAGAACTCTCATGAAGACTTCAAAACTTGATTTGGAATGATGAATGTCGAAAAGTGGGCTTTGCTCCAGCTGCACCATCCTTAGCTTCTTCATGACTTTCCTTTAAGCTCCAAAGTGCGTCCGATTTCTGCGAAATATAACAAAAACTTGTGTAGACCTCCATATATTGCAAATAAACATAAACTGCATAAATTATGTATTATTATAGCCCAAATGTATAGAATGCATACAGAAAACGATATAAAAGTAGGTATAAAACATGGCATATTAGGCTCACAACATAAGGCTACTCGACATCAACCAGCTTTCGGCTCCTCGAGAGACTCTGCTCGACTTCGCTAGATTTTGACTATGAAGTACTCGATATCGACCAAGTCTAGTCGACATCGACCGGTTGTGTCGAGTGCTCCTTGACCCTGGACTTTCAGTACTTGACTTCGAGCTTTCTGTCCTTTCTCCAAATTGCTGTAAAATACCTCAGTTTCTGCAAAATTACACAGAAACTAGTGTAGACTCCATAATTTGGCAAATAAGTGTAAACTATATAGAATATGTACTATTCTAGCCCAAATGTATGAAATGCATGTAGAAATTGATATAAAAGTAAGTGTAAAACATGACAAAGAAGACTCACAACAGGTACCTATGAGGGTAGAAACTGGTTGGAGAGTTTGCATTGACTATCGCAAACTCAATGTGGCGACACGTAAGGATCACTTTCCTTTACCTTTCATTGATCAGATGATTGAGCGCCTTGCCTGCCGATCTTATTATTGTTTCTTGGATGGTTATTTTGGATATTTTCAAATTCCTATAGCACCCGAGGATCAGGAGAAAACCACTTTACATGTCCTTTTGGTACTTTTGCTTATGGTAGAATGCCTTTTGGATAATGCAATGCACCTGGTACATTTTAAAGATGCATGATGAGTATATTTTCTAAATATGTTGAGCATTTTATTGAAGTATTTATGGATGATTTCACTGTGCATGGGAATGATTTTGACTCATGCTTACATCATTTGTCACTAGTGCTTAAGAGATGTGTTGAAACTAACTTGGTATTGAACTCTGAAAAGTGCACTTTTCTGGTTGAACAAGGGATTTTTCTTGGTCACATTGTGTCCATGAAAGGCATTGAGGTAGATAAAGCTAAGATAGATGTGATTCAATCTTTACCTTATCCTACTAATGTGCGTGAGATTCATTCTTTCTTAGGCCATGCAGGATTCTATAGGAGGTTTATCAAGGATTTTTCCAAGATAACTTCCCATTATGTGAATTGATTAAGAAAGATGTTTCCTTTGTTTTTTATGATAGTTGCAAGAGGGCTTTTCATGAGTCGAGAAATCAGTTAACTTCGAAACATACTATTAAGGCTTCTATCTGGACTTTGCTGTTTGAGTTGATGTGTGATGCTAGTGATTATGTCGTTGGGGTTGTTTTAGGGAAAAAAGGTTGATAAAGCATCTCATGTGATCTATTATGCTTCGATGATGTTGAATACGGTTCAGCGGAATTACACTACTACTGAAAAGGAGTTGTTGGCTGTGGTGTTTGCTCTAGAGAAGTTTCGTCCTTATTTATTGGGTGTTAAGGCGGTTGTCTATAGTGATCATGCGACACTCCACTATTTGATGATGAAGAAGGACGCTGAACCGAGTTTGATTCGATGGATTCTACTTCTGATAGAATTCAATTTGGAAATCAGAGATAAGAAGGGAGCAGATAATTTGGTAGCCGACCACCTGAGCAGAACCTATAGAACCGATGGTGGGGGAGAGCAACCACGGAGATTGGGAGAATTTCCTAATGAAGAATTGTTGAGAATTTTGATATGGGACGACACTGATGACACGTCGGTTGTCGTCTTTGCAGTATCCCGATCTCTGATTTGCTTGAAGATGAAGAGGGTGAGCCATCAGCTTTACTCATGAGTATTCAGACTAAGCAACCTTGGTTCGTGGATATTGTAAATTACTTGGCGGTTGGAATCTTCCCTTTAAATTGCCCGAAAAGGAAGAAGGACAAAATTCGTCATGATGCTCGCTACTATGTGTGGAAGCACTGCGCTAGTAGAATTGTTCGTCGATGTCATTCGGACAATGAGGTAACTTCTGTCTTGAGATACTATCATTCGCACCCAAACGGTGGACATTTTGGAGCACAAAGAGCAGCTACGAAAGCCCTGGAAGCGGGATTTTGGTGGCCGCATATCTTTCGCGATGCTCATGCATTTTGCAGGACTTGTGATCGATGTCAACGAACTAGAAATATCTCACGAAGGAATGAGATGCCACTATCTTTGATTATGGTATGAAAAATCTTTCATGTCTGGGGCATCGATTTCATGAGACCATTTCCTAGTTCATTTGGGAATGTCTACATCTTGCTTGCAGTTGACTATGTGTCTAAGTGGGTTGAGGTAAAAGGGACAAAGGCTGATGATGCGCGCACTATTGCTAGTTTCTTGAAGAGCCTATTTGCTAGATTTGGGATGCTCAGGGTTGTTATCAGTGGCAGGGGGACTCACTTCTGTAATAAGATTGTCAGTGCTCTTTTGAGGAAATACAACGTGACTCAGAAAGTCTCTACAACTTATCACCCTCAAACCAATGGACATGCAAAATTGTCTAATAGGGAAGTAAAGCGAATTTAGGAAAAGACTGTAGCAACGAATAGAAAAGACTGGAGTCTTGATGAGAGGGTTTCTCGACCAAATAAATTTATAGTCAAGACCCCGCTATAGGATAGTGGAGTCAGGTTCATCCTCATGAGAGAAGTCAGCGGTTCTAGGTGTAGTTGGTTTTGGGGTTCGGGGATAGCGGAAAAAGGTATAAGGTTGATGTCGACGTCGGCTAAGAGTTAGTCGGTGTCGAGGGATGGAGAGGGGAGTGGTGGTCGGTGTCAGGTAGTTGTGCAATATGTAAAGTAACGAAATAAAATAATAAAGTGCAAACTTCCAAGGTTAGGGATCACCACAACAATAAACAAACACGCAAAAGATAAGATAAAATAATTATGTAATCACATCAAAGAAGCAAGCTTTCGCCTTTTCCAACAATTATACTGAACTCTTCCAAGTAAACCATAATTGTATCTACCAATTTTATGCTTATAATCCAAGTTGTGAACATGAATCTCTATTCGTTCGAGTAGGGAATAAACATATAAAACGTAGTCGATGATCAAAGCATAACGAATATCAAAACTTACCTCAAGCGCACATGACTATCGTCGGGCTCACCCCGACCCTTCAATCTTCACTCTAGGCTCTCATCCTAACAACTTGCGCCCGGAGACGACTTGGCTTGAATATGAATGAAAAATCAGCCCCTAGGTCTTTATTTATAGTGCTCAACCCTAGCTATTCTAGGATAGAACAACTCTATCTATATTTATTTTCTATCTATCTAAATCTAAGGATAAAACATTGATAGTTAAAATAAATGAAAATAACTAAAATATCCTAGGTAAATTAGAAATTCACCAACTAGGATAGATGTCCAATTCTTGTAGATAGAATTCTCCTTCCTTCGTGTGCAAGTAAATCACTCGAAATCTGACTCAAAATCGGCAGTTGGACAACTCGATATCGACCAAGTTCAGTCGATATCGACCTCATACTCGTAGCTCCTTCGATCTCGGCCTTAGATGTAGATATCGACTTGTGCTCTAGTCGATATCGGCCACCTTAGGTCAATATCGAACTCTTCTGTGCAGCTTCAGTTGCTCTGGTCGATTTCTGGCATTTCTGGTCGATTTTCTCCACTCGATATCGATCAAGTTATGTTGATATCGACCACCTTGACAGTTCTCAGCATTCTGCTCCGTTTTGAAATGCACTTTCCTGACTCCTTATTTGTCCAATTTCTGACATTAGTGTTAGGGAGTTGTGCCCCTATCTTTGGTTTTTGTGTTATTGATATTGCTAAATTGCTTAAGGTTGGAATGATCCGCCATTAGATGAATCAAAAAAGGAAAGATAGGATATAGTCGAGGATCAAAGACATAACCATTGTTGATATATTGTAGGGGAAACTATCTCATTCATAATTATCATCAATTCATCATTGTTACTTTTGTCACATTCCATTGCTTTGATAGTCAATCACTCTTTCATAGTGTTCCTTTCTGATAACAATTTAATAGATAGGAAAGGTATTCTCTCTATGAGATCGACCTCTTACTATTCCACTATACTAGTTACTAGGTTGCTAGTTGAGTAGTTGGTTTGGGTTATTCTTTTTGGTGTTGTAGAAAGGGTAACGACGTTCTGCACCGCACCAGGCACTATCATATACCAAATCTTGGAAGGTTGATCGCCTTGTTGGTATGGATTGGCTAGAATTGTGGACTCAATTCCTTTGTATGGGTCGCTTGTCATAGATGGTAGATGATAGTGTCTATTTAGTCTTGTTTACAGGGCACTCTTCGGTAAAACTTAGGGTGTTTTACTCTATTATTTGCCTATTTCTTAGCCTTTAGTATCCCGTTTCGAGGAATCGGTGTCTACCGCATGTTTATCATGATTTCAGGTATTTTAAAGTGGTTTTGGACTCAATTAAAGAGATAAAGGAGGAAGAGGTGGTTCAAAGCTCCTCGACGCGCTTAGAAGTCATCAAAGACAACCTAGAAGGCACAAGATCAAGGAAACTTCCTATTTTCGACCTACAACACTTTGAATCAAGTCTTGATGTCTTCATTATAGTTTTAGTGTCCGAAAAGAACTTTTCAACGCATATTCATATGCATTAATCGGAAGAGTGACGACTCCAGAAAATGCATTTCAAGGTGACCCTGCCGAAGGCAACTCGACCGAGTGTCGTAACACTCAAGCTGTTGTATGCTCAAGTGGGCTCCAGAAGCTAGCAAATCTTCACACTCGCCAGAGTGCCCTTGAAACTTGAGATGTTATTGATAATGCATATTTTAGATAGGCATTATAGGCATTTTTAGTTTAGTTAGGTTGCATTTCTTTCATACTTTGTTGCTAAATTGCAGCTAGTGATTATTTTAGAAGAGTTCGGATTCTGTGCAAATTTGTTTTTATCTCGCAGATTGAATCGGAACACATTTGGGAGATGCAATATCTCGAAGAGGAACACAAGAAACATGGGAAGAAACAAGGAAGGAAAGATGCAAGACAAGAGGAGAAACCCGCAATTGAAGGCAAGAAGCTACGGCAAAACAGTATGCCGCGGGCGCCGCAAGCTTGCGGCGGGCGCAGCATAGCCCGTTGCAGCAGGGAACGAGAAGCTTCAGTGTGCGGCGGGCGCAGCACATATGCTGCGCCCGCAGCATTGGCCGTCAGCGTTTATACGCAGCGTTTTGAGGAATTAAAAAACCCTAGATCTATTTGTTTATTTTGGGGCCGACTTTGGATGTTTAATAAGGCCAAGTTTTATGTTATTTTCACGACTTCTATTCTATTCTATTCATCAGACAATTGAGAGATTTTGAGCGATGTCTTCCATGAGGAACTAAACTCATCTATTCTGCCTGCAATTTGAAGCTTTATTCGGATTGATTGTGAGTTTCTAATTCTCGTTCCTTGTTTCCTATATTTGAATGTTTCAACTTCTTTGTGCTTGATTGTTTATTGTTTTGTTCTATCTTGTCTGGCCAACTTGTTAGATCAATTCAATCGCTAAGGTTTTGTAGATTCCTGGTTGTGAACCTTAACCTAAGTGGCAAACTTGTTCCTTTAGGGCCGGTTGAACTAATTGAATGAGTAGGAAGTTGAATGTGTTGTTAAATCCCTCTTTAGGGACTGCAAATACCTTGGCTAATCTCTGAACTTAAAGCTATCAATTGGGTTAAATCCTTCTTTAGGGATTGTTCGATTGATAAGGGTTGCTAGGACTGGTTGGACTAGTAACTATATTAGGTCGGGACAAGGACATTCATAGGGAACTTAATAGGACGAGAAGAAGTTACAAGGATCGTTTCAATCCAGTAAAGTGGAAAATTGTAGGTACAATTACTTCTCCTAATTGTCTAAAACCAAATCCATTTACTTTGCTTGCTTACTCCGCTTTGATAAAAGGCGGAACTTTCACACTAAAAAACCCCCCTCTTTGGTTACTTTAATTGACACATAAATCACACTTGAGTTATAATTTTCCCTGTGGGATCGACCTCTTGCTTATCGCTATACTTGCTTTAGGTTTGAGTTTTCTTTGGCGGGATCAACGATAGGTTTCCCCTCCGTCAAATTTGGCGCCGTTGCCGGGGATTTTTATTTAATTCTTGTGTGTTTTTAGTGTTAATTTTGGTGTGGATCGTCTTATATGGTCCATACCCGTGCTACTAATTCTTCTTTGTTGCCGTTAGATACAGAGATTGAAAGGACCCTTGCCGCTCTAAGGCGAGAAGCTCGTGATCGCTTTCGCGAACTCCCTTTTGATCAAAAAGAACCTACAACAGAGATGGCTAACGACGCGAACCGCACTCTTAAGGAGCTTTCTGCTCCTGATCTGGCACAGCAACCCTTGGCGATCCAATTCCCTGCGCTTGCAGAAGGAGTTCACTTTGAGCTGAAGTCTGGGGTAGTTCATCTTCTACCCAAATTCCATGGGTTGAGTGGGGAGGACCCCCACAAGCATCTGTCTGAATTCCATAGGGTTGTTGTTGGGATGAAACCAGAGAACGTAACTGCAGAGCAAATCAAGTTGAGAGTTTTTCCCTTCTCTTTGAAGGATGAGGCAAATGAATGGTTCTTCTATCTACCACCTGACTCTATTTCTACTTGGGCTGAGATGAAGAGAATCTTCCTAGAGATGTACTTCCCTGCAACAAAGCTCAATGCTTTGAAAAGGTCAATCAGCAGCATTGAGCAGTACGCAACAGAGTCGATACATGAGTACTTTGAGCGCTTCAAGAAACTCTGCGCCGGCTGCCCATGCCATGGGTACTCTCAAAAGGATCTGGTTCTCTTTCTCTTTAATGGGTTGACTGATATAGAGCGCAAAACAGTGAATTCTGCTTGTGGAGGAAATATGTTGAACAAGACGCCTGCCGCAACTTGGGATGTGTTTAAGGAGCTATCTGAGGGCTCCAGACAGTTCAACAAGAGCCCTCGTGCTAGGGGTGTACTCGCTGTTGACGCTCCTGTGGCTGTACTTCAGACTGATATGGCAGAGGTAAAGGAGATGATGAAACAATTGGTCATTGATAGAACTCCTCAACAACTGAAGGCATGTGGTCTTTGCAATCAATTCACTCATCCTATGGACATGTGCCCGCTTCTACAAGACCCTAATTTTGATTTGAATGCCATTGGGAATTTCACTCAACAAAGGCCTAGGCAAGGCAATTATGGAAATCCTGGGTATTTCAACAACAACAATTACAATAGAGGCTATCAGCAAGGCTATGGGAACTACCAAGCTCCTTTCAATCAGAAAGGGGGGCAAGTGGCAAGGCCTCAACAACAATATGAACCTCGACAGGGAGGTCAGCAGCAATCAAATGAGGATAATGAGGATCCACTACAGAAACTATCACGATTGGTCATGAGGAATGATAAACAACAGTCAGAGCGGATGTCAAATCTAGAAAAGCAGCAATCCGATCGGATGACAAATCTTGAGAATCAAATGAGTCAGCTCATTCAAATCTTGAGTGCTAAGGAGGCAAATAGCCCAGGAAAGCTTCTGTCACAGACCATCGAGAATCCGACAAAGGAGAATGTCAGTGCTGTAACACTTAGAAGTGGCAAGGAACTGGTTGTCACACCTCAAAAGGATGAGGAGGAAATAATGGAAGAAGAGATAGAAATAATAGAAGAAGATAATGGGACGCATACTGTGTGGCGCCCGCAGCGACCTTGCGGCGCCCGTGGCCAATCAATCTTGTTGCGCCCGCAGCAACTTGCGGCGCTCGCCGCCAGTACACCCGCCGCTTCCTCTTTGTCAGGTACGCTTCTTCCTCCTTCTTCCCCTCTTCCTCCTTCTTCTTCTCCTCCTTCTTCCTCCTTATCTATGAAAACTCCAAAGCCCATTCCACCCTTCCCGGAAGCCTTGAAGGATACAAGAAGGTATGAGAACGACAAGAAAATCTTCGAGACATTCAGCAAGTGTGAGGTAAACATTCATTTGCTTAATTTAATCAAAAGCATTCCTAGATATGCTAAATTCTTGAAGGAACTTTACACTATCAAGCGGAACCAGAAGCTAAAAGGTAAGCAAAAGGTGAAGGTAAGCGAACATGTCACTGCTGTCTTTCAAAAGCGTATGCCTGAAAAGTGTAGTGATCCTGGTATGTTTGCTATTCCATGTGTGATAGGTGATACTAAATTTGATAAAGCTATGTTAGATTTAGGAGCATCTATTAATGTTTTACCTTCTAATGTTTATCATGCTTTGGGATTGGGACCTCTGAATGATACTAGGGTAGTAATTCAACTTGCTGATTGTTGTGAGCCTAATTTGCCATGTTTAACAGTAACTTTTATATCGATTTCTGCATACATTGCATACATTTGGGTTAGAATAATACAGAATCTGTGTAGTTTACACTTATTTGCAATATATGGAGGTCTACACAAGTTTTTGTTATATTTGGCAGAAATCGAACGCACTTTGGAGCTTAAAGAAAACTCATGGAGAAGCTAAGAATAGTGCAGCTGGAGAAGAGGCCATTTTTCACACTTCTACGTTCTGAATCAAGCTTTGATGTCTTCATAAGAGTTGTAGCCCTCGAAAAGAGCTTTCCAACGCATGGTCATATGCGTCAATCCGACGAACGAGGACTCGGGAAAGTGCGTTTTAAGAACAGAGCAGAAAGCTGAGAAATCTTTACTCGATATCGAGTACACTCTACTCGAGATCGAGGAGAGCCTGGTCGAGAAAGAGCTGATCGAGAAGCCGAGGACGAAGACGCAGACCACTTCTACACGATATCGAGGAGCCCTAGTCGAGATCGACAACGCCCAGGAGCCCAGATCCGAGCCATGTCGAGCAGAGTCACCCGAGAAGTCCAGTCGACGACGAACCCTAGTCGATGTCGACGAGCCCTTGTCGATGTCGAGTAGACCAACTTCCGGAAACGCGTCGACGTGAGCAGTCTGAGTAGAGTTGGGATTCCTTGGGCACGAAGGAAGTCGAGTAGGCCGAGATCTATCAAGTTCTATCCATGGAAGGGGGATTCTATCAACATGAAGAGACTTACCTAGTTTAGATTTATCTTTCCCTATTTTAGATTTAATTTCCTTTATCGCTTTTATTTATCCTTAAGCATTTTAGATATAGTTTTAGATATAGATATAGATATTCTATCCTTGATTAGCAAGGGTTAGAAGGCTATAAATAAAGCCCTAGGGGCTGGTTTTTGATTCATTCAGAAACATATTCAATTTCAGTTAGAGAAGGAGTTCGACAAAGACGGTTTAGGTAGTTCGAAGGTTTTAGGGTTTTGGCAGTTTACGAGAGTTGATTGCCAGGATTGTAAAGGCTTTGAATTTAGTTTAATGCAAGTTGTTATTTCTTTCCAATCAATGTCTGAGGTTGTGATGAGGCGTGAGTAGTCCACCCATTTCTAAGGTTGGGG
Source organism: Persicaria tinctoria (assembly GCA_037127255.1). NCBI lineage: Eukaryota > Viridiplantae > Streptophyta > Magnoliopsida > Caryophyllales > Polygonaceae > Persicaria > Persicaria tinctoria. The sequence goes on along the minus strand of JBANSL010000011.1, from coordinate 44,409,009 downwards.
CGAGCCCGACGATAGCCATGCGCGTTTGAGGTAAAGATCCGACCTTTATCATGTTTTGAGCATTTTCCTACTTGTTGATGTGTTTATTACCCATCTAATAGAGATCCATGTTAACAACTTGGATTATAAACATAAAATTAGTAGAGACAATTAGGGTTTCTTGATAGAGTTGTTTAATTGTTGGAAAAGGCGAGAGCTTAGTCCTTTGATGCGATTTACATGATAATTTGTTTGGTTCTGCCTTATGCATGCTTGGTTATCGTTGTTGCAAACCCCAATCTTGGAAGCCTTTTACATACAGTTTATTTCGAAAGTCCCAAAGCATTTGTCTTTACTTTATTTCTGTATTTCGTTTTAATTTCTGCCCTCGTCGACCTCGACCAAGCCTAGTCGATCTCGACTACTGATTCTCGATCTAGCATCGCTGTAGCCTCTGTGTGCAGGAACTCGACAAGACGAAGCGAAGTCGACGAGGACTGTACTCGACCTCGAGTAGACCCTCATCGACATCGACAAGCCTCAGCCTGTGCTAGCTGCTGCGCTGTGTTCGACTGTTCGATCTTCTGTCGACTACCCTTAGTCGAGATCGAGGACCCTGTTGTCGACGTTCGTGAGATTTCACTGCTGCCTAGGATCCGCTGACGTGCTTCCTCGTGGATCGATCCTGACAACCTTCTACTACAACGGGAGGAAGTCTTGTATTTATTTGCTGAGACAGGGAAGTCAGTCTGATCTTTATTTTATATTTATTTCATACTTGACCATCCTCCTGCAACAACAAATTGGCGCCGTTGCCGGGGAAGCAATCATTCGCGCCTTAGGTAGTTAGATCTCACTTTTCTTTTGAGTTACTTCGCAGGTGTATGCGCCGTTCCGGTCAACCACCTGAGTTTGACACCTTAGATGATCCGGAACATGTCTTACACATCCATTCTAAACTCAAAAGAGCCATGGAGGCCGCAGAAACACCGGAACAGCTGATACAAAGGCATACAAGGGAACTGGCCGCAAAAGATGCTGCTATCGCCGGTGAGAAAGCAGCAAGGGAACGGGCAGAAGCTAAGCTTGTGTTGCGTAGATGGGAACATTACGCTAAATCGCCCGAATCAACAATGACAAGTTGGTTCGACAATGTCCCCTTCTATGAGCCAGTTAACATCGACTACCTGGACTCGACACATACACATTCTGGAGGAACTGATCCAGAAACACTAGCCGAAATCGTTTGTACTACAGAAACCCAGGTATGTCCTTCCTCTATTTCAATTTCGCTATCTATCTTTGAAGAATCTTTGGAAGGATCCCAAGAAGAAGAAGAGACACCAACGCAAAATCCGGACGTCGTTGCCCATGGTGCTTCAAGGTCGCTTTTACCCTATAAGGTGAAGGCCATTCCTGACAATTTTGAGCAACCGATGTTCATATTCAAGTATGGGGTCCTCGCAAAGTGGCATGAAGCTCCACAAGATGAAGTGGAAATATCTCTTCCCACTCCACCGTTTTGTTGTGATGGAGACACGCAAACAAATCAACCAATGGAGCGAAAGAGGTATGAATATGAGGTATGCAAATTTCCTTTATATATTCCTTTATGCATGCCAGCTGGAGCCCAGGAAGATGGGTGGGTGGAGCCATGGAGCGTCCACTCGGGGAGGTTTAAGCTTCTTCACATGATGCCCCCAGATGACATCCCACGCTTCCCACCACCGGAGGAACCACCAGATCCACCTATACCTCCGGACAAAGATGAGTCAGGCTAATGCTTAATGGAGAAAGTCGGCCTAACGACTATAAAATCTAGAGCTTGTAAATAGACATTTATTTTTTAAGACTTTTTGATACTTTGTTGCTTTTGTTTTTGGTTTGGAACATTTCTAGTTTTTCTATTATGGGTATATGTCTTCTGCACTTTTCAGGTCCATGGATAGAAGCAAGATCATACTCGGCGCAGGCGATCCCTTCATTCAAAATTTAGAGGCCCTGCACACCAGTCTAGTGAGTTTCTTTCTCTACCCTTGTTTTTATACAGTGAGGACACTGTAATGTTTAAGTATGGGGTGGGGGAAGGGCTTCCATTATGCATATTTACTTTATTTGACATTATATATGCATTATTTCTTTGAATTGCTACATAGCTATTTTGGAATGCATTATTGATTTATGTGCTTATATGCATGATTTCCAAAAGTTTGAAAAATGACCCCCATTGAAAATTTTGGTTAATGTCATGGAAGTTTTATATTGAACTCGACGATGCAAAATTGAATTCATTAGAGATATAGCATGAAATTGCCTAGTAAAGAAAAGTCATAATGAAGTGCATATTTTTATGAAAACCATGAAAGGAGGTAAAATTTGAAGTTGCTTTTGACATGTTGCATGATAAGATGATGGAGGACTTTATATTTCCATATAATGCTCATTGTTTGAAATCCTAGCCTTACCTATGCTTATGCATCACAAAAGCCATATTATGCCTTATTTCAATTATCGCTCCACATGATCTAAATATTTGTCATTCTTTACCTTATCCAGGGATTATGTTGAGAATGATGTTACATTATGGAGATGTTATATGGTGTGGTGATTATTATCATTATTTGGAGTTTGGAAGGAAAATATTTGAAATATATGGAAAATTTAATGAGTGAAAGAAAATCCAATCACCTCAGGAGATAAAGGTAGATTGATCCTGCTCTCTGAGATAATAGTTTGGAGAGATGGGACACATTGTGAGGAGTCCAAAGCACTAAGTATCCGGGGCCATTCATGACACCCATGTTTGCGACTCGCGAGAAGGTAGTGCTAAGGTCAGAGAGGTAAAAGCATTATTATTGAAAAAAGCATTATGAAAGGTGATGAATTTTATGAAAAGGAATGTGGAAATTCAAGTTTGGAAATACTCCATTTCCCTGAATCATTACCACCACATTGCCAAAAATTGCCCACCTTTAGCCTTTTACCAATCTACTCCTTATTTGAGCTTAATTAAAATCCTCTTGATTATTGTTGCTTTGTCACATATAAAATTGTTTTTTCATAACCCTCCTTTTGTGAGTAGATGTTGCTTTTGTATAATCGCACATGCATGGATTTGTGACACTAGTACCTTTTCGAGGATGGTAATTGATTGCAGGGACATATAAGAATGAATCTAATATGTTGAGAGTTTTGATTTCTTCCCCTGAATGACAATTAAAAGTATTGCTTGAGGACAAGCAAGCTTAAGTATGAGGTGTTTGTTGTGAGCCTAATTTGCCATGTTTAACAGTAACTTTTATATCGATTTCTGCATACATTGCATACATTTGGGTTAGAATAATACAGAATCTGTGTAGTTTACACTTATTTGCAATATATGGAGGCCTACACAAGTTTTTGTTATATTTGGCAGAAATCGGACGCACTTTGGAGCTTAAAGAAAACTCATGGAGAAGCTAAGAATAGTGCAGCTGGAGAAGAGGCCATTTTTCACCATTCTACGTTCTGAATCAAGCTTTGATGTCTTCATGATAGTTGTAGCCCTCGAAAAGAGCTTTCCAACGCATGGTCATATGCGTCAATCCGACGAACGAGGACTCGGGAAAGTGCGTTTTAAGAACAGAGCAGAAAGCTGAGAAATCTTTACTCGATATCGAGTACACTCTACTCGAGATCGAGGAGAGCCTGGTCGAGAAAGAGCTGATCGAGAAGCCGAGGACGAAGACGCAGACCACTTCTACACGATATCGAGGAGCCCTAGTCGAGATCGACAACGCCCAGGAGCCCAGATCCGAGCCATGTCGAGCAGAGTCACCCGAGAAGTCCAGTCGACGACGAACCCTAGTCGATGTCGATGAGCCCTTGTCGATGTCCAGTAGACCAGCTTCCGGAAACGCGTCGACGTGAACAGTCCGAGTAGAGTTGGGATTCCTTGGGCACGAAGGAAGTCGAGTAGGCCGAGATCTATCAAGTTCTATCCATGGAAGGGGGATTCTATCAACATGAAGAGACTTACCTAGTTTAGATTTATCTTTCCCTATTTTAGATTTAATTTCCTTTATCGCTTTTATTTATCCTTAAGCATTTTAGATATAGTTTTAGATATAGATATAGATATTCTATCCTTGATTAGCAAGGGTTAGAAGGCTATAAATAAAGCCCTAGGGGCTGGTTTTTTATTCATTCAGAAACATATTCAATTTCAGTTAGAGAAGGAGTTCGACAGAGACGGTTTAGGTAGTTCGAAGGTTTTAGGGTTTTGGCAGTTTACGAGAGTTGATTGCCAGGATTGTAAAGGCTTTGAATTTAGTTTAATGCAAGTTGTTATTTCTTTCCAATCAATGTCTGAGGTTGCGATGAGGCGTGAGTAGTCCACCCACTTCTAAGGTTGGGGCGAGCCCGACGATAGCCATGCGCGTTTGAGGTAAAGATCCGACCTTTATCATGTTTTGAGCATTTTCCTACTTGTTGATGTGTTTATTACCCATCTAATGGAGATCCATGTTAACAACTTGGATTATAAACATAAAATTAGTAGAGACAATTAGGGTTTCTTGATAGAGTTGTCTAATTGTTGGAAAAGGCGAGAGCTTAGTCCTTTGATGCGATTTACATGATAATTTGTTTGGTTCTGCCTTATGCATGCTTGGTTATCGTTGTTGCAAACCCCAATCTTGGAAGCCTTTTACATACAGTTTATTTCGAAAGTCCCAAAGCATTTGTCTTTACTTTATTTCTTTATTTCGTTTTAATTTCTGCCCTCGTCGACCTCGACCAAGCCTAGTCGATCTCGACTACTGATTCTCGATCTAGCATCGCTGTAGCTTCTGTGTGCAGGAACTCGACAAGACGAAGCGAAGTCGATGAGGACTGTACTCGACATCGAGTAGACCCTCATCGACATCGATAAGCCTCAGCCTGTGCTAGCCGCTGCGCTGTGTTCGACTGTCCGATCTTCTGCCGACTACCCTTTGTCGAGATCGAGGACCCTGTTGTCGACGTTCGTGAGATTTCACTGCTGCCTAGGATCCGCTGACGTGCTTCCTCGTGGATCGATCCTGACAACCTTCTACTACAACGGGAGGAAGTCTTGTATTTATTTGCTGAGACAGGGAAGTCAGTCTGATCTTTATTTTATATTTATTTCATACTTGATCGATCTACTATCTACCCGAAAGGGATTGTTGAGGATGTCTTGGTTATGGTTGACAACTTGATATTCCCTGCTGATTTCTTTGTGATTGACATGGGTCCTGGTAACAATGAAGGCCCTATTCTGTTGGGCAGACCTTTTCTGAAAACTGCTAGGACTAAGATAGATGTCTATTCAGGATCTCTTACTATGGAATTTGATGGTCAAAGAGTTGAATATAATATTTATGATTCCATGAAATTTCCATCTGATGATCCTTCTCTGTTCTTTGTGGATGTTATTGATACTATGGCACAAGATTGTTTTGATTTGGAGTGTGTTGATGAGATGGAAGTTGCTTTACAGGCCCCTATAGATGAAATTGCTAGAGATTATGTATTGTCATCTGATTTGCAGGAGGCTATAGTAGCTTTAGACCATCGATCTCCCACCTATGTGCCACCAAGGGGAGACCGCATCGAGTTGACCATTCCTACTGAAAAGCTTCTTCCATCTATAATCCAAGCGCCTGATGTTGAATTAAAAAAACTTCCTAATCACCTTAAAGATGCTTTTCTTGGTGAAAATGATACTCTGCCTGTCATTATTTCTAATAAATTGACCTTCGGACAGGAGGAGCGATTGGTGACTGTTCTAAAGGAAAACAAGGAGGCGTTAGGATGGACAATAGCGGACATTAAGGGCATCAGTCCTACCCTCTGCATGCATAGGATACTATTGGAGGACGATGCCAAGCCATCTAGACAACCTCAGCGGAGACTCAACCCGCCAATGATGGAAGTAGTAAAGAAGGAGGTGTTGAAGCTCCTTCAGGCAGGTATGATCTTTCCCATATCTGACAGCAAATGGGTGAGTCCTACTCAGTTTGTCCCTAAGAAGGGAGGTATTACTGTTGTTGAGAATCGGAATGGTGAATTGGTCCCTAGCAGGGTACAAACTGGATGGAGAGTCTGTATTGATTATCGAAAATTGAATGCAGTTACTCGCAAGGACCACTTCCCCCTTCCCTTTATTGATCAAATGCTTGAGCGTCTTGCCGGCCGCTCCTTTTATTGCTTTTTAGATGGCTACTCAGGATATTTTCAAGTACCAATAGCACCAGAGGATCAAGAAAAAACGACATTTACATGCCCCTTTGGCACTTTTGCATATCGCAGAATGCCTTTTAGGCTATGTAACGCACCTTGGACTTTCCAACGGTGTATGGTAAGCATATTTTCTGAGTATGTAGAGCGCTTTATTAAAGTATTTATGGATGACTTCACTGTGCATGGAGATGACTTTGACACTTGCTTGCATCATTTGTCACTTGTGCTTAGGCGGTGTGTAGACACCAACTTAGTCCTTAATTCTGAAAAGTGTCATTTTATGGTTGAGCAAGGCATTGTTCTGGGTCATATTGTGTCTAGCAGGGGTCTTGAGGTGGATAAGGCTAAGATTGATGTCATTCAGTCTCTACCTTACCCTACCAATGTGCGCGAAATTCGCTCCTTTTTGGGCCATGCAGGGTTCTATCGCATGTTTATTAAGGATTTTTCTATGATTTCTGCACCTCTTTGTGATTTACTTAAAAAGGAAGTGGCTTTTGAGTTTGATGACAGGTGTAGAGCATCCTTTGATGAGCTTAAAGGTCGCCTGACTAGCGCTCCTATAATTCAAGCACCCATATGGTCTCAACTATGCTGTGGGGGCTGTTTTGGGACAAAAGGAAGGAAGGAGCTCTCATGTCATCTACTACGCCTCCATGACTCTGAATGGAGCGCAAAGGAACTACTCAACCACTGAGAAAGAGCTTCTGGCTGTGGTCTTTGCACTAGAGAAGTTTCGCTCCTATCTCCTAGGAGCTAAGATAATTGTCTTCACTGATCACGCTGCTCTTCGATATTTATTGACTAAGAAAGAAGCAAAACCAAGATTGATTCGTTGGATTTTACTTTTGAGTGAATTTGACATTGAAATCAAAGATAAGAAAGGTGCAGAAAACTTAGTAGCGGACCACCTCAGCAGACTTGTCCAAGGAGAGGACAAGCCGGAAGATCAAAGACTCATTCACGGTGAGTTCCCTGACGATACACTATTTTATATCACTCACACCCTCTCTTCGCAGCTGCAGGAAATAACAAAAACGGAGGATGTTGCGCCCGCCGCAACCTTGCGGCGCCCGTGGCAACCTTGCGGCACCCGCGGCCATGCAATCTTGCTGCGCCCGCAGCATTTATGCTGCGCCCGCCGCAAAACAATCAGACCTCCGTTCAGTCTTTTTCCCTCCCATCCGACGAGGTAAGTCCTGATATTCCTGAATTGTTGATGGGTGTCCATACTCCTCGACCTTGGTTTGCCAATATGGTGAATTTCTTGGTCACGGGAGAATTTCCACCGAAATTCACAAAAGCTCAGAAGGACAAGATTCGACATGACTCTCGCTTCTATGTTTGGGATGACCCCTACCTTTGGAAACATTGTGCTGATCAGGTAATCAGGAGGTGTCTGCCGGACAATGAGGTACAATATGTCCTTACTTTTTGTCATGCTCATGAATGTGGAGGCCACTTTGGTCCTCAAAAGACTGCTAGGAAAGTTTTAGAAGCAGGTCTCTTTTGGCCTCACTTATTTAGGGATGCTAATGCCTTTTGTAAATCATGCGATAGATGTCAAAGGGTGGGGAACATATCTGCTTGGAATGAAATGTCACAAACAACTGTCATATTTTGTGAAATTTTTGATGTTTGGGGTATCAATTTTATGGGTCCCTTCCCTAGTTCTTTTGGGAATATATATATTTTGCTTGCGGTGGACTATGTTTCCAAGTGGGTGGAGACAAAGGCCACTAGAACTGATGATTCTAAAGTAGTTCCAGAGTTCCTAAAAGACATCATTTTCGCAAGATTTGGGGTGCCTAAGGCTATAATTAGCGACAGAGGGACACATTTCTGCAACAGGACGATCACTGCCTTGTTAAAGAAATACCATGTCACACAGAGAGTGTCAACTGCTTATCATCCTCAGACCAATGGTCAAGCGGAAATATCAAATAGAGAGATAAAGACCATTCTGGAGAAAACAGTGGCACCTAACAGGAAGGATTGGAGTCTACGGCTGAATGACGCTCTTTGGGCTTATCGGACAGCCTATAAAACTCCCATTGGTATGTCTCCTTATCGAATTGTCTTTGGAAAGGCATGTCATCTCCCTGTAGAGCTTCAGCATAAGGCGTATTGGGTTGTAAAGAATTGCAATATGCGGTTGGATGAAGTGGGTGAATTCAGAAAGCTTCAATTGCAAGAGCTGGAGGAATTGCGTCTGGATGCTTATGATAATGCAATGATCTACAAGGAGAAGACCAAAGCTTGGCATGATAAACACATCCTGCGGAAAGAGCTAACAATAGGAGACAAGGTCCTTCTATACAAATCACGTCTGAAACTCTTCCCTGGAAAGCTTAGATCAAGGTGGGAAGGACCCTACATCATCTCAAGGATTTTCTCTCACGGAGCAATTGAACTCTATGATCCAAAATCTAATGAGCTCTTTAAGGTTAATGGTCATAGGGTTAAGCCATACTTTGAAAACATTCCACATAGTGAAGAGGAGAAGTTGGTGCTTGCTGAACCAACCGACTAGGCCACTCAAGGGCCATCACGTCGAGCCAACGACTTGAAACAAAGGCGCTGCTCGGGAGGCAACCCGAGGTAAGTTCTTCTTTCTTTTTCATTAGTTAATTATTTTAGGATTAGTACCATATGTAGTTTTTAAAAAAAAACGAAGCATAACAGCACCCCTCTCTGGCGGCGGCCGCAGCAACCCATGCGGCGCCCGCCGCAAAGCAAATCCACAGCACCCCTCTCTGGCGGCGGCCGCGGCAACCCATGCGGCGGGAGAATCTATGTCTGAAAACCCTACCTCCCGGGAGAATAAAATTAAACCACTCACGGGAGAATCTATGTCTAAAAACCCTACCTCCCTTACTCTCATTCCCAGCCGCCCCATTCAAGAATTCCAAAAACTCCATTGTTGCTCCCTCTTTCATCACCTTCTTCACCAAATCCAACCACCTCTTTCAACACCTTCTTCACCAACCCGGATCCGACCCCCCCCCCCCCCCCTGCGCTCCTCGCACCTGCAGCAACTCGGAAATCGAACTCGCGCAGCCCCCTTCTCGCCGGATCTGCGTCAAAGAGCTGCTGCGCCCGCCGCCGCTGCCCACCGCCGCTGCCCACCGCCATTCCTGCGCCGGATCTACCACCAAGAGCCCTTAAATTGCTATATTTTCAAAGTTCCCTCCTTCTTTTACAACTCACATGGTATGATTTCTCCCCTATTTTCTCCAAATTTCATATTTTAATATGCTTGAGAATTAGGTAGAGATTTGATATTGAGTTGCTTATTCATTGCTTAAGGGGTGAAATTTGTGCGGGATATTTTTGTTGTTCATTAAGGGTCGTTATAACCGGTATATATGGGGCTGATTTTTTAGTGTGAAGTCTGAAGTTGGAACTTTGGTTTGAAAGTGGTAATTTGAGTAAGTTGAAGTAATTTGGGGTATGATTGTTTATTGGAAAGATATTTGTGTTGGGTTTTGATTTGAGGTTCATGGGTTACTTGCGCTGTGTTTGTTTTGAGTGTTTTGTTGATTGGTTTGGGTTGTGTTGACGGTTTGTTGTTGAATTCTGGATCTGTTGGGATTGTTGATATCTACTGCTGAGATCTGATAAAGATGGTGCGCCGCTTGAGGAATGCGTCTGATGAACAGAGAAAGTTCTTTAAAAGCTTCGATCCAAAACGATTCGTTCAGACGAAGTTTTTCCATGTTCCGACCTTACAGACATTGGGCATGTTAGATGTTACAAGGCAGATACTTAGCCATGGCGGTTTGGGGGGATTTATAGACCGCAGTGCCCCTACGTATCCTGAGCTGGTATGGGAGTTTCTAGCTACGTTGAAACAAGTGGATAACTCGAGGATTATGTTCACTTTGTTGGATCAGCCTCACGTTTGCACACATGACGAGCTAAGACAGCTTTTTGGGATCTCTCGGGCGCCCACCCCAGATTGGTATTTCATGGCAACAGAGCAGCAACGCCATGATGTATGGTTCAAAGCGATTGGAACTGGATTTGACGGCCACAAGGGAGAGTATAACTACAATTTCGTCCACCCTTGCCTCCGTCTAGTTCACAAAGTCTTGGCCATGTCTTTCAGCGGCCAAGGCGACGTGAACAAAGTGCCGGCTGGTGATCTAGCTTGGTTGTGGAGCTTTGCTCCCCAGTCCCGTGGTACGCCGGACTGGGTTGAGATCTTTGTAGAGAGTTGCGTGAAGATTCAAGGGAAGAAATCAGGGAAGATTGGTTTGGGAGGCATGATTAGCCTCATCGCCTACCAGTTTCTACAGCCTGAACAGTGCGGTGCACCCATGTCTGGTGGGTACATCTATACAACAGAGCAGCTGAGGAGGGCTTTCGTGCTTGAGGGCTCTGATGTGGTAGGCTGGTTTTGGAAATCAGGGAAGCATGGGAAGAACCAACTACGCCTTCCTAGGCCCTTACCTTATGGGCCTTCCAACAATACCCTATACATCGCAGCTGACCAGGCGCAGGCAGAGGATAATGATGAGGATGATGAGGACGATGCTGAGGAGACTGCCCCTGCACAGACGAACTATCATATGGGGGATGCGCAGCACACTGCTGGCCCTTCTTCAGGGCCTCGCTTCTCTTCTGCTGGGGATGACCCCTTGCGGGACTATTTGAGCACTGAGTTCCACAGTATGTCCTTACGCTAGGATGCCTTTGAGTTCACCCTCAACGACATAGGTCGCACTGTGCGGGAGACGGACTACAACGTGGAAGCGATGCGGAGTGAGACGAGCTACCATTTGGAGGAGATGCGGAGAGAGCAGACTTACTACTTCCGCCAGCAATACCCTCACATCCCGCCGTACCAGTCGCCGCCATACCAGCCGCCGCCTCGGTGAGTGGTTAGTTCTACCTCCTTCACCCTGTTTTTTTTATGTTGATTTTGGTTGTCTGTACTGTTTCAGTGAGGACACTCAAAATTTTAAGTGTGGGGGAGGGGATTCATATGTACATTATGTCAATTCTGTCATTTCTAGGACCATGTTTAATTTCTGCACAACATGTTAAGTTCTGTAATAATTAGTTTATTTCATTTCTGTTAAGTTTAATTTTTGTCTTTTATTTATTTAATTTTTCTGCATTTTCGGAAATTTAAAAAAAAAATTCGAAAATCCAAAAATAGAGCATCCATTGCATACATGTGTTATTCAAATACCCATCTGGCTTAGTTTGTCCTCTATTTTAAATTTCAAGCACGATTCATAAAAATCCCATGGAGTTCTGGATGTTTTGATTACTGTCTTTATTTGATTTTTGTGGAACATGAGCTAGCAAATATAACTGAGCATGTATGATTGAGCTAAAGTATGATTGAAGTCCTAAAAACATGACCATGTGAGAATGTTTGGCCTTATTTGAATTCTTTTGCTCAATTGTGTGAATTACTCTCCTAGTGTTGCTACCTCTTGGCATTGATTGCAGTATCTATTTTTAAGGACCGATGCACATGTTTGATTGCTTGCGGAGTTTATGTTATATATTGAGTCTTTTGTTTGAATTTATACATAGTTAGTGAATAAGGTGGCAATGGTTGATGCACTTAGTAACCGGATCTATGCATGACACCCATGGGTATGATTCGCGCAAAAAGGTGTTGAAAACTATCCACTGGGAAAGAAAGCTTGATCATTGAGTAACCAAGTTCATTTATGACACCCATGTTTGCAACTTGCGTCAAAAGATGTTCAAGTGGACTTCATTTTAGTAGGTTAAGGTGTTGATAGACCGGGGCCATTCATGACACCCCTGTTTGCGCTTCGCGTAAGTAAAGCACCAAGACAAGAAAAAGAAAAAAAAAAGAGAAAAGAAAAAAAAAAAAAAAGTGTTGCATTTTATTTTACTTATTGTGTCCCGCAAGTAATGACATTTCGGTAAAGAATTGGTGATATGGTGGTCAATGTCTATGAGCTTAGTGCATGATTGGTTTGAGTTGAGAGTTGTATCTTAAAGCCTAAACACATGAGTGAAACACATACTTCTGGTAAGGTTGGATAATGTCTACTTCTAAGCTGTTGATCACTATAATACATGCTATGACGTTGGTTTGCTTGATTTATGTTTTCACCTGTTATGATGTTGTTTTTTGATAAAGTTGAAGCTTGAAGGTATTTCCTATGGGATACATTGATTCATGTTCATTCTATCATTGCTTGAGGACAAGCAAAGGTTAAGTGTGGGGGAGTTTGATAATGCATATTTTAGATAGGCATTTTTAGTTTAGTTAGGTTGCATTTCTTTCATACTTTGTTGCTAAATTGCATCTTGTGATTATTTTAGAAGAGTTCGGATTCTGCACAAATTTGTGTTTATCTCGCAGATTGAATCGGAACACATTTGGGAGATGCAATATCTCGAAGAGGAACACAAGAAACATGGGAAGAAACAAGGAAGGAAAGATGCAAGACAAGAGGAGAAACCCGCAATTGAAGGCAAGAAGCTACGGAAAAACAGTATGCCGCGGGCGCCGCAAGCTTGCGGCGGGCGCAGCATAGCCCGCTGTAGCGGGAAACGAGAAGCTTCAGTGTGCGGCAGAAGCAGCACATATGCTGCACCCGCAGCATTGGCCGTCAGCGTTTATACGCAGCGTTTTGAGGAATTAAAAAACCCTAGATCTATTTGTTTATTTTGGGGCCGACTTTGGATGTTTAATAAGGCCAAGTTTTATGTTATTTTCACGACTTCTATTCTATTCTATTCATCAGACAATTGAGAGATTTTGAGCGATGTCTTCCATGAGGAACTAAACTCATCTATTCTGCCTGCAATTTGAAGCTTTATTCGGATTGATGGTGAGTTTCTAATTCTCGTTCCTTGTTTCCTATATTTGAATGTTTCAACTTCTTTGTGCTTGATTGTTTATTGTTTTGTTCTATCTTGTCTGGCCAACTTGTTAGATCAATTTAATCGCTAAGGTTTTGTAGATTCCTGGTTGTGAACCTTAACCTAAGTGGCAAACTTGTTCCTTTATGGCTGGTTGAACTAATTGAATTAGTAGGAAGTTGAATGTGTTGTTAAATCCCTCTTTAGGGACTGCAAATACCTTGGCTAATCTCTTAACTTAAAGCTATCAACTGGGTTAAATCCTTCTTTAGGGATTGTTCTATTGATAAGGGTTGCTAGGACTGGTTGGACTAGTAACTATATTAGGTCGGGACAAGGACATTCATAGGGAACTTAATAGGACGAGAAGAAGTTACAAGGATCGTTTCAATCCAGTAAAGTGGAAAATTGTAGGTCGAATTACTTCTCCTAATTGTCTAAAACCAAATCCATTTACTTTCCTTGCTTACTCCGCTTTGATAAAAGGCGGAACTTTCACACTCAAAAACCCCCCTCTTTGATTACTTTAATTGACACATAAATCACACTTGAGTTATAATTTTCCCTGTGGGATCGACCTCTTGCTTATCGCTATACTTGCTTTAGGTTTGAGTTTTCTTTGGCGGGATCAACGATAGGTTTCCCCTCCGTCAGTTATATGCCCGAGTGTCGTCCCTGGACATTATTTTTCTGTTTTTAATTTATTTTTATTTGGGGGATATTTAAGGGACATTTTTTGGAGGTTCCAAGCGCTGAAAATCTGACATTGGAGAGACCTATTTGGAAGCTTTGTAGATTCTTGAAGATACTTTTGTTCGGTTCATCAAATTCTGGTAATTTTCCATTGTTTTTTCTGCTGTCCAATGTTTATCTTGCCAAATATGATTGAACTAAGCATTTGTCCATGAGTTGCTAGATTTTTTTTCTAAGGTTGGGATTGTCCTGATAATGCGGAAATAGGCTTGTTCTTAGTATCACTCTAATGATTTCTCAATTGGATTGTGGTTTAATCATATTGTGCTTATTCTGATTGATGCAAGTCGATTAGATCCCATTTAGGTTTTGAAATCAAAAGACAAAAAAACTAAATTAGAATTTATATGGTTATTTGAGACCAAAAGGTGATTAGGATCCATCGGAACTACACGATTAAACCCGAAGTTTATTGATCGAAAGTGAAACTAAACTTCTTGAGGATTCATAGGTCATCATAGATGTTCTGGGCGATTTTGGTATCATTTGTAGCCGAAAGGCGAAGTTAGTGTGATTATTGCCTAAAACTCTATGAACTTAAAGGGCCTAAATCGGTTTCTTGAGCCCAAAAGAATAATTGCTAACCGATTTAGGCACATTCGCGCTAAACCCAATAGGTGATGCACGATTACCTTAGATAACCTAACTCCATAATTTGATTTCGGAATCCCTCGAGCAAGAAAATATTTTAGGCCTATTGATGATGCATTGTTAGTAAATCCTTAATCCTGAAATGCCTTCCCTATATATATTTCTCAACAATTAATCGGTTTTCCTGGTTACTTTATACACAATCACTCTCATTTTTGCTTGTTTATTCTGAACTTGGTCGAACTAGCTCAAAATTACAATCAATACTCATCCGGTCTTTGTGGATACGATACTTGATTACTACAACTAAACCCTATACACTTGTGGGTGTAGGTTTTATCCTATCAAGTTTTTGGCACTGTTGCCGGGGACTGGTGCTAGTATCGATCGTCTTTTTGACGACTAGTTCTCTAAGTTCTTTTTGTTGCTTTGATTTGTTTTTCTATTTTTTTTTGGCCTCAGGTTGTGGTTTGAATGCGAAAAAATAAAGGCTCTACCAATCTAGTGCCATTTGATCCTGAACCTGAACGCACTTTCCACAAAAGAAGAGTTGAACAACAAGCTACTAGAGAGGACACGATGGATGAAGCGTATACATGAATAGTAATTCCAATGTAACCATGCATGAACAATTCGAAAAATAAACAAAAATATGCACAAATTAAGTCGTTCCCCCACCCCATACTTAGATATTAAAGTGCCCTCATTGTATAAAAACAAGGGGAAAGGAAGAAAGTTACTAGACAGTAGTGCAGATGCTCAAAATAAAGTGTTGAAGATTGCAGTAGAGTGGTCGACATCGATTAGAGTAGTCGACATCGACTACTTTTTACTCGACATCGAGTGTACTGTGGCCTCAGGGTGATCTCGAGTAGACCACAGGCTCCTATGCTCGACATGGTTGGTCGACGTCGAGTAAAGTACTCGACATCGAGTACTTCTCTACAGCGTTTCGTACCTACAATGTGTTAGATAGACAAAATCCACAATGGAAAAACCCAAAATAATGTTTAAAAAATCAGAAACCAACAGTGTCTAAAATCCTAAAAACTGATTGTTTTGTTACAAACTCTGGATTTTATAGTCGCTAGGCCGGTTTCTTCTTTTTAGCTCAGGGTGGCATCTACAGCGCCCATGTGGTTTGGGTTTCGAATAAGACTCCATTCTTGTCTATCAGCTGTAGTATTCCGAAATGGATCTTATGCACCGTGAAAGGTCCCAGCTTTTTATGATTGAACTTGTTAGGGAACCAATAATTCTTTGATTTGGAGACATAGACATTGTCTACTACTTCATATTCCTTTGGATCGTCATTGGAAACCCTGCATAAGCACACATACCAAGGCAAACCTCTCCCATGTATAGATAAATCTTTAATTGAAATCGGGGAAGAGATGTCTTTACCTTGGCTTACCTTCATAGAATCTTCATTCGGGACCCCTGAATCTAGTCGACGTCGAGTAGAACAAGTTGACGTCGAGTAGTTTTGTTCGTCTGGTGGCTTGCTTGACAAAGAAGGAGAAGTCGAGTTGTTGGAAATCTGGTCGATGTCGAGTAGTGTACTCGACATCGAGTACTGCTCGACCTCTGGTGTGGTGCTCGAGTAGGGTGTAATCAATGGGTGTTTCTAATGGTCGATGTCAACTAGAGTATTCGACGTCGAGTACTTCTGGTCAACCTCGACCCCATTCTTATGACTTGGCAAAGATTCTGACAAGAAAGTAGTCGACATCAACTTAACTTGGTCGATGTCGAATAGATCTTTGGTCTCCTCATGCAGAATCGCCATGATTTCCTCCACCTGGGCTTCTATATCTCTCTTATCAAGCTCTTCGAGAGTCATATTTCTTATCTTGGGCTCCCCGCAAGTGATGTACCTAGTTGAAACTGACTTGACCTCCATAGTACCGTTGTGCCTTTTAGTTTTATTAAAAGAGTACTCAATTTCCTCATCGCTGATGTTGAAAGTGAGCACTTCCTTCCATACGCTTATGTTGGCATCCACAGTTGCTCAGAAAGACCTTCCTAGAATAATTGGACAAGCAGGGTCCTCTGGCATATCAATAACTAAGAAATTAGTTGGGACAAAGAACTTACCTACTTGTATCGGTACATTGTCCACCATGCCTGTTGAGATGACTACAATGTTGTTCGCCATATAGAGTCGAGGATCCACAGGCTCAAAAGCTATTATCTTGACTTTAGACCAGATTGATAAAAGCACGATGCTGACGTTGGCTCCTAAATCACATAAAGCATTGAATTTGTATTGATCGAATCCAATAGTTATTGAAAACTTACCTGGATCTGGTCGTTTCTCTGGTAGGTCCATTTTGTTGCATTCCTCTGCGATCTTAGCCATCGACCGCTCCTTGTTAAGGATATCTTTGAGGAACTTTACATATGATGGCATCTCGTGAAGAGCTTCTGTGAAGGGAATAATGACATTGAGTCTCTAAAGCATCTTCACGAAACGCTGAATCTTCTTCTCTGTGGGGTCCTCCAAAGATTTGGTTGGGAATGGCGGTGTTTTCTTCTTCGGAGGTGCTGAAGTGTGGTTGACATCGACTACAGGTTGGTCGACGTCGACTGGGGGTTGGTCGACATCAACTACAGTGGTCCACTTCTGGGTGCATTCTGCGTTTTGGTCGACATCGACTACTTGGTCCTCGATGTCGAGTAGATTTTGGTCGACGTTGAGTGGTTTAGTCGATGTCAAGTACTCCCCGTCAACTTCTTTCTCCATGTTCTGTTCGGGCGTTTGCAGCTGACGCCCACTTTTGAGATTCATGGTGGCTACCTGTCTTGTAGATTTACCCTTAGGGTTAGGTTCAGAGGATCCAGGGAGTGTACCTGATTATTTGGGGACGGATGTAGCCAATTGACCAATCTGGGCCTTTATAGTCTTCCAGGAGATGTTAATCTCCCTAAGTCTAGAGTTGTTTCCCTACATTTGAGTTTGGATGGCATTGACGGATTGCTTACTTTCCACGTTATTCCTCCGCATCTCCTCAAGAATAACCTGCAGGTCATCTTTTTTACCTTCTCTGTCAGGGTGACCAAGAGCTCTATAGGGCGGGGGGTCTCTTGGGTACTGGGGTTGATGATAATGGCTCAAGGTGTAAGGAAGGGGGTGCTCACTTTCAACATCAGCGATGAGGTAATTAAGTATTCCTTTAATAAAAATTGAAAGGCACACAGATCCAATTGAAGAGGTCAAGTCTATATTAGCCAGGTACATCACTTGCAGGGAGCCTAAGGTAAGAAATATGACTCCCGAGGAACTGGAAAAGAGGGATATGGAAGCCTAGGTGGAGGAGATCATGGCCATCCTGAACGACGACATAGAGGATCTACTCAACATCGACCAAGGTAAGTCGATATCGACTAACAGTTTTTCGGATGCCTTGCCAGGATTCAAGTATGGGGTCGAAGTCGACCAAAGTTACTCGACGTCGAGTACTCTGGTCGACGTCGACCAGAACTCGAGCCCTCCACCAGCAGCAGCAACGTCGAGCAACCCACCCGAAGCCGAGGACTCCTCGACGTTGAGTAACTTGGTCGACGTCGACCAGTCCCGCCCTTCCTCGACCAGCAGTCCACCAGACCCCGAGGTCCCGAAATCCAAATCTGTGAACGTAAGCCAAGGTACGGACATCTCTTCTCCTATTTCCATTGATGATTTATCTATACATGGGAGAGGTTTGCCTTGGTATGTGCGATTGTGCAGGGTTTCCAATGATGAGCCTAAGGAATACGAAGTTGGTGACAAAGTCTATGTCGCCAAATCAAAAGATCATTGGCTTCCTAACAAATTCAACAAGAAGAAGATGGGACCCTTCACGGTGAATAAGATCCATTCAGGAGAAAGTTGGCCTAGCGACTATAAAATCTAGAGCTTAAAGGAGAAAGTCGGCCTAGCGACTATAAAATGGAGTCTTGTTTAAGGCCCAAGCTACATGGGCCCTACAAATGCCACCTTGAGCTTAAAGGAGAATGTCGGCCTAGCGACCATAAAATCTAGAGCTTGTAAATAAACAATCAGTTTTTGGGATTTTTGGACATTGTTGTTTTTGGTTTTTGGTTTTGGACATTGTTTTTAAGTTTTTCTATTGTGGGTATTTTCCGTTTAACAAATTTTGCAGGTACGAAAAAGCTGCAAGCGAACTCGACGTCAAATAAACTCCTCGATGTCGACCGCCCATCTCGAGCAAAAAGGAGTCTGTGGTCGAGAAGGTCATCTTGAGGTTTGACTTTACTCGATCTCGAGTACTGTTGGTCGAAGTCGACCAAAGTCCTCGAAGTCGACCAAAGTCCCCGAAGTCGACCACTTCTGCCGCAACATTACACTCGATTTCCTACGATCAACACACCTGTCTAGTGAGTTTCATTTTTTACCCTTGTTTTATACAGTGAGGACACTGTAATGTTTAAGTATGGATGGGGGATGCCCTTCTTTGTGCATATTTGACCATATTTGACATTATGTGTGCATATTTTTAAGTTTATTTCTTGAATTGCTTATACATGGCTACTTTGGAATTCATATTTTTTATGTGCAAGTTTTCCAAAGTTTATAAAAATCACCCCCATTGAAAATTTTGATAAGTTTAATGGAAGATTTATTGAACTCGGCGAGGAAAAACTAGATTCATTAGAAATATAGCATGAAATTGCCTAGTAAAGGGAAGTCACAATGAAGTGCATTATTTTTCTTGAAAACCATGAAAGGATGTAAATTTTGAAATTGCTTTTGACATGTTGCATGATAAAAGGATGGAGGACTTTATATTTTCCATATATGCTCATATTGTTATAATCCTTAGCCATACCTATGCTTATGCATCACAAAAGCCATATTATGAGCCTTATTTCATATTATGCTCCACGTGATCTAAAAATTGCCCATTTTCTACCTTATTTCTATTCGGGGATTATGTTGAGAATGAAGCTACATTGTGGAGATTGTTATATGGTTGTTGTGTTATATGGACTTTGGCATGAAAGTTTCAAAAATATGGAAAATTTAATGAGTGAAAGAAAATCCGGTCACCTCAGGAGATAAAGGTATATCGACCCTGCTCGCTTAAATAATAGTTCGGCGAGATGGGACACATAGGTGAGGAGTCTGACGCACTAAGTATCCGGGGTCATTCATGACACCCATGTTTGCGACTCGCGAGAAGGCAGTGCTGAAGTTAGAGAGGTAAAAGCATATAAGTGTAAAAAAGCAAAGAGTGATTTATGAGACGATGAGTGATGTGGAAATTATGAAGGAGAAAGTGTATCAAAGAAAGAAAGAAAGTTTGAAGAGTTCTCTCCGGATTTAGCACCACATTTCCCAAAAATAGCCCACCACTTTACCTTTTACCTTTTATTCACCATGAGCTTAAATTAAAGTCCTCTTGATTATTAATGCTTTGTCATAAATGAATGTTTTTCATAACCCTCCTTTTGTGAGCAGATGTTGCTTTTTAATTGCACATGTATGGATTTGTGACATTGGTACCTTTTCAAGGATGGTAATTTATTGCAGGGACATATGACAATGAATCTAAGATGTTAAGAGTTTTGATTTCTTCCCCTGAATGATGATTTAAAGTATTGTTTGAGAACAAGCAAGCTTAAGTATGGGTGTTTGTTGTGAGCCTAAATTGTCATGTTTTACACTTACTTTTATATCGATTTTTGTAAACATTTCTTGCATTTGGGTTAGAAAAGTACAGATTCTATGTAGTTTACACTTATTTGCCAAATTATGGAGTCTACACTAGTTTCTGTTTAATTTCCCATAAATCGGATACACTTTGGAGCTTAAAGGAAAGTCATGAAGAAGCTGAGGATGGTGCATCTGGAGAAAAGCCCACTTTTCACCATTCATCATTCCGAATCAAGCTTTTATGTCCTCATAAAAGTTGTAGCCCTCGAAAAGAGTTTTCCAACGCGTGCTCATATGCGTCAATCCGAAGAACGAGGACTCGGGAAAGTGCGTTTCAAGAACAAAGCATAATGCTGAGAGCGAACCAAAATTTTGAGTTTGCATTCGTTTCCATTCGAAAAGGTGAGATTTTTAGTTTCTGTGTTTACTCGAAATCGAAAAAGCTTGGTCGACGTCAAGGAAAGTTGGTCGACGTCGAGTTGATTTGGTCGAGATCGACTACTTCGCTTTCGTTTTTGTTTTCTATTCGTTTCTGCTTTCTGTTTTTAGTCAACAGGGTGGTCGAAGTCGAGTACCTTACTCGAAGTCAAGGACTTTTTTGGTCGAATTCGCATTGTTTATGGAACTGAAAAGGCGGGCGCCGACACGCTTCCTCGTGGATCGATCATGACTGCCTTCTACTACAACGGGAGGAAGTCTTGTATTTATTTGTTGAGACAGGGAGTCAGTTTGCTTTATATTTTATTTGTATTTCATACTTGACACATCCTCCTGCAACAACAGTTGACACCATATCAGGCTTTATATGAGAAACTTCAAGTTACAACCTGGTCGGTAGTTTCATGTGACCGAATGATTTCTATTTTTTGCAATATCTTGTCTAACACTAGCATTATGCTCAGTTTTAAATTATTGGCTGAGATAGACACTTTTTCATGGCATGAAAGATAAGCAACCATTACGGAAGCATAATTACAAGGGCTTCAAGATACGGTATGATTTATTGGAATTAGACGTTCATTCTATTACTTGATTAGGTGCAGACTTCGGTGCTCTTTCTTCTAAAGTAATGACAAGAACCAAACGTTAAAGACTTTATTTATATATATTGTAGGTATGAGATCTGAAGCACACTGATGAAGAGTTCAACTTGTTTTTGAAAATGTAAAAAGGAGAGCATGCTCTTACCAGGTTAGATAATTTGTGGATGTAAGCAATTTTGTATTGATCATCCATATGCATTTCAATTTTGTATTAATCTTATCCACGAAAGCATTGTAAATAGAGATGCTTGAAGGGGTGCGGTGAATCTTTTGGCATGGATCATAAAATTGTTGATCTTTGCCATCAATAAGTTATATTGTTTTATACATTATCCACATGGTATTAGTATATTCTCCATGTACATGTTTACAAATTTTTGAATGAATTAGGAACCTTTATTTGATTAGAACTTCCCATTTTGTATTTCCCTTTTCGCATGGATTGCTATCCTGCCATTAATCGAGACTTTTAATACCATGGAAACAACCTTAAAAATGAAAGATTTTTAATGCATGTAATTATGCTTTACATGGAGCGGAAATGACTTGTGGGTAGTACTCATAGGTCCCCGGTTCGAACCCCGGAATGGCCACTCTTTATTTACCTATTCAAGGAGTGGAAGCTCAGACATTAGCTATAATATTTATCTGGCATTAGAGAACAACCTTAAAATTAATCCCGTTAGTTATTTTTTACAACCATTTCTGTTGCTTTGTGAATATATTGTATATGGGTTTTGGACCATATTTCTGATTCCTAAGATTGACTTTTTCTATTTTTGTTTCTAATGCATCCCAATAAAATGGGACCCGTTAGAAAGGATAACACAGAGCACTAAATTCCTACAAACCTCACAGTTTAGACCTTTTCAGATTTTATGATTTGATTAAATTAGGATGTAACCAAACAGTTGATAAAAACACATATTATTGGTTTTAATATCATTAATAGTTTTTTGGTTTGTAGATTCCAACTTCCTAGTTTTTAGCCAGCTTCCCCACTTCTTCCATATTGTTTCCTGTTAATAGCATTTTAATTATTAATTCAGCAAGTACAACGAGTTATTTATATTGCTTTCGCAATTATAAAAAGAGGAGAACCTGGAGCTTGTAATCGGACTCGATTATGAATTGAACTACAGATTGTAGATTCCTCGAAACTAGTTGTTCTATGAAATACTTGGATATCACATGTTTATCAAATCCTAGGACTGAGATGCTTGCTTCTAGCGAGATTCTTGCTTTCTATTTCATCTTCCTTTTCATGGTTTGGGGTTCTAAAAAAAAATACTCCAGAATCAAGCACCTATGGTACATTTCAATAAGTATAGTGACAATTTCATAGTGATGCCTTAGAATAACACATTTAATAAGGATCGGGCATTTGTGTTGTGCTAGGTGGATATTCTTTAGTTGTCATGGCCTTTCTTAATTTATATTATATCTCTTGTTTATTTGTCCGGTAAACTTAAAATCTTGTCTTGTGCGCGCATGGCCATGGCTTCCGAACTGGTCTTTTGGATAAGCTTCTTAATTTGGAGGCTCGGTTTATTAGATAATTCCTAGGTAAATATTAGTTTTTCTTCATTGATTTTTTTTTCATAATTGTGTACCTTTTGATTGTTTGGTTGATTTAGGAAAAGAAAAAGGTTAAACTCTATTTTTGTTGGTTTGATTTTATGTGAATGTGAATTTTCATGCTTTAAGCATATTGTGTATCACACCAATAAATCTAACTGAAATTCTAAAATTAAAACGCAATCATCCCAAAGGATTCCTGCACCGGGTGATTTCCAACCAAAGGCCCTTGATGGCTCTAATATTTGAAAGGTACCAACTTCTGCTCTTTTGGTACATACAATGTAATTGCTACAACAGTGTGAATTCTCAAATGTCCAAAGACACTAATAACATTGTAATTCCACCAATGGAAATGTTAAACATTGTCCATGTCTCTTACTTTCTCTCCCCCTTTTAGGAACTGAAAACTTTTATTTTTCATAGTCTTTTTTTTACTCCCCCTCCATGCTACTGGACACATGTCTTGGGCTCTTGAGCACATATAGACTCCTCTTCTTAAATCTCTCATCTCCCTCTTTTGTATTTCTCCCATTAAAATCAATCTTCTCTTGTGGTGCTATGGTATGCATGAGACTGTCGGGGTGTATATATTTCAATATTAGCATGTTTGTTGAAAATTTTGATTGGTTGCAGGAGGATCATGTTTTGTACGTAATACCCTCAAGCATGTCAATAACTAGCTAATGATTATGTCATTTTATCTCAGGACTATTTTGCTGGTGAAATTGGAGTTCGGTCTCCCAGACAAATGCAAGTCAATGAATTGTACAGGTAGTTTAATGAACCTCATACTTCTTTTGATCATGTTCTTTTTTACATGAAATTAACAAATCGGTTAAGAATTGCTCTAAAATGGCTTTGGACATGCTTTATCTTCTCATTTTCCTATTTAATTCCATTTTGCTATGAAGAAGCTCAAGAAGTCGAAGCCAACTTTGTTAGCAGCTTTCAGACTCGTTTATTACATTGAGTGATAGATTGAGCTTAGAATGAGTTTGCACTTATATATTTGAGCTAGAACTTAGGAAACTCGAGCGAAGGTAAAAGTTGGGGCTGAAAAAGGGAAGATAATCGTATAGTATTTTTTCTTGATTCATTGGTCAATTTCATTTTCTAACTATTTTAGGTATCAGTTTCCACCTTTGAAGATCAACTCATTTGGTTATTTTTTGTGATTCTTGTTTTTTCCATTATATTTTCAATTGAAGATGCAGTATTTGTCTTATATCGTCATTTTTTTTTGTAGATGACACTTTGTTGGTACTTTGATGTGTCGACAAAGACTGTTGGTCCATTCGGGACTATGAGGCTTCATGAAGAGTTCAGTCATCTTTGTCCATGCCAATTTCTTTGGCTTTATGAATCTAGAGGATGAAGTTTTCACTTTGATTATAAAATATATTTTTTTGCTCTTTTGCAGGATTCGGAAAAATGAGCAAGGATGATGGTTGCGAGTTTTTTTGGGTTAGTTTGCATATGGAAAATTTTATATATACATTTTTGCCATAAACATGGACTTTGATATATAAAGCTTGTCTACCTTGGAGAAGGATTTGAAAATATAGTTTGCTAGTTACTTCGTCTATGGATGTATATAGGGTTATATTATGCATATGTAAGAAGTATGATATGATTATTAGGATTGGAATGAAAGGGTGATGTGGTTAGTATAAGGATGGAGTTATGTGTTGGAACCAAGTATATTTTGTTAAGGTTTTTTGGACGACCTGTGTATATTGTTGATTTGAAGATGTGTTTTGATGAAACTCCAAGACTTGTGTGTATTAAACAGGGAATTGTAAAATAGGGAATTGCGAAAAATAATTGTGACCAAAAAAACCTTTATTTACTTTGTCATTGCGAAATATCTTATTTATTACAACAAATACCCCTATTGCAACGACATGTCGTTGCAAAAGATTTCATTTTATCATATTCTAAGTTTTTTGCAACGAATGTGTCATTGTCAAAGCCAATATCTCTAGCAACTGCTTTTTTGGTTGCAAAGGTAGTATATATAGCAACGGCTATAGTTATTGCAATACATACCATGAAATTTTATACAATTTTAGCGACAATAATTTTGTTGCAAAAGGTAGTATATATTTGCAAAAGGTTGCAAATATATATATATATATATATATATATATATATATATATATATATATATATATATATATATATATATATATATATATATATATATAGGGGTTGGTTCCGGTGTACTCAGCCCTTAACGTGTATCATGTACACAAATCTGAGCCGTTGATTCCCATAGAGGAATCTGAGCCGTTGATTCCCATAGATGATTATGCAGTTGAGTATGAATGATTATGCACTAGTATATGAAGGATTATTCAGTCGTATGAGTCTGTTTTGTAGGTTAGTCATTTTGATTATTCGATGGTATCACTATATTATTCGATCGTATTGACGGATTATGCGATGGTATTGCTTTATTATTCAATGGCAAACTTAATTATTCGATGGTGTTACAATATTATTCGGTAATATTATTCGATGGTAATATATACTATTGAATAATAAAGCTATACCATTGAATAAAGCTATATCCATGGTAATATATACTATTAATTATTCGGTAGCATATTCAAAGAAATTGGTAAAAAAAAACACACATTCCATTGAGTAAATATTCATAATTCAAATAATAATATCAAAAAAATCACCTATTCTACTGAATGATCAATATGGACATGAATAATACAAAAACCCTTAAGCTCAATGTGGCTCCAAATGATTTCGAACTACAAAAAAAACACTACATTCCACTGAATAAACATATATAATTCAATGAATAATATCAAAAAAACCCACCAATTCCACCGAATAATAAAACTGGGCACAAACAAAACGAAAACTCTTAAGCTCAATTGTTATCCTAATTTTTTTTTCCGCAAAACATATGCAAAGTGGGTGTCTATAGGTAGATAAAAATAAATTACATCAAAAAAAATAAAAATATTTTTTTAAAATGGCCAAAAATAACAAAAAAAAAAGCCAAAAAATTACTTCCCCCGTCACTATTCACAACCCCCCTTTTCTTTTCTTTTCTCTTTTATTTATTTTGATTATTGTGAGCCTTTGATTTGGTTTGATCCAAAGGCCGAGATTTGTGTACATGATACACAATAAGGCTTGTGTACACATGAGTCATATTATATATATATATATATATATATATATATATATATATTCTCAACAATAACATCATAAAAATATTATACAAATGA
Organism: Persicaria tinctoria; assembly: GCA_037127255.1. NCBI lineage: Eukaryota > Viridiplantae > Streptophyta > Magnoliopsida > Caryophyllales > Polygonaceae > Persicaria > Persicaria tinctoria. The sequence goes on along the minus strand of JBANSL010000011.1, from coordinate 44,383,042 downwards.
GGAGTCCCTATAAATACCCCAAGATACCTTCCCTTACATATGTAATCAAAAGCACTCCTAATTCAACTACACTACACACAATGGTTTCTTCCTTGGCATCCCCTAACACCAAAGCACATCATGCCTTCACTTCAACCTTGACACCTCCTACCCAAATCAATGAAGAATGCTTCATGAATCGCTATCTCAGCCCGAGCATTCTCCCCACAAAACAACGTCGTCAAAGCAACCGTCTTGTTGCCAGCTTGGCCACCAAGTCTCCGACAATGACCCCTCTTGTTCCGCCACCACTTCAGGAACCACCATCTCCGCCACCGGTGGTTCAGCAGCAGGCTGGGGGAGGAAGAGGTGGTGCCAAGCTAGCAGCGTGGAACAGCGTTAGGCAGGAACGCTGGGAAGGGGAGCTTCAGGTTAAAGGACAAATACCTCCATGGCTGGTAATAATGATGTCATTACCCCATTTTTTTTTTTTACCTTTACTGACGTTATTGCATCATACTACGTACAATACTATATTTAACATTAAATTATTTGATTATTATGCATATACTAAAACCTTATTTTAACATTAAATAATTTGATTGATGATATGACGTTAATGGTACCACTAACTTATTATAATTATATTATATATATATATATATATAGTTCTATAACTTACCTTACCTGTAGTACATCTAGTGCGAAAAACCGTCACCTAATGGTGAGATTCTACAATACTATATTGAATAATCAAAAGTTTTATTTTTCAAATAAAAAAAACATAAACTACTTATCTCAAAACAATTAAATATAAAATGATATAGATTTGTAATTCTTAGAAATAGTTTTTTATTGTGGTTTTCTAACATCCCATGATTAATTTGATTGTGGGAATATGGGGTAATCATTCATATAAGAAACTTAATACTGTAGTGTTTAAATTTGTTGTTGATGTTATACTTGTAATAATGTATGCTGAAATAATTAAAAATGCAAATATGAAATGCAGCACGGTATATACCTAAGGAATGGACCTGGAAAGTGGAACATAAAGGACTACCATTTTCGCCATCTCTTTGATGGCTACGCCACCCTTGTCAAGCTGCACTTCGACGGCAGAACCGGCCGAGTCGAAGCCGCCCACCGCCAGATCGAATCCGATGCCTACAAGGCGGCAGCTCGAAACCAGAAAGTCTGCTACAGGGAGTTCTCCGAGTCCCCCAAGCCCGAAGGCTTGTTTGGCTGGATAGCGGGCATTGCAGGCCTCTTGTCAGGCACCTCTCTCACCGATAATGCCAATACCGGTGTTGTCAGGCTCGGGGATGGGCGGGTTGTGTGCCTAACCGAGACCCAAAAGGGGTCCATTGTGATCGATCCAGATACGTTGGACACTCTTGGGAGGTTTGACTACACTGACTCACTGGGAGGATTATTACTGCACTCGGCTCACCCAATTGTGACAGATTCGGAGTTTCTGACTCTTGTCCCGGACTTGATAAGGCCCGGCTACGTTGCAGCTAGGATGGTAGCAGGGACCAATGAGAGACGGATCGTTGGGCGGGTTGACTGCCGGGGCAGCCCTGGGCCAGGCTGGGTCCACTCGTTCCCTGTGACAGAGAATTTCATAGTGGTGCCAGAGATGCCGTTGAGATACTGTGCAAAGAATCTACTTCGTGCAGAGCCTACGCCGCTGTACAAGTTTGAATGGCACCCGGAGTCCAAGGCCTTCGTTCATGTCCTCTGTAGAACTACAGGCAGAGTGGTATGTCCAAATGCCTCCCTAACTTCTTACTCCTACCATCAACACATGCTCGATCCCTAACCTAACCAACCCCAATCTGAAAGTTATATAGTTTGTAATAATCCAAACCCAAAATTTACTGACCTGAACCTGATTTGTAATCGCCCACCAATAAAATCTGTGTGTTTTCTGGAAAGGTGGCGAGTGTCGAAGTGCCATTGTACGTGACCTTCCATTTCATAAATGCGTATGAGGAGACGGATGAAGATGGGAGAGTCACAGCCATCATTGCAGATTGTTGTGAGCACAATGCAGATCCCAGGATCCTTGACAAGCTCAAGCTCCATAATCTGCGCAATTTCGATGGCCAAGATGTTCTCCCGGATGCAAGGTACAGAATGCTTGTAGCCATTTGATAGATATATTCTGTGCACAAAGAGAATACCATTAAGCAAAAGTAGGTTCAAAAAAAAAGAGGGTCGCCTGCATTTAAAGAGAAGTGTGCAATTGTGTTAGGGTTGGACGCTTCACAATACCTATGGATGGCAGACCATACGGAAAGCTACAGGCGGCATTGGACCCAGAAGAGCATGGAAAAGGGATGGACATGTGCAGCATAAACCCAACCTACTTGGGCAAGAAATACCGCTATGCCTATGCTTGTGGTGCTCGCCGTCCTTGCAACTTCCCGAACACCATCACCAAGGTATGTCACAATAACTTAATTATTCCTTGCATTAGTTTTTTTTTTTTAATGATTGCCTTCTCACGCCTCCCCGAACACCAATGCCTTCAAACAAGCTCTATCGTAGAAATTGAGGTTCAACGTCTTTCTTTAGCATAAGCTTGGTTCCATGATAGGTTGATCTGCTGAAGAAAACGGCGATAAGCTGGCATGAAGAGGGCGCTGTGCCTTCAGAACCATTCTTCGTGGCACGCCCTGGTGCAACAGAGGAAGATGATGGTCAGTTATAATTTACCATTGATATCTGGGTTTTACGCACAACTAATTAGGGCTCAAATCTGTAGGAGAAAAAAGATGGCTAAAGAGTTTGTACATGTGAAAACATCTATACAATCAGCAAATAATGAGTTGGTTCATAAGTATATCCAGACAATGATTAATATGATGAATCCATTGAGAAACAAGCAAACATCCTCAATAAAATCGGATTTCATTCCTAACAATTTAGCAAATATATATATTCCAGGCACAGTGATTTCCTTAATAAGCAACGAAAATGGAGAAGGATATGCGGTGTTACTTGATGGATCAACATTTGAAGAGATAGCACGAGCAAACTTTCCTTATGGTCTCCCTTACGGACTCCATGGCTGCTGGATTCCACTGTGAGGAAGGAGGTCGGTTGCTACTGAGGCAGGGAGAGGATCTTCTCGCACTGCAAGTGCCAATGTACATTGTTCCTGTAAATCCACGGGTATATCAAAGAAATGCATATGTATAATGCAAATACTTATAGGTTATAACATTAATCTTTCAGATAATTTTCGTCCATAAAAACCATATCCTCATGCCTATGTAATTTTTACTGTACAAGATTCTCAAAAGATATTTTAGTGTGTGCTTTACCTGTATTCTGATGATAACCTTTCTGTATAATAAGAGACCAGGAAATCTTAAATGCAGATAAAAATGGGCGGTACAGATTATCCTTACATTTTTTTCTTCTTCTGATTTAGACATCTAAAAATGTGACGAAGCCAGAAACTCAACCAACCTAACTCAAGATCCGAAATAACTAACCTAAAATAACTGAACCCAAGTGGTATGGATCTAAAGTTGTTAAAATTCAGACAAACCTAAACTATTAAAAAGAAATTAATAGAGTCGAAAACCTTTCAACCTTTAAATTACAGCCCAAAACTACATACCCATGAGTGCCTAGAATAATGAGTATTATTTAGGCCGCTCAAACTCTAAATTCAGAAAATAAACCCATGCCTCCATTTGGCTGGAAATTTAAACATCTACAATAAAGATGTAATTCTGCAGGTGAAGCAGAGCAATAAATTATGTATATGCATCATAACTACAAAATAAGTGTCGATATCAGAGCACTCAGCCTATGTAAGATAAACAAACAGGGATCAATCATATACAAACACGATTACATCAATATAGCACTGCAAGTTAAGTATACACAAGATGTAAGTACGAGAGATGAATACAAGAGAGCATAAAATAGGGCCAAAATAGCAGGTTCGTCGCCCATCAATTCAACTAGAACTGCTACAACAAACCAGCAAGCCTTGTAGATGATATTGTAGCCTGGACTGGGTATCAAAACAAGCAAGACCAACTTTTAGCATGGGGGGGATTTGAGATACAGGACTGATCACAAAAAGGATCTCAAAACTCTTTAAGAGTTAAACTGAATATGGGGGACGACAAATCTCTTCATATCTGTTAAGAGCAAGCAAAGATATCTCCATGTTCATTTTTCCCCTTTCAATGTTAACCATACCAAACAATGTCAGCCATGATCTGTATCTTTCTTGGGTAGAAAACAATCACGAGGTAGAAAAAATAACAAAAGAAGTGAACCAAAACTATATCAGATGAGACACATGATACAACCTGTAGGAAGCATTAATAGAAACCCAGGCCTAAAAATGCATCTCAGTCAGTTACAACCAATTAAGTAACAGGGTTGGTAGACATACAAGTATCTGGACTCCCTTGAGAACGTGGCATGGACCATTCCTCCACTTAAACTGTCCCTCCTTATCAGCTCAAAGAAAGTATCCCTTCTCTAATAATACATATCATCGTTTGAAACCAAAGCAGACATGTTTATGCCATTGATGGTGAAGGCTGAGGCATTTTCTCAAAGACTCTAAAGAAATTAATGGCAAATGTCCCATGCACGGCCAAATTATTCCCATTCTCGTTTATATTCTATCAAAATCACCCTCATTAAAACGCAAGGGAAACTCATATGTATACTGAAATCCAGTGTATATGATACACAATACTAACATCGGCTTCCAACTCCACGAACACCCTATATGTATAATAAAGTAACGCATATCAACCTATTTATCAGTGATCAATGTAGCTAAGTTAAGCATCGAAGGTGACCGGCCAATCCAAGAGCCTGCATGGCTGCACCCTCCTCCAGGCTCCAGTTAAATGGAGTCGACAGTGTCGCCATCACTGCTCTCACTGTCACTGCTGCTGCTTTCACTCCCACTACCACCACTGCACCCTCCGCTCCCACTTGAGGTTGAAGGCTGCTCCTCCTTTCCTTCCGCGTTCACCTGAGCCCTAAGAACCACGGCAGCGTTGCGTCCAGTGTTAAGGTCATCTTCATTAATGTCCACATTGGCAATCTCGTCCACAGTGTCCATCTCATGCAGCAAGTTATTGATATCAAATCCAGTAATGACTTCTCTCTGAGGAATGCCATCATCATCAACAACTATGTCTAACTGTCCATCCAAGCCGTCATTTCTGTCACCTGGTGACGCAGAAGATGGGAATGGATTTGGAGCTGGAACTTCTGCAGCCTTTTCGATGTCATGTCTATCAGCAGCTGTAGAAAGATAATTTAACTCAATAGAACATCATTGGAATTTACACTTCAATAACCCAGCCGAATATTCCATTGACCTCTGATAATCCCAAAGAATCAATAGGCCATGGCACTACTTACTGTTTCTGTTTAATCTTTTCTGCATAAAATGTTGGTGGTAGATAGTTACCACTAGATATGTTCTATAAAAGTCCATTTTCCAGTTCCCACTCACGCCAATGTTTTCTTATTGCAAGACGAGTTATGCAACATGTTTTGTAAAGAAGGGAAAACCTCAACACCAATTTTATGCAAACAACACATCTACTACTCGTATCCAGCAACAAAACGCTGTCACTAACTCACTATCATATCTAATTTCCCCAGATAAACATAGCATAGAGAATTCTTCAACAAGTTTAAACAAGAATGAACAACAACATATTTACTACTTATCAAAGGTGTATGAGCCATCAGCACTCAAGAATTGGATCATGGAAAATCCTCATAGGTCCTTACTTGGCTTGATAAAAGTTTCCACAACAAGTGTTGCAACAGCTTGAACAACGAGATTCGCCTCTCTACCCAGACCCACTTTTAGGGGGAAGGAATTTCTTGAAATCTAAGCTAATGCCAATCATCCAACAAAATGTATAAATGTATATGAAACCCGAAGTGAGAAGGGTGCAAGAAACCTGCATCCTATCATCGTATAAAACCCATCCTATCCATAAGCATCTTCTAAATCAAACACTCCTACGATGATGACAGTTTCAAATGCAAAGCAGAGCTAAATCATTCATTCCAAACTGCAACTGCATCATCCACATTTACAAACTACTAAAAACCGAAAATGCAATTAGTTGAAGTGCTCACTGGCACGGGATTAAACGTGGTCTTAGATAAATTCAGAACCTTGGAGCCACCTATAGCCACGGGTGGGGAGCTACAATCGGCCACCGCAGTGGTCCCCGCCGCATCAGAGTCGCCTGGGAGGCGAATATGCCTAATGCGCTTGAAGGAGCGGTGGAAGTGATGGCCATCGAAAAACAAAACGGCGTCGTTTTCCTTGTAATCCTCACAACTCCCTTCGAAGGCGACCTTAGTTTTCCCAGGCTGGTTGCTCTGGACTCGACGGTGACCCTGATCTCCTTGTTCTTTTGCAGAGTTCCGGCCTTCCGGGCTGCGTTTAGTCGATCGAAGCCGGTTGGATTGGAAGCGGTGAGGATCCTCTCGTTTGGTTGAAAACTGATGTGTAATGTGATTATTTTCGTATGTCTTACTTGTTGCATGTAATATTGCTGTGCTTGTATCATATATATGTATGATGAGTATACATATAACCTATATTATAAACTTAGTTATACATGGATACATGGTTGTAGTTATGTGTAGGATGAGTATACATTTAACATATATTATAAAGTTAGGTATACATGGATGCATGGTTGTAGTTAAGTTCGACTGAATCGTATTAAGTCGAGAAATCGACTTGATCCTCTAACGGGTTTAATGGACATTAGTGAGATATAGTGTATAACCTATAGTGTAATATATATATGTATAATATGTATGATAGGTTAGGGTTAGAAGAAGTTGTGTGGGGTAAGGCCCAATCCGAGCCCAATCTCCAGAGCAAGGAGTGAGCTTAGTAGCCCATTCCATCGGTTGAGTTGAAGCGATGCGTTTTACCTTTGGCTTCATTTAAGAACCGGTGAATATATATGCAATAAAGGCTTAGAACATCTGTATAAAACTGGCATTATCAACTCCAAACCATGCATGATTGATCTCTGTGAGAATTGCATCTTAGGGAAGCATGCTAGAAAAGGTTTTAAACATTCATCTTATGTTGATGTTGCACCTCTTGAATATATACATTCTATTTTGTGGGGCCCTTCCCAAGTTCCTGCTATTGGTCAAAAGAGATACTTCATGTCTCTTATTGACCATTACAATAGGAAGGTTTGAGTCTATTTGCTTAAAACTAAAGATGAGGCGTTTGAAACTTTTAAAACTTGGAAAGTTGGAGTTGAAAATGAAACTGGCTTGACTGTTAAATGCTTAAAAACTGATAATGGTCTTGAGTTTTGTAATTCTTTTTTCAATGAGTACTGTAAGTCTAATGGTATTAAGAGACACTTAACCATACTTGGAACTCCCCGAAAGAATGGTATTACTGAGAGGATGAACAAGACTCTTTTTGAAAAGGCTAGATGCATGCTCATGTCTTCTGGTTTGAAACATTGCTTGTGGAGTGAGGCTGTTGTTACTGATGCTTATTTGATAAATAGGACTCCATCTTCTGTTATTGGTTTTAAAACCCCATATGATTTGTGGACTAAAATAAAGCCTAACTTAGATCACATTAAACCCTTTGGTTGTACTGTGTTTTCTTATATTGACCAAGGTAAACTTGATCCTAGATCCCAAAAATATGTGTTATTGGGTTATCCTGAAGGGGTTAAGGGGTATAAGTTGCTTCTTGTCCAACCTGATGTTTACAAAACCATTGTTAGCATAAATGTCTTTATCAATGAGCACGAGTTTCATTTTAAGAAAGCCTCTACTGTTGTGACAGATTCTAACTTGTAGGTACAAGAAGATCATTTCTTTGTGCCTCACCACAATGATTTTTATTCAGACGATGAGTTTGACAGTAGTTTCTTTTCCTCTTCTCCCTCTACTTTCTCTCCATCTGATTCTTCTGTGTCTACTTCTTCTGCTGTTGTCTCTGATGTTATGCAACTTGACGATTTACAACCTCACCAATTGGGTGGGGGAGTGAATAATGAACATAATTCCTCTTTTTCTTCTCCTATTTTTGTGAATGAGGATGTAATTGTTGAGTTTGTGTCTGGGTCTAGTTCCTCTAGTTCTTCAGCCGCCGAAGGGCATGATTTCACTAATTGTCATTTGACTAGGGATATGAGTCTTAGGACTATTATACCAAATAAAAGGTTCATTAATAACATTGTTGAGTTTGCATGCTTAGTTTCTGATATTGTGAAAAATTTTACTCCTAAAACTTATGAACAAGCTATGAGATATTGAGATGTGTTCACTCTGCTAATTGGAGACATGTTATGAATGATGAGATATAATCTACGAGGGTGAATAAAATCTGGACTTTGGTGCCCAAACCTGCTAATGCTAGATTGATTGATTGTAAGTGGATCAATAAGCTTAAGGAGGGAATTTCCAAGTCCGAACCACCTAGATATATATAAAGCTAGGTTGGTTGCTAAAGGTTTTACCCAAAGAGAGGGTGAGGATTGCAATGAGATTTTTGCTCCTGATGTGAAATATAAACCTTGAGATTGTTGCTTGACATGACTGTTGTGTATGATTTTGAATTAGAACAAATGGATGTTAAGACAACTTTTCTTCATGGTGACTTGGATGGGATAATTTATATGAGACAACCTAAGGGATTCATTGATTTCGTGCATACTAATCATGCTTGTTTGTCAAATAAATCCATCTATGGTTTAAAGCAATCTCTTAAACAATGGAACATTAAATTTGACAAATGCATGAGGTTCAATCTAGGGTTTAAAAGGAGCAAGTTTGATACCTGTTTGTACTTCAAAGGTGTCAATAAGAGTCATGTGCTTTATGTTCTTTTATATGTTGATGACATCTTGCTGATTTCTAAATCGGTTGATGTTATTCATGATATTAAAAAGAATTTGCAAAAGCATTTTGACATGAAAGACTTAGGCATTGCTAAAAAGATTTTAGGCATGTCTATTATAAGAGAAAGGATGCATAAAAGACTATGGTTGAATCAGTGTGATTATGTGCATAAGGTTCTTGAGAGATTTCATATTTCTGGTGATAAGACTATCAATATTCCTTTGGGTGCTCATCTTGATCTCACTAAAATAAAAGGAAAGTCATATGTTGCTGAGCTTAACAAAATGAAATTCATACCTCATCATGTTGATGTAGGATCAGTGATGTATTATGTGATTTGTACTCGTCCTGATCTTGGATTTGCTATAAGCACTCTTAGTAGGTTTATGTCTGAGCTTGCTGAGAAGCACTGGGTGTCTATGAAATATTTATTAAGATACTTACTTGGAACTGCTAATCTGTCATTGTTATATGCTGAACATTTCTCCTCTTATGACTTGCATGGCTTTGTGGATGTTGATTATTGTTGCAAGAGGAAATTGAGTTTAAAATATAAGAATATAAATCAAACCGGATTCTGCCCACGCAAATGATTACAAGACTTCCTCCCGATGTAGCAACAAGAAGTCAGGATCGATCCTCGAGGAAGCTGGTCAGCGGATCTCAGGGAGCGGATGAATCTCACGTCTGGTGTCGACTTCAGAGTATTCGACCTCGACCAAGGGTGGTCGACAGGGGGTCAAGCACAGTAGAATTCGAGCAAGAAAAGTCTCTGGATTTGGTCGATCTCGAGGAAGCTGCTCGACGTCGAGGAAACTGGTTGTAGTCGAGGAAGCCTTGTCGATATCGAGTAACCTGCAGAGACAAAAGCAACAGCGATCTTGCTATCGAGAATGAGTAGTCGACATCGACCGAGGTTGGTCGAAATCGAGGAGAACAGAAACTAAACGAATGCAAATTTCGAAATAAACTATGTATGAAAGAAAACTTTCCAAATTGGGGTTTGCAACAACGATAACCAAACATGCGTAAGGCAAGATAAAGAAGAATAATCATGCAATTACAACGAATGATCAAGCTTTCGCCTTTTCCAACAATTAGATAACTCTTTCAAGAAACCCTAATTGTATCTACCGATATTATGTTTATAATCCAAGTTGTTAACATGGATCTCTATAAATAGGTAATAACAAAGATAGAATCTTTACCTCAAACATGCTTGGCCATCGTCGGGCTCATCCCAACCCTAGAAGTAGGTGGACTACTCGCTCTTCATCGCAATCGCAGACATCATTGATGAAAAAGAACTAACTTGCATTAAAATCAACCAAAGCTTACAACCGATCGAAGCCAACTTGCTCTCGCTCCTTAACTCCTCTCGGCCTCCACTCTCTCTCTCTCTACTCTTTACCCTTTCTCTTTCTCTAGAATTGAATGAATAAAAATCAGCCCTATAGGCTTTATTTATAGGCTTCCAATCCTTGCTAATCAAGGTAAGGAATATCTATCTTCTTCTAAAGATATAATTCTACTAGGAAAGAAATAAATCTAAATAAGTAAAACTAGATAAATCCTAGGCTAATTAATTGTTCAACCCTTACGATAAATAAAAAGATAAAAAAGATAAAATCTCAACTCTTCATGTGCTAGGAATCTCTTCTCGAAAATATCTCCATTGGATTCGGGATAAAACTTTAAGTAAGACTCGAACTAGCTCGAAATCGGCCACTGCATGTCACTCGATATCGACTTCGGCCACTCGATATCGACCTGGCTTTTATTCGCTTCAGCTCAGCAACTCAATTTCGGCTCCAGGGATGAACATCGACACGATAGTACTCGACATCGAGTTGATTTACTCGATATCGACCTCCGTCTTTCCTCTTTGGCTTCTCGGGTCGATTCTGGATTTCTGCTCGATTTTTTTGGCCAACTCGATATTGACTATGTGAAGTCGATATCGACTAACTCTATTCTCCTTCACTCGATCTGGCTTCTTTGGGTGGAAATCGACTGGCCAACTCGATATCGACTTAGATAGGTGATGGACGGTTTTTAGTCGCGTAAACCGTATCAAAATAAATTCGAACCTACCTAACTAATGTAGTGTGGTAAGCACGAGTCGATCCCACAAAGAATCAAGTTATAGGGGTGTGCATAACCGAGTACCCGACACGAACCGGTTAATCGTGTCAGGTACCCGGAACCGTTAAGGTGAAAATAGGCGATCCGAACACGAACCGATTACTACTGGGTACCCGACACGAAAACGTAAATGGTTTCGTGTCGGATACCCGTGTAATCCGACACGAACCGTTTGCAATGAGAAGGTGAGAACGAAAAGCACATTGTCAAAATGCTCAATTCCATTTACTTAGATGGAATGCAACAAATTACATGAATCAATCAAAGAACAAGAGAAAAATAAATATGGATATCGCAAATCAAAATGATCCAAACAAAACAATCATGTTTAGGGGTATTGGGTCGTCGCCGAATCACCAGGGCGTCAGAGATGGTTGGAAGAATCCATATCTAAATGAATATTGGCCAGATCTGGAGATTTAGAGAGGGTTGAGAGAGGAGAAAGTTTAACACCGGTTGGTATTGGGTCATCACCGACTCACAGGCACCGGAGATGACTGGGAGAAGCCAGATCTGGATACTTGGAAAGAATTGAGAGAGAGAGAGAGAGAGAGAGAGAGAGAGAGAGAGAGAGAGAGAGAGTCACCAACCGACAGTAGCCCTTATAGCCGTCAAATAGGTTGTCGTCAACTCACTAGGCCGCTGGAAATAGTTGGGAGCAGTACCCTGTTGCCGCTAGGACGAGTGGATCCGGGGTCGAGCACTGAGTCGGTCTTGGGCTATCTCCGACGGATATGGAGGCGGAGAGAAAGAGGGAGGGCAGCGGAGCTGGAGGCGTTCCCTAGATCTAGGGAGAAAGAGGGAGGCTAGATCAGGAGGCTTTCACCTCTCTCCACAGCTTCAATATCGGATTTGGAGAGAAACTGAGAAAGAGAGGCGTTAGGGCTAGGGTTTGCTTTCAAAAGAAAAAAGAATTTTTTAATAAAAGAAATTAAAAAAAGCGCAGCTTTGATTCTTTGAAGCCAAAAAAGATGGGAGTAAGCTTCGAACGCCCGACCTATTGGATTTAATCTCATTATCCCGCGCGTCCCAAACCAAATGAGCCAATTCACTTTTAATGTCTCAATTGGCACTATATAATACTAGTACTATCACTATAGGACCATGCCTAAAAAAAATTAAATGGTTCGTGTCGGGTACCCGACAAGAGTATTTGCCCGAACCGAACACGAACCGTTTAATGTCGTGTTTTAGCGGTTCATGTCATTTTCGTGTTTTTTCGTGTCGTGTTTTCAGTTTCTGGTTTTTCTGCACACCCCTATCAAATTATTCCTAAGTTAAGTTTATTTACCAATTAGTATTAAACGGGGGTTTTGAGTGGTGTAAATAAGAAAGAAAATAAAATAAACTATAAACAAATTGACGGAGATAACGATTAATAAAATAGTTTCATCTACAAATATCCACTTTATTTGGTTGAAACGATCCTTGTAACTTCTTCTCGTCCTATTAAGTTTCCTATGAATGCCCTTGTCCCGACCTAATATAGTTACTAGTCCAACCAGTCCTAGAAACCCTTATCAATCGAACAGTCCCTAAAGAAGGATTTAACCCAATTGATAGCTTTAAGTTCAGAGATTAGTAAAGGTATTTGCCGTCCCTAAAGAGGGATTTAACAACACATTCAACTTCCTACTCATTCAATTAGTTCAACCAGCCCTAAAGGAACAAGTTTGCCACTTGGGTTAAGGTTCACAACCAGAAATCTACAAAACCCTAGCAATTGAATTGATTCTACCAAGTTGATCAGACAAGAAAGAATAAAACAATCAAACATTCAAGTACATAGAAGTCGAAACATTCAATATAGGAAATAAGGAACAAGAATTAGAAACTCACAACCAATCCAAATAAAGCTTTAAATTGTAGACGAAACGGGAGAGTTTAGGTCTCCATAAAAATAAAACAAAACATACTTAGGGTTAAGAAGGAAGCAGTCGGCCGGTTATGTTCCCCTTCGGCCTCCCTCTGTACTTCCGTATGAATGCATGTATATATAGTGTTGTGCATTTCTATAAATCATAAAATATAATAATATAAAACATCTAATTATATACTCCGTATTAACTAACTAAACTATATCTATCTAATAGAATAGGTAATGAAGTTGCGACATCTCTCTCTCCGATTCAACCGGTTAACTTAGCTCGGCCCATGTATCGATTCGCGCCAGCCCGTCTTCACTTCCAATTTGCGAAATAATCCCATAATTATGACCAATCTCCGAATTCATACGATTCAGTCCAAAATGCCTGAAATATATAAAAATACTAGTGTAGATTCCGAAAACTACATGATATAAATTAACTATAAAATATGTAAAATATTCTCTAAATTATTATGCAATTCTATATTAAAAACATGACTAAAATAGACTCTATCAATAGGTCGATATCGACAAGTGTGTGTGGAGTCGATTTCTTCGTTTCCAGCTCGATTTGTCCTGGTTCCGCTACTCCTTGACCTCGGACTTCTGTAGTTGACTTCGAGCTTTTCCTCCTTTATCTGAACTGCTGTAAATTGCCTCGATTTATGCAAAATTAAACAGAAACTGGTGTAGATAAACTACATAGATTATGTACTATTCTAGCCCAAATGCATTAAATGCATGCATAAATCGATATAAAAGTAGATATAAAACAGGGTACGAAACATGGACATCAAATCACCCCATACTTAAGCTTGCTTGTCCCCAAGCAATAACTTGGATGGTTATTCAGGGGAAGAATTCAAAACTCTCAACATCATAGATTCATTCGTATATAACCCTGCGATCAATTACCATCATCGAAAAGGTACTAATGCCACAAATCCATACATGTGCAATAAAAAGCAACATCTACTCACAAAAGGAGGGTTATGCCAAAAACAATTCATGTGACAAAGAATTAATAATCAAGAGGGCTTTATTTTAAGCTCAAGGTGAAGAAAAGGTAAAAGGTAAAGTGGTAGGCTATATTTGGGCAATGTGGTGCTAAATCCGGGGAGAATTTCTTCAAACTTTGCTTTGATGCACTTTCTCCTCTTAATAACTTCCACATCACTCATTAACTCTTTGCTTTTTTCACTTATATGCTTTTACCTCTCTAACATCAGCACTGCCTTCTCGCGAGTCGTAAACATGGGTGTCATGAATGGCCCCGGATACTTAGTGTTTCAGACTCCTCACCTGGTGTCCCATCTCACTGAACTATTATCTCAGCAAGCAGGGTCGATCTACCTTTATCTCCTGAGGTGACCGGATTTTTTCTCACTCATTAAATTTTCCATATATCTCAAACATTCTTGCCAAACTCCAATAATGATAATCACAACAACCATATAATAATCTCCATAATGTAACATCATTCTCAACATAATCCCCGGATAGGAAATAAGGTAAAGAATGAGCAATATTTAGATCATGTGGAGCAAATATGAAATAAGGCACATAATATGGCTTTGTGTGGTGCAATAGCATAGGTATGGCTAGTATATAATAACATGAGCATTATATGGAAATATAAAGTCCTCAATCCTCTTATCATGCAATATGTCAAAAGCAATATCAAATTTTACCTCCTTTCATGGTTTTCAAGAAAATATGCACTTCGTTGTGACTTCCCTTTACTAGGCAATTTCATGCTATATCCCTAATGAATCCAATTTTGCATCTTAGAGTTCAATATAACTTCCATGACACTATTTCTTTAGACAATTTACAAGCTTTGGGAGATGTCTTATAAAACAAACTTTGTCTTTAATCATTATGCACAAAAATTAAAAATTCACCCAAAATTTACCATGTAATAGCAAAATAATAATAAAATATGATAATGAGCTCTTCTCCCACCCCATACTTAGAATATACAGTGTCCCCACTGTATAAATAAAATAAAAACAAGGATAAATGAAGGAACTCACCGAATAACGCGTTGTAGGGTCGAAATTAGGCTGATGTTGATTGCCAGAAGTCGATATCGACCAAGTGTAAGTCGATATCGACCGAAATTCATCGGATTCCAAGTCTGCAGCTTGGTCGAAATCGGTGCTTCGGGTCGATATCGACCAACTTCACTTGATATCGAGTAAGGTTGGTCGAAATCGACTGGCTTCGTCTCCTATGCTCCTGTCGATTTTTACCTCAGGGGTCGATATCGACTAGTCTTGGTCGATATCGACCAGGTTGCTTCCGACATTTCCTGCTCGATTCCCGTGTTTTTTCGACCTGCAAAATTTGTTAGTTTTTGCCGCAAAAAGACAAGACCTTCCACTAAATCAAAAACCAAAAGTTATAAAGTCTTAAAATTTTAAATTTTTTATGTACATGCTCGAGATTTTAGAGTCGCTAGGCCGACTTCTCCGCTTGTGCTTAGGTACCCTCAATGTTGGGCCCTTTTGTGCTTGGCCCTTCTCCTGGATCATCGAGGTCCTGATTATAGTATGCAAGCTCAGCTGATAAATGGTTGCTTGCATAGAGTCCTTTTCCTTCCTTCTTATTCTTTCCAGTCCTAGTCCTGCGCAAGTTAGCTCGCCACGGGGCCTTGCCTCCTCTAAAAATCATATTTTTATTAATGGACGGAGGAGAAGTAGGGATCGCACCTGACCTTAACTTTTCGGCCCCAAAACAGAAATCTTCGGGCTGGGGATCAGTCGATATCGAGTGACAGGGGTCAATATCGAGTGCAGGGACCCCATACTTAGGTTTCTAGCAGGTTCGGAGTTAAATAAAGGAGGTCGATTTCGATCAGGGTGGGTCGATATCGAGCTGGTGCTGTCGATATCGAGCTGCTTTCTGGTGCTTTCCTCTGTTGTGTGCTCGTCCCCCTGGTTGCTTATGCTCTTCACCTCTAGCCATGCAATTTCCTCCTTTGTAGGGCCAAAAAAGAAATCTAATACTTCATTGCCTATCGTGAAGGTGAGCAATCGCTTTTTGACGCTGATCTTGGTATCTGCAGTAGCTAGAAAAGGTCTACCAAGAATAATAGGGCAAGTAGGATCTTCCGCACAATCTATAACAAGGAAATCAGCGGGAATATAGAACTTACCAACCTAGACAGGGACATTGTCAACCATACCTGTATGGATGACCACTTGATTGTTTGCCATGTATAGCTTGGTATCCACATGCTCTATTGCTCCTATCTTCACCTTTTTCCAGATTGATAAGGGCATAATGCTCACGCTTGCACCTAGATCACACAATGCCTCATATCTATATTGTCCAAATCCCACATTAATAGAAAACTTACCAGGGTCAGGTCTCTTCTTAGGGAAGTCCATCCTTTTGCAATCGTCGACGATTTTAGTGATGGATTGCTTATTGTTAAGGATTTCCTTGAGGAACTTGACATAAGCAGACATCTTTTGAAGAGCTTCTGTAAAAGGAATTGAAACATTCAGTTCTTGAAGCATCTTAACAAAGCGTTTAAACCTACCTGCAGTGGGATCTTTCAGTGCATTGGAAGGGAACGGAAGCGTATTCTTCTGTCTCGGAGCCAAAATAGATGTCGGAGGTGTTGTAGAGTCCTCGACTTCGAGTGGACTTTCCTCGACTTTGACTAGATCTTCCTCGACGTCGACTAAAGGAGTCAATTTCGAGTTCTGTTGATGTGCAGAAGCTTCCTCGTCGGCGTGGAGTTGGTCGACTTCGGGTACCTCTGCTCGATGTCGAGTAGTCTGGTCGATGTCGACTTGGCTCTGCTCGACGTCGAGTTGTTTCTCAGCTTCATCTAGTAGGCGCATCCATGCAATTGAAGATGATCTCCTGGATGACGTAGGGCGACTGTCCATGCGTAGGACAGGATTTTAGAAGCCTCTTGTAGCGCTCCTAGACCTGTGCAAGTGTTTCCCCTGGCTTCTGTCTGAAAGCCGTGATCTGTTGTCTAAGAGCAGCTGTCTTTGCAGGAGAAAACAACTTGTCGAGGAACAAGTCATGCAGCTCATTCCAAGTGCGAATTGATCGTGCAGCCAATCCTTCCAACCACTGTTGTGTTATTCCTGCAAGGGACCAACGAAAAGCCTTTAGTTTTAAATATTCTAGATTAGCACCATCTGCTATAGCTTCGCATAAGTCTATAAAAGTGGTGACATGTTCTAAAGGAAATTCATTGATTATTTCCCTAAATTGACTCCTCCTAATTTCAGTAATGAAAGAATGATGAATTTCAAAATTAATAGCGGGAAGAACGATCGGCGATTCTGGAACTTCCAGAGTAGGATGCAGATACTCATTTGCATTGGCTGGGATATGCCCAATCTGCTCCTGAAGTTCCCTTCTTGCGTTGACCTCGCGATCTACCCTTGCCTCCCACCACTGCTGGTTCTGTGTATATTCTACCTCTCATTGGTCGTGTTCTGCTTCTCTAGCGGTGAGTTCCTCTATCCATAGGCGGAGTTGGTCAAGCTCCTATGCTGGTGTGAGCCGTCCCATATTCTCATCGCTCGGTAGAGTCGACATAAGTCTCCTCCTAAGCCTCTGCTGAAGATGGAAGAAACGTTCTGGTTCGAGAATTGGGTCTATGGGTGTGCGATCGGTTCTTTGCATGAACCTAAAAAACAAAAGCAAAAAGAAACAAGTAAAAAGGAACTAAAAAGCAATAAGAAGAGTAAAAGGAACTAAAAAGGGCGAGATTGATTGCCTCCCTGGCAACGGCACCAATTTGTTGTTGCGGGAGGATGGTCAAGTATGAAATATAAATAAAATATAAAGCAAACTGACTCCCTGTTTCAGCAAATAAATGCAAGACTTCCTCCCGTTGTAGTAGAAGGCAGTCAGGATCGTATCCACGAGGAAGCGTGTCAGCGCCCGCCTTTTTCAGTTCCAAACTCAGCACGAAATCGACCAGGAGAGCACTCGATATCGACCACTAATTTCGACCAACAGTGCTCAATTTCGTGTAGACACAGAACCAAAGATCGAAACTTTTCACAAGACAGAGCTTAAAACTGATGAAATAAATCAATAAACTAAAGACTTCCAAGATCAGGGTTTCAACACCACAATGATAACCATGCAAAATAACACATAAAGGCATAAAAGATCATGTTTTCATCAAATAACTCTCGTTATTAACAAGTAGGAATACAGAGGCTTTCGCATAAACCCTACTTGTTACTCACCCTTTTTCACATAATTAATCCAAGTTGTATTAAGATCACTTTCGTTTCAATAACACAAACAAGGATCACCTTCAACTTTCGCAAAAGAATCATGCTCATAGGGATAGAAGACGAAATCGCATCAAAGGATTGTACCTTTACCGCATCACCTTACATGGCTACCATCAGGTTCACCCCGACCCGAGAAATTGGGTGACTACTCGCTCTTCATCATCAAGAAACACATTAATAACAAAAAGGAACTAAATTTCATTAATAAAATCAAAGAAAGCTTACAACCGATCGAAGTCAAATTGTCTCTCAACTTTCCACCTTCTCTTGCCACAAGCTCTCTCTCTCTCTCTCTCTCTCTCTCTCTCTCTCTCTCTCTCTCTCTCTCTCTCTCTCTATATATATATATATATATATATATATATATATATATATATATATATATATATATATATATATATATAACTAGAATCGAATGATTAAAACTCAGCCCCTAGGGCTTTATTTATAGGTTTTATTCCCTAGCTAATCTAGGAAAGAAATATCTATCGATTTCTAAATTTATCTATCTAAAGTTCTAAAATAAAACTTGGAAATAAAAGAATTAAATCTATAAGGAAACTATATCTATAGTGGATAGATCCTTCTTGACTTGATAAATCTTCCATTGAGTTGATAGAATATCTCTTTCTTCATGTGGAAGAAAGCCAGCTCAGCACTCGGACTCGAATTCGCTCGAAATCGACTTCTGGGGACTGGTTGATATCGACCAAGTTTGATCGATATTGAGCTTATTTCTCGGATTCGGCTTCTGACAACTCGATTTCGGCTCTGGCAGGAATTTCAACTTGATTTTGGTCGATATCGACCAATATAGGTCGAAATCGACATCTCTTTGTCTCTCAACATTCTGCTCCATCTTGAAACGCACTTTCCTGAGTCCTCGTTCATCTGATTGACGCATATAAACATGCGTTGGAAAGCTCTTTTCGAGGGATACAACTTTCATTAAGACATCAAAGCTTGATTCGGAATGATGAATGGCTGAAAGTGGGCTTTCCTCCAGCTACACCATTCTTAGCCTCTTCATGACTTTCCATTAAGCTCCAAAGTTCGTCCGATTTCTGCGAAATACAACAAAAACTAGTGTAGACTCCATGATTTGGCAAATAAGCGTAAACTACATAGAATATGTACTATTCTAACCCAAATGTATTAAATGCATGTAGAAATCGATATAAAAGTAAGTGTAAAACATGGCAAATTAGGCTCACGACACTTTCGCATAAACCCTAATTGTTACTAACCCTTTTTCACATAATTAATCCAAGTTGTATTAAGATGACTTTCGCTTCAATAATACAAACAAAGGATCACCTTCAACTTTCGCAAAAGAATCATGCTCATAGGGATAGAAGACGAATTTGCATTAAAAGATTGTACCTTTAGCGCATCACCTTACATGGCTACCGTCGGGCTCACCGCAACCCTAGAAGTTAGGTGACTACTCGCTCTTCATCATCAAGAAAATCATTAATAACAAAAAGGAACTAAATTGCATTAAATAAAATCAAAGAATGCTTACAACCGATCAAAGCCGAATTCCGCTCTCACTTTCTCCAACCTCTCTCGGCCACAATGCTCTCTCTCTCTCTATGGCTTGAATTGGAACTAAATTGGAACTAAATTGGAATTGAATTGAATAGAAAACAGCCCCTAAGGCTTTATTAATAGGGTTCATTCCCTAGCTAATCTATGAAAGAAATATTTGTCTATATCTAAACTTCCTATCTAATAACATTAAGATAAAACTTGGAAATAAAATAATTATATCTTAAAGGAAATAAAGCTAAAGTGGATAGATCTCCACAATCACTCGGATTCCTCCTTGTACACGACTCGGACTGCTTCTGGAATGTCCTCAACGTCGACCAGACTTCCTCAACGTCGAGTAGAATTCTTCTCCAAGGGTTGCACACGAGCTCGAGCAACATTTTAACTCGTCGACTTTACTTGACATCGAGTTGTTTACCCGACATCGACCAGCTTCGGGCTCCTCGAGTGGCTCTGCTCGACATTGCTGGATTTCCACTCGGCTTACTCGATATCGACCAAAGTTGGTCGACATCGACTAAACTGTGTCGAGTTGATCTTTCTTGTCCTTTGCTCGATTTGTCCTGGTTCCGCTCCTCTTTGACCTTGAAGTTTCTGTAGTTGACTTCGAGCTTTCCGTCCTTTCTCTGAATTGCTGTTAAATGCCTCGATTTCTAAGAAATTAACCAGAAACTAGTGTAGACTCCATAATTTGGTAAATAAGTGTAAACTACATAGAATATGTACTATTCTAACCCAAATGTATGAAATACATGCAGAAATCGATATAAAAGTAAATATAAAACATGGCAAATTAGGCTCACAACAAGGGCTAGGAAGATTCAAGATGCAAGTAGAGCACTTCTTGTCCGTCACCAAGGAACGATGTAGCAAGGGTTCAGGCCAACCTGGATCGTTTTGCTCAAGACTAGACCAGAGCTTGCGTCCAGAATTGGAGCTCATGAAGCCTCGACAACACCCGCCTTGATGTGACACCACTCGACGCAAGCATGTCTCACTCGATACACCTCCATACCGAGTGAAGGAGGGTCGGTATCGAGCTACCCATGGGTCATGCCGAGTGTCCAATAATGTTGGGCCGGTTTGGTTACTTATTTACATTAGATTTATTTTATGCAATTTAGGAAAATAATGTGCAATAATTATATCTCATCTAGATATAATTCTTGTCCTCCAAGTTTTTCGTTTTCTATCTTTAATTAGATTGAGTTATCTATCTTAGGAATTATCTATCTTAGGATTATTTCATGTATCTTTAGTTAACCAAAACTCTATCTTTTGCACAAGATAGAATTGGTATGCTTCTACTTAAACTCTTGTATTTCTTTCAATTAGAGTAGATTGGAATTATATTGTGGAACCTTTATAGGAATAAAGGAATTTCTACAATTTGCCAATCCAAAGGCTTCAAGTTCTCTTATGTTCTCTATTGCACTCTACATCACCAAGATCCAAACACTCCTTTATCCGAAAATCACAAACACAACCCTCAAGTCCAGAATCGTCGCGAGATGAAAGGAGGAGCCGTCGCTGATCCCCGGCCTTGGCTTCGCGCATACCCGGCCTCACTAGCAGCGAGCGCTGCCCGCTCGTCCTCGCGCCCAGGCGCCAGCGTGCACCCGCGTGTCCGCGTCCTTGCCTTCTCGCTTCTCTCTTCTCTCTATTTCCGGTGCTATTGCTATATTTTCTGGAATTCCCACTAAGTGTTTTCTGTCACTATAAATCAGTCTCTTATTCACCTAATTTAAATTGTTCAAATCAGGAGATATCAAAGAGCATTTCAAGATCGGGCAAATATACGACATGATTCTTGATTCTGAGCCCACGGGCGAAAGATCGGGTATTGCAAACGTATCAAGTGGTATCGGATTCTCAGGTTTATGCAAGTTCTTTACTCTCTTGATTCGTTATTTTGAGTGATTATTTTCGTGCCTTATTTTTCACCATGACCACTGCATCAAGTTTTTATTTTTCTTTCGCCCTTCAAATTTTGCACTTTATTTAGGTTTAGTTTCTTGTTGGATCTACAATTTGGAAGATATTGAGTTTTTTGTTGCAAGTTTTGATTTGTATTCCTTTTTTCTACATATCATACCTATGAATGTGATTCTTGCATTAAAGTATGTTATTAACTTGTACCACTAAAGAACTCTAATTTTCCAGATTTGATGCTTGTTTCCCTTATTTTCTTTAATTTTGCTTACTTTTCGATCATCGTAGCTTAGTTTATTTTTCATTATTTTTAGTTTTTTCTCTATTTTAGTCGCCATAATAGTATCCTTACAACGACAGTAGCTAGTCCAATAAAAAAAATGAGACCAAATTAAAAAAGAAAAAGAAAAAAAGAATAGTATTACTTACATTGTTTGAGTTAGTAACTCTTGCATTTGTTATTTCTTTTATTTAGCTACTTCATTTGATGATCTATTTGGTTTCAAGCATCTCAAAGAACCCTACTTGTGTGATTTTGTGTTGTGCCGACACAGGAGCCTTGGTAACACCCCTCTTTCTTTGAACCGTGTTGCAAACGTCAAATAATAGTTGACGGAGTGTGTACGTGCACTTGATTGCCTTGTGATTCCATTGATATTACTACCATATTGCTGAATTTTCGTGCATCACATTGAATTATTATTCCTTACATATTAGCCGCTTGTTCATACTTGCTATCTTTGTTATCCGAGTTGTGGCTGATTTAAATTGCAATTTGATCTTTACTTGCTATTTTGAATATTGCATAATTCTGTGTCCAGGGGAAATTGCTTGAATTTTGTGCCTTGTTTTTTTGGCTAATTGATTTCTATAACTTAATCACTCCTAGAATCAAAAGGGCTTGAATTACTTAGTTTCTGGTCTTTGCTCCGTTTACTTGTTGCTCTTCTGATATTGTAGGAACATGTCTAACGACAAAGACGAACATAGCTCTCCCCCCCCCCCCCCCCTTCTGGTAGCCTTTCTACTGTCGATATGAAGTTCATCATTGACTTCACCAAAAACGCCGCTACATTGGCTGCGATGGCACAAATGAAGGCTTCCAACAAAGCACACGACAATCGTTTTGCCATCGATTGGGCTCAAGAATATGCTCATTTCACTGCCCAGATCAACCAAGCAATTAATCGAAAATTCGAGGACTACAAGAAGAATACAGCTTCTAGCTCTACTCCTCCTAGCGGTAAGCCACCCCCTTCTAGTAAAATACATCTTAAACTTAAATCTGCTTCACCTAACCCTTTTGCATGAGAGATACGATAATGATCTGTTATCTGGCTTTAATGGACAAGATCATCAAAGGGAGCAAACCCCTCCTCATCGGCAAAAACAATGGCGGCAACAGCAGCAACCCCAGACCCATGTGAACCCTTTGTTCATCAAAACTAATTGGGATGATAGCCGTAGCAATGCTGATCTGAACGACATTCCACATCTGGAGGACGCTTACCATGAGGTAGATTCTAATCTTGATGATTTACCTAACCCCAATTTTGGTCGTCCTAGATTTGATAATGCACAGGCTATCCAACAACATGATGTTAAGATCAAGCTAGATACTTTTGATGGTGCTAATGATCCCGAGGCTTATCTTCCTTGGGAGGATCATACTAATTATGTGCTTGATCATCTTCGCTATGATGTAACAGAGAGGTTGGAGGTTGTTACTTTACGCTTGATAGGTATGGCTCGCTCTTGGTGGTTTCGTACTCGTGAAATCCGTCGTCGTCAAGACAAGCAACCTGTTGAGACTTGGCCTCAACTGATCTACTATTAAAGAAGAGACACGTGCCTATGGAGTACACAGAAACGATAAGGATGCGTCTGGATCAATGTCGACAGGGGTCTTGCTCCCGTATGGAGTACAGAGACGAGCTTGAACGACTCGCTCATCAGGCTAATGTTTATCTTACTGAACAAGGTTTATGCACTCAATTTCTTGTTGGTCTCAATCTTTCAATTCATAAACCCTTATCTATTCATTCTATTAGGGATATTAATACGTTAACTCATAAAGTGCAGCTTCTACATAATCAGGAGCAACAACAGAGGGCTAGATCCGACTAGTCTTCCCAAGGTCGCAGGTTTGTTCCTTTTGCTTCCTCTAGTCAATCCAAATCTACTTCTAACCCTTCTATGTAGAAAAATGAAGTTTCCAACTCACCTAAACAGGGTTTTCAAGTAGAAACTAGAAGAGTTGCTGCCCGTTCCAAAGAACGCACCAAAGGTATCCAATGCTTCACTTGTGGTGGTTTTGGACATGTCTCTCGCGAATGCCCTCGGAAAAGGAAGGTATTTCTCAATGGTTTGGGAGACCATTACTATGAGGAGGAGACTGTCTAAGAGCCCCTAATTTCGAGTGAAGTGGAGGAGGACACAACTCAAGATCACAATGAGGAGATCGATCCTTCAGACTTTTAGGACGCTCTCTGCCTTGTCAATCGCCGAGTCCTACACATTCAAGAGGCTCCCATGGCTGATCAAATGGAGAACATCTTCCACACTAAGTGTGTGGTTCGCGAGGCTAACTTGAACGTCATCATCGACGGAGGAAGTTGCTGCAACCTCATCAATGAAAAGGTAGTTGATTTCTTAAACTTGACTACTACTCCTAGAGCTACTCACTATGGATTAAATGGTATTACTGATGATATATCTGATATTATGGTTACTAAACAATGCTTGGTTTATATTTCTATTGGTTCCTATCATGATAAGATTTTATGTGATGTTGCTAGAATGGATTGTAGTCACATTTTACTTGGTCGTACTTGGTTATATGATCGTTCTGTTATACATGATCGTCGTGCGAATACATATTCCTTCACTTTTGAAGGGCGAAGAGTTACTCTCCTACCCTTGTCTCTTCAAGTTGTTTTGAAGGAACATGTACGGAAGCACCAAAAACAGGCCGAAGAGGCTACCAGGGACCAATAGAAGATTGTCGGACCTAAGGGGAGCTCGACTGGCCAACCCGCACCCGCGGCCAATTCAGCCCCACCCTCTGTTGTAGCCACACCCGCGGTTTCTGGAACCGTACCCACGGTCGCGGCTTCGTCCATCCCCTCTTCTTCTTCTTTGTCAAAGCCTTCTTCTACCTCGCTCAAAGGCTCTGTCGAACGAGTATCGCTTGTCTCTCAGCCTCAGCAATAGAATATCATTTGGAATGCTCATCGACCTCATGTGCTATTGGTAATGAAAGAGGTATTGCTTAATGTTGTGGATTTGAGTCATATTCCTGCACCTATTACTGCTCGTTTACAGGATTACTTAGATGTGCTTCCAGTTGAGCTACCATAAGGCTTGCCCCCCATTAGAGGGATTCAGCACCAGATTGACTTTGTACTAGACGCAGCATTGCCTAATTGTGTCGCTTATAGAGCTAGCCCCGAGGAAACAAAGGAGTTACAATACCAAGTCACGGAGCTTATGAACAAAGGCTTTGTTCGTGAAAGTCTTAGTCCTTGCGTCGTCCCTGTGATCTTGGTACCAAAGAAGGATGGCTCATGGAACATGTGTGTTGGTTGCAGGGCAATCAACCAAATTATAGTTAAGTATCTTCACCATATTCCTTGTTCAGATGATATGCTTGATGAAATATATGGTGCTTGCATCTTAGAAGTGGTTATCATCAAATTAGGATAAAATAGGATAAAATAGGGAGATGCATGGAAAACGGCTTTTAAAACTAAGTATGGTTTATATGAATGGTTAGTAATGCATTTTGGATTAACAAATGCTCCTTCTAGTTTAATGAAACTTATGAACCATGTGCTTAGAAGATACTTAGGGAAATTTATCGTTGTATATTTTGACGATATCTTGATTTATAGTAAGAACCTGCATGACAATTTAAGTCACTTAAAATTGGTCTTTGATTGTCTTCGAAAAGAGAAATTGTATGCCAATTTGAAAAAGTGTTCTTTTGCTTCCGAATCTGCTATTTTTCTTGGATATGTTATTTCTGCATCTGGTTTGAAAGTAGATGAGGAGAAGGTTCGAGCTATACAAGAGTGGTCCCAGCCGCACACTCCCACCCATGTTCGCTCATTCTTGGGACTTGTTGGCTTTTATCGACGCTTCGTCAAAGATTTCAGCACTAATGCACCCCACTACATGAGCCGACGAAGAAAGATGTGATGTTTCGCTGGACAGCCTCATATGAGAGGGCATTCGATGCTCTTAAGGATCGACTCACCCATTCCCAGTGCGGCAACTACCTGGCTTCGCACAACCGTTCGAGCTCGAGTGTGATGCTTCTAGCACTGGCATTGGTGAGGTCCTTCTGCAAAATAGGCGCTCTATTGCCTATTTCAGCGAGAAGTTGGGCCCCACTGAGCTCAACTATTCTACCTACGACAAGGAACTATTTGCGCTTATTCGTTGCTTACAGACATGGCAGTACTACTGTTGTGAGGAGGGAAATCGAGTATGAAATATAACAAAATAAATCAAACCAGATTTACGCCCACACAAATAATTACAAGACTCCCTCCAATGCAGTAGTGGGAAGTCAGGATCGTATCCACGAGGAAGCGTGTTAGCGGATCTCAGGTAGCTGTAAATCTCACAGACAGTAAAGCAGAACGATAGAAAGAAAGACAGAAAAAAAAAGCAAACAAAAGCAGAAAACTAAAGCAAACACAGAAACTGTAAAAATGCAAACTTTCGAACACAAAATCGCAGATTTTGGTGAAATAAATCAATATACTAAAAGACTTCCAAAGCCAGGGTATCAACATCACAACGATAACCATGCAAAGTAACACATAAAGGCATAAAAGATCATACTTTCCATCAAATAACTTTCGTTATTAACAAATAGGAATATAGAGGCTTTCGCATAAACCCTAATTGTTACTAACCCTTTTTCACATAATTAACCCAAGTTGCATTAAGATCACTTTCGCTTCAATAATACAAACAAGGATCACCTTCAACTTTCGCAAAAGAATCATGCTTATAGGGATAGAAGATGAATTGCATAACAAGATTGTACCTTTACCGCATCACCTCAGATGGCTACTGTCGGGCTCACCCTGACCCTAAAAGTGGGTGGACTACTCGCTCTTCATCGCAATAGCAGGCATTGATGTATAAAAAGAAACTTGTATTAAACTAAATTCAAAGCCTTTACAATCCCGGCAATCCAACTTTTGCTGAATGCCAAAACCCTAAAAACCTTAGAACTCCTAAACTGTCTCTGTGGAACTACTTCTCTTGCTCTGAATTGAATTGAATTATGAAAAACCAGCCCCTAAGACATTATTTATAGCCTTCTATTCCTTGCTAATCAAGGATATAATATATCTATCTATATCTAAAAAGCTTAAAAGATAAATAAAAGTAATTTAGGAATTAAATCTATAAAGAGGAAATTAAATCTAAATAGGTAAGTCTTCTCATGTTGATAGATCTTGTCTTCCATAGATATAACTTGATGGATCTCGGCCAGCTCGGATTCCTTCGGCTCCAAGGACTCCCACAGCGCGTAGGACTGCTCAAACCGCGTAACGTGGCTTCGGGACGCGGCTCTTCGATCTCGACCAAGGCTCCTCGAGATTGAGTAGAACTGACGTCGACTTGGCTGGCTCGGCGTCTCGGGTTGCTGGTCCTCGATGTGGCTCGGACATGGCTCCTAGGCTTGGTCGATCTCGAGGACCTTACTCGATCTCGAGTAAAGGTGGCTCGTCGACTAGGTCTTCTGGTGTTGTCAAGCAACCTCTCTTCGACATGGCTCGGGTGCCGGCTTTCGGGTTCCTCGATCTCGAGTAGAGTGTAACCCGGCATGTCTTCGTCTTCGGCTTCTCGATCAGCTCCTCCTCGACCAGGCACTCCTTGGAAACTTTTGGTCGATCTCGAATAAAGGTACTCGATATCGAGTACATCTCTCAGCTTTCTGCTCTGTTCTTAAAACGCACTTTCTCAAGTCCTCGTTCGTCGGATTGACGCATATGACCATGCGTTGGAAAGCTCTTTCCGAGGGATACAACTCTCATGAAGACATCAAAGCTTGATTCAGAACGAAGAATGGTGAAAAATGGCCTTTTCTACAGCTACACCATTCTTAGCTTCTCCATGAGTTTCCTTTAAGGTCCAAAGTGCGTTCGATTTCTGCGAAATATAACTAAAACTTGTGTAGACCTCCATATATTGCAAATAAGTGTAAACTACACAAATTATGTATTATTCTAACCCAAATGCATGCAATGTATGCAGAAAACGATACAAAAGTTACTGTAAAACATGGCAGATTCAGCTCACAACAAACACCCCATACTTAAGCTTGCTTGTCCTCAAGAAATACTTTTATTTGTCATTCAGGGGAAGAAATCAAAACTCTCAACATCTTAGATTCATTGCCATATGTCCCTGCAGTCAATTACCATCCTCGAAAAGGTACTAGTGTCACAGATCCATGCATGTGCAAATATACAAAAGCAACATCTACTCACAAAAGGAGGGTTATGCAAAACAATTCATATGTGACAAAGCATTAATAATCAAGAGGACTTTAATTTAAGCTTAAATAAGGAGTAGATTGGTAAAAGGCTAAAGGTGGGCAATTTTTGGCAATGTGGTGCTAATGATCCGGGGAAATGGAGTATTTCCAAACTGAATTTCCACATTCCTTCTCCATAAGATTCATCACCTTTCATAATGCTTTTATCAATAATAATGATTTTACCTCTCTAACCTCAGCACTGCCTTCTCGCGAGTCGCAAACATGGGTGTCATGAATGGCCCCGGATACTTAGTGCTTTGGACTCCTCACCTGTGTGTCCCATCTCACCAAACTATTATCTCAGCGAGCAAGGTCAATCTACCTTTATCTCCTGAGGTGATTGGATTTTCTTTCACTCATTAAATTTTCCATATTTTCAAATATTTTCCTACCAAACTCCGATAATGATAAAAACAACACAACAACCATATAACAATCTCCATAATGTAACATTATTCTCAACATAATCCCTGGATAGGAAATAAGGTAAAGAATGGGCAATATTTAAATCATGTGGAGCAATAATTGAAATAAGGTATAATATGGCTTTTGTGATGCATAAGCATAGGTAAGGCTAGGATTATAATGATATGAGCATTATATAGAAATATAAAGTCCTCCATCTTCTTATCATACAACATGTCAAAAGCAACTTCAAATTTTACCTCTTTTCATGGTTTTCATCAAAATATGCACTTCATTGTGACTTCCCTTTACTAGGCAATTTCATGCTATATCTCTAATGAATCCAATTTTGCATCGTCGAGTTCAATAAAGCTTCCATGACATTATTCAAAAATTTCATTGGGGGTCATTTTTCTTCAAATTTTGGAAAACATGCATATAAGCACATAGATCAATAATGCATTCCAAAATAGTCATGTATAAGTAATTCAAGAAATAATGCACCAATAAGGTCAAATATGCACAAAGGAAGCCCTTTCCCCACCCCATACTTAAACATTACAGTGTCCTCACTGTATAAAAACAAGGGTAAAGAAAGAAACTCACTAGACAGGTGTGCAGGACCCTCAATTTTGAATAAAAGGAACCGCCTGGGCCGAGTCTGAATAAAGCTTATCCATGGACCTGAAAAGTGCAGAAGACCTATACCCATAATAGAAAAACTAAAAGTGTTCAAAACCAAAAACAAACAAAACAATGTTAAAAAATAAATGTCTATGTACAAGCTCTAGATTTTATAGTCGCTAGGCCGACTTTCCATTTAGCTCAAGGTGGCATATGCAGAGCCCATGTAGCTTGGGCTTCAAATAGAACTCCATTTTTTTGCATCAGCTGCAATCCTCCAGAATGGATCTTGTTCACCACGAAAGGTCTCATCCTCTTCTTGTTGAATTTGTTAGGGAACCAATGATCTTTTGATTTAGAGACATAGAGCTTGTCTCCAACTTCATACTCCTTAGGCTCATCATTGGATATCCTACATAAGCGCACATACCAAGGCAAACCTCTCCCATGTATAGATAGATCTTTAATGGAAATAGGAGAAGAAAGATCCATACCTTGGCTTACCTTCACAGAGACGGAATCGGGGACCACGGTGTTTGGTCGATCTCGAGTAGGAGTACTCGATCTCGATGAGTTTTCTGGTGGTGAGCTGCTCGAGGATGCAGGAGCTGGGGAAGCTTAGTCGATCTCGACTAAGGTGGTCGATCTCGAGTAGGTTTGGCCGTCTGGTGGAGTCAGCGTCGAGGAAGGCGAAGTCGAGGCAGGGAGATGGTGGTCGATCTCGAGTAGTGTACTCGATCTCGAGGAGGGCTCGACTTCTGTCTGGCTGCTCGATGACGCTGGTGCTGGTGGAGGCTCCTGGTGTTGGTCGAGATCGACTAGATTCCTCGATGTCGAGGAATCTTGCTCGACTTTGACCCCATACTTGGTTCCTGTCAAGGCATCCGAAAAATAGTTAGTCCATAACGACGTACCTTGGTCTGTGTTGATTGGATTCTCTGTGTCCTCCTTTAGGATTGCCATGATCTCCTCCACCTGGGCCTCCATATCCCTCTTTTCCAGCTCCTTAGGGGTCATATTTCTTACCTTGGGTTCCCCGCAAGTGATGTAGCCAGCTGAGATAGATTTTACCTCTTCCATTGGACATGTATGCCTTTCAGTTTTCTTAAAGGAATACTCAATTACCTCATCGCTGATGTTGAAAGTGAGCACTCCTTTCCTCACGCTTATGTTGGCATCCAGCGTTGCCAAGAAGGGTCTTCCTAGAATAATTGGACAAGCAGGGTCTTCTTGCATATCAACAACTAGGAAATCAGTAGGGACAAAGAATTTACCTACTTGTACTGGCACATTGTCCACCATGCCTGTTGGAATGACCAATGTGTTGTTGGCCATGTAAAGTCTAGCATCCACAGGCTCTAGTGCACCTATCTTAATCTTGACCAAATTGTTAAAGGCATTATACTCACACTAGCTCCAAGATCACATAAGGCATTAATTTTATATGGACCAAATCCAATAGATATAGCAAACTTACCTGGATCTGGCCTCTTTTCCAGTATGTCCAAATGGTTGCATTCCTCTGTAATCTCAGCCATTGATCGCTTTTTGCTCAGAATCTCCTTTAGGAACTTGACATAGGATGGCATTTCATTGAGAGCTTCTGTGAAGGGGATGGTGACATTGAGTTTCTGAAGCATCTTGATGAAGCGCTGAAATTTCTTTTCTGCTGGGTCCTTTGGAGATTTTGTGGGGAAAAGCAGCTTCTTTTTCTGAGTCGGAGCCAGAACAGATGTCGGAGGTGCTGCAGTTTCCTCAATCTCGGGTTAACCGTCCTCGATCTTGACCACGCCTTCCTCGATCTCGACTAGATTGGGTGGTGTCGAGTTGTTGTGATGTGCGGACGAAAGCTGGCCTAATTGTTCCTCGAGATCGACTAGGTTCTTGTCGACTTGCTGCTGGTCGACCTGCTTTTCTCCTGTGTTCTACTGCTTTCTGACCTCTGGCTCTTGCAGTTGATGGCCGCTTCTGAGTTTTACAGTAGCGATGTGTCCAGTCTTTCCCTTGGGATTTGGTTCTGAAGATCCAGGGAGTGAACCTGACTGTCTGGGGATTCCTGCTGTCTAGCGACGGTCTTATCACTCGTGCAAGGGCCAAGAAGATTCAAGATGCAACTAGAGCACTTCTTGTCCGTTACCAAGGAACGATGGAGCAAGGGTTCATGCCACCCTGGATCACTTTGCTCAAGACTAGACCATTTGCACCAGAGTTGAGCTTGCGTCCACAATCGGAGCTCATGAAGCCTTGACATCACCCACCTTGACATGACACCACTCGACACAAGCATGTCTCACTCGACACACCTCCATACCGAGTGAAGGAGGGTCGGTATCGAGCTACCCATGGGTCATGCTGAGTGTCCACTAATGTTGGGCCGGTTTTGTTACTTATTGACATTAGATTTATTTTATGCAATTTAGGAAAATAATGTGGAATAATTATATCTCATCTAGATATAATTCTTGTTCACCAAGTTGTTAGTTTTCTATCTTTAATTAGATTGAGTTATCTATCTTAAGAATTATCTATCTTAGTATTATTTCATCTATCTTTAATTAGTACGTTAACTAAAACTCTATCTCTTGCACAAGATAGAATTGGTATGCTTCTACTTAAACTCTTGTATTACGTATAATTAGAGTAGATTAGAATTATATTGTGGAACCTTTATAGGAATAAAGGATTTTCTACAATTTGCCAATCCAAAGGCTTCAAGTTCTCTTATGTTCTCTATTGCACTCGGCATCACCAAGATCCAAACACTCCCTCATCCGAAAATCACAACCACAACCCTCAAGTCCAGAACCGTCGCAAGAAGAAAGGAGGAGCCGTCGCTGATCCCCGACCTTGGCTTCGCGCGTACCCGGCCTCACTAGCAGCGAGCGCTGCCCGCTCGTCCTCGCGCCCAGGCGCTGGCGCGCACTCGCGTGTCTGCGTCCTCCCGCCCAGGCGTTGGCGCACACTCGCGTGTCTGCGTCCTCCCGCCCAGGCGCTGGCGCGCACCCGCATGTTCGCGTCCTCGCCTCCTCGCTTCTTCCTTCTCTCTATTTCCCTCGCTATTGCTGTATTTTCTGGAATTCCTACTATGTGTTTTCTGTCACTATAAATCAGTGTCTTATTCACCTAATTTAAATTGTTCCAATCAAAAGATATCAAAGAGCATTGCAAGATCGGGCAAATATACGGTGTGATTCTTGATTCTGAGCCCATAGGAGAAGGATCGAGTATTCCAATTGTATCAGTGGTACAAACGGGTAGCTCCCTCCACTTCATCGGGGAGTAGAAGCGGCCTCACAGCTGCAGGGTCATTGAAGTACCCGAGTTCCTTAGCCTCTTGCAGTCGGGTTTCGATGGCGGCATACTCGAGGTTCGCTTCTCTAAAATCGTATCGCAGACACTTGGGGTACAACTTCTCATCTATGATGTTCGCGTTTCCTCTCGATTGCACGGTTTAGGAACTCGTTCGTTCGCTCGTAGCAAAGCCGGCCCCAAAGAAAGGCAAGGAACCTGTCAATTAATGTCGACGACAAGGTCGAACACCCACCCGTGAATGTAGTTTTTGGGTTCCTTCCCGAACAACACGCCCTCGACCAGCATCAACAAGACAGATTTAAACTTTCTGGTTGACGATTTCTCATGTGCCATTGCCACTTGGAACTGCACCTCAAACTCGGACATCTTCAACTTCGCAACTCCAAAAAAATCAAACACTACCCTCTCGAACGGTGAGTCATCCTCGGGGTCTTCGTCATAGCCGCAGTTGAGACCGGTGACAAGGGCGAACTCAGCTATTGAGAACCTCACGACCGCATCATGGATCTTGTACCACGTTTCATTCTCCTTCTTCGTCTTCAAATGTCATTGGAGAATGTAATGTACAAGCTATTCGGAGAACTGGACCCTTGTGCCCGGTCTTGCAACGCCCCCCAACGGGCTGTCCATCAGGTGCTTCCAATTTGACTCACTCAACCGGTTCTCAATGTTTACTAGGATCCGCATCCGGGAGTATTGGTTAATTTTTGCTTTGAAGTGTATGTCTTCCTCGACGGCGTACACAACTAGCACAGACTTGAACATGTCAGCCACACTGCACCACGACAATCACAACTTACATTACTCGGACTAAAGCCATCTTTACGCGCCAGAGGTTTGAGCTCTACGATGGATAATCTTTTTTACACTATGTTGAGACATTTTTTATATTCACCAGATATCTTGCATGTTGGGAGACCAAAAATCAGTATTCTAGAAATCAATTTATGTCCCCCAATCCACAGTTCCCTTCATATCAATATCAGTCCCACAAGGCCAAAAACATTCCAGTAATCAATATGTACATTACATTTACTAATTCATAGCCTATGCATATCAAATATCAAACCTATTCATCTTAATATTGAATGCACCCAATGGTTCCATAATCATCCCTGCAATTTCCCTTCCACATATCCAACCCAACAGTTTACTGTTAACATGACACAAAGATAGGTCCACATGACACATAATTGTTCATACATGACAGTCTACTTATTCAATCTGTACATCTCCAATTGCACACGAGTCACCCTACTCTAGATAATTTCGATTCAACTTAAACGTTCACTCGTTATAACCTTTCCCTTAACCCTAATTCATCCCATGTTGGCCAATTCCCCCCTAAACTGATTGTATCTACACTCACCTTGCTCCTGATAAGTTGGATTTGACAAGACAATTGCCCAATTTCCCCATTCCCAAAAATTCCCTTCTCTCTCAGTACACACCAGTTCCCAAACTTTGCACTTTGTGTTTTTAACATGACACCGGTTACTTCCTACATGACAGGGCGATATTGCGAACTGTCTACCCATTCTTCCCATTTTCACACAATCAAAACCAGTTTAGGTTCTTCCAATCAGTTCCTCCCCTACGAATCCAAGCAAAACGTAATTAATCGACATAGTTAGGGTTTACTTACTTCAAAATCGGCCTCTTTGTCTCCTCTCCTACTCTGTCGTCTTCTTCCTCGGGTTGGCTTCTTCTTCTCCTCTCTTGCTCTGTCGTCTTCTTCCTCTTCTTCTTCTTTCTCTTCTTGTTTTCCTCAGGTTTGCATGAGCAACTGTTGCCCTCTCTCTCTTTCTCTTTTGTAAGCCCGTGAGTGGAGTGGCAGTTGGAGTTTACAGTTTTGAAATTAAAATGTATTGTTTTCTCTTCCTCTCTCACTCTTCCTCTCTCTCTCTCTCTCTCCACATTAATTCCTCCCACTTCATCTCTCTCTCTCCACAATTACTTCCCCGCTGCTTCTCTCTCCACCCCGCTTCCTCTCTCTCTCCACATTTACTTTCTCTCTCCTTTGTCCCGGTTATTTTCCACCTTTTTTTACCGGAATATTTGCAAATTTTTTTTTTGGGGGGGGGGGGGGGGGGGGTTAACCTTTGCAATGGTTTTGGATAGTGGGTTAGGCATGCAAAGTTGGACGGGTAATGGGTTATTTACTACAATTCTCTCAAAGGAAAACATGGATGGATATCAATATAAAACTAGACATGGAAAAGATATATGGAGTAGAATGAGACTTTCTATTTAAAGTATTAGGAAAATTTGGATTATGTCCAAAATTCAGAAATTGGATTGAATAGTGTTTCCAATCAGTCTCCTTCTCGATCCTGGTTAATGAAGGTGTATCAAAACCATTTAATCTAGAAAGAGGGCTAAGACAAGGAGAACCACTATTACTCATCTTCTTTATATCTAGGATCTGAAGTATTAGTAAGAAAGCTATTGAGAAATGAGCAATAGTACAGAAGATGAAATAGGTTTCAATGTCGTGAGATTTGGACCTAGAATTCCCTTCTTGTCTTTTGCTGATGACATAATGATATTCACTAGAGCTAACCAAAAGGCTGCAATCTCAGTTAAAAAGGTTATTGACGAATATTGTGCAACATAGGGACAACAAGTTAATTTTCATAAATTAGCTTTCCAAACGACACCCATGGTGACAAACCTACAAAAACAAATCGTACAAAATACAATCAATATCACAAACCAGAGAAGACTTGATAAATACCTAGGTTGCTCAATCATCAATGACAGAGTTAGTAAGACAAAATTTGAAGAAATAATATGAAAAACCAAAAACCAACTTAATAAAATTGCGAGCAAATGCACTATCCCAAGAAGGAAGAGCGGCGATTATCAGATCGAGCCTAGAAGCAAAACCTAATTTTATAATGCAAAACTTCATGCTACTAAGTGAGATACACAAATAGCTATATTAGACATAGAACCTTTTTTTTAGAACAAAGATAATTTATAAAAACCGCTTATTGGATAGGACACAGCAAACAAAAAGAAAGGAAGATAACGGAGAAGAAATACACAAACCAAACACATGAATAAAACCTCATAAATAAAATTAATATGGAAAATACCTGCTGAATCGGAAAATCCCTGGGTTCAGACAGTACAAAACAAATATTAAAAAAAAACACATTCTAAACTACCAAAGAACAATGAATGCTTTATGGCAATGGTCGAAATTAATGTCATTAAAAGATGAAGTATGCAAGGGACTTATCTAGCAAATAGGAAATGGTAGAACAATAAACTTTTGAAAGGACAAATGGCTAGACAAAGGACCACTTAGAAGGACGACAACTACCAAACGTCCAAAAAGATGAGAATATCAAAATCATTAAGTTTTTAGGTGAAAACTAGAAATGGAAAGTAAGAGAATTGGCCATTTATCTGCCAATGGAATTACTTACAAAAATTGAGAACACATACATACCTGACAACCCGATCAAAGGAATGGGTAAAAATGGAAGGTTCTCGCTAGTGTACTAAGATATATCACTAAATATAACAAACTATAAATTGAACAACACATATTGGATTTTGAAAATGGACGTCACCAAAGGTAAAGAACTTCATTTGGAAACTATGTTTGGATGTAGGGTTGTTATATGAGGATTGCACAACTCGAGATCGATTCTAAAAAGCTCGACTTGGGATCATTCGAACACCTAAAACAAGTCGAGCTTGAACAGATTTTTGGGCTTGATACAAGCCCGAGCCGAGCTCGAAACCTCATTTAGGATGGTTAAATTAAAGAATTTCCCCTACGCCATTTGATAACTAAGTTATTCCTTAGTTGAGGTCTTCACTCTTCATACACCACCATTCTCCGCTCTCTCACATGTATGCAAATCTGAGAAGTGAGATCTGAAATCTCTCTTTGTCGCTTGGTGTGGCGACTCCCGGAGGCGGCCACTCTCCTATCTCTCTCGGCGTCTCTTTCCTCTCTCTCTCTCTCTCTCTCTCTCTCTATCTCTCTCGTCTACAATGGAGGAGGTTTGTGAGATTAAAAAGCAATTCGATAAGCAAATCTCTATACAAAGTTTTGGATTGAACCGTCAGAGATCTCTTGGTGACTCCGAGCTCATTGAATTGGCCGAGATATCTACCCTATAATCCAACATCCATGTTTAGGCCAGATTTACCCCTCCCCTATTTTCTCCGAAGGTGCTTCCACTTTTCAGTTTCCATCTCCCTTTCTTTATTCTCTTTGTTCGAGTAAAGGTTGTTGTTATATTTGAAGGGGTTCTTGCTGAATTTCTAGCCATGAAATATCCGTGTTGAGACCTTGAGGGTTTGATGGGCGCGCTGTTGGATTTTTCAAGGCTTCAATATTCAAATGCAATTTTTTGTGTGTGGTTTAGTATTGCATTTTGGTGCATTTTGTATCATAAAATGATTCATCTAAACTAGATCATTTCAAAATTATATGGTTGAAATTGGGATTAATTAGATTAGATCACGTTCTATCGAGCCCGAATGAACGAGCTTGAATGAGATTAAGCTCGTTCGTTCGGCTTGACTGAGCCATTCAAGCCGAGCTCGAGTATGTGGTTGGACTCGCGAACCGAGCTTGAACACCAAAAAAAACTCGTATAAATTAGTTTAGGCTTGAGCTTGGCTCAACTCATCTCCCATTCGAGCCAAACATGAACATGTCAAGCTAGATTCATTCGACTAGAATAAAACCCTTATTTAGATGGAATCCCTACGAAAACCAGATTGGCAAACACATGAGTTTTCATCCCTACAAGATGTGAGTTGTATGACCAAAATGAGGAATCCCGAGTCACGTATTCATCAAATGTGAACATACATTAAATCTCATGAGAAAGATAGCCCGATAATAGAGTAAAATACTAGAAGGAACAAACTTAAGCAATAAGAACATTAACTTAAATATTAAAGAATTTGAAAAAACAAAACCAAAGACAGAAAATGTCATTAGCCACTACTTGAAGTCGAATAGCGAAGTAGTAGAGCCCGAATAGCTACAGAGGCGGAAGGGAATGGTTGGACACGGAATTGTTAGGAAGAAGTTAGGATTGTTTTGTTTCGTCCCTTTTTTTTTAAAGCCTTAAATTCGGGTTTTTCAGCTCAAAATCGAAAAAATCAGTTTGGTTCCGTTTTGTGGCCCGAAATCCAAAATCTGAAAATTAAGGACCGTAGACTAATTCTAATATTACATGGGTTGAGTCGAAATCGGGTTTTTCGGTTTAATTCCGGTTCGATTTTCATCCGAGTTCGCATTCTGATTTCTGAGTAACCCTTTAGACCATCCATTATGATTTTGGTTTAAATATGTACATTTGCGCAAGATGTGTAAAAATACACATTACTTTTTAGTAATTTGCTCAATTAGTGAAATGTGCATTTTTTACATGCCATTCAAATACAATTTATTTATAACAAAAAAGGAAATTAAAATCATTAAAAATTAAACCAATAAAATTGTCTTGCTTTTTGTAAAATTTTATATAATAGGGAGATAATGTGCTCAAATTTGCACATCTCATACTCAAATGTGTACATTTGCATAAACCCAAAACAATCAATATAGTTAATACACATTTGCACACAAAGGAAGACTTGCGACAACTTGATAGAGCTTATGGACAAGTAGGAATAGGAAAGTATTTGAAAACCTCAATACAACATCAATCCTTACTATGGAGAATTATACCAAACAACTAGACCTAGGAAAACGCGGGACGGCCCGTGATAATGCATATTTAGATAGGCATTATAGAGTAGTTTTAGGGTCATTTAGATGTATATATTGCATTTTAAAGGGTTAGTTTACTTGTTTTCTCATTTGGTGTTTAAGTTCGGAATCTACACAAGTTTAGTGTTTATTTGTAGATTGAGGATCCGAAGTAGTAAGGAGGTCAATCATGAGAGTTCTATGGACCATATGGAGGTGAGAACGAGCTAGAGAAGCAAAGTTGGAATGCATAAGGAAGAGGCAAAGGGCATACAAGAGGAAAACCGCACCCGCGGCAAGAGGAACAAGGCAAGACAGAAAACCGCACCCGCGGCCACCAAAACTGCACGTGCTACCAGAATTCCAGAGTTCTCTGCAGTAGCCGCACCCGCAGCCTGGTCGCGGCCTCACCCGCGGTTTTCCTGGGCCGGATTCAGCGCCGATTTTCTATCCTCTTAAGTTGGGCCTATCTTTGGGAAATACTTTCTAGGTTTTTATGACGGTATTCTTAGGTATTTAAAGACTTATTTTAGATGGTTTTAGATTATCTTTTATCCTGGGAAGAATTGAGAGATGCCGTTTAGGAGCATGAGCAACTAAACTCATCGTGTTTTGCCTACGATCAAGACTTGGTTTTGTTGAATTGTGAGTTTGGAATTCTAGTTTAATTCTATTATCTTCTTCAATTTCTTTGTGCTTTAATTGCTTGATGGTGTTGATTCTACCTTGATTTACGACCTCGTTAGAATTGCATCATTGCTAGGGTTTTGATTCATACGTTTGTGAAGCCTAATCCAAAGTAGCAAATACAATTAAGTGGATCTTACAGAAAAGCTTGATTGTATAAGAAATTAACTATTGTTTAAATGTTAGTTCTTTAGGGAATTAATATTGCTTAAGCTTAATATATCTTGAGACTTAGTGCTATTCCTAGGATTAAACCTTAATCCGTGTTAAGATTGCCTAGGAATAAGGGATTATTAGGACTCATAGGACTAATAATCTATTTAAATCAAGATAAGAGTGGATATAGAAAAGATACAACTAGAAGAAAGAACTATGATCAAGTAGACGAACCAAAGTTGAGAATCGTAGGTGAAACATCTCATTCATCATTGTCTACAACCATCACCATTATTCACTTCTTGAGTTCTTTGCATCTTTACATCTCTACAACCCCCTTGTTTACTCTTGTTGGTGATTATAACGCTTAAAGTAATGGTAGTTCCCTGTGGATCGACTCCGGACTTACTAGCTATACTAACCTTGGTGTGGACCACTTACATGGTCTGCACTCGTGCTACTGACCAATGTTGAAGGTGAGGTTATTGTAGTTACATGGAGAGAGTTTTCATCAATACTTTACCAGATTGCAGGAGTACGTTAATGATCTTTGTTCATGGGGTTATCAAGCTAGTACAAGGGAAGTGCTTCTATGCATCTTTGATGGTATGACTGTTGAGACAAGGAGCCTTGCTGATCACATGAGTGATGGAGGTTTATTAGATATGGGACTCTTGGAGATGTGGGATTTTTTCTGCTACATGGATTTTCAATGTGCGCAGAATGAGTCACTTCATCAAGTATCTCAAATCATTAACACTTCTGTTTCACCTATTGAGGTCATTGTGGGGAATCATACGGAGAAGATGTAGGAAGACAACACTCCATTTGATGAGATCCCCCCTAGCTCGCCCGTTGATGAACCAAGTCTAGAGCCAACTGCTGAGGCGGCTCAAGAGGTAATGAAGGTCAACTATTGCGATTGGGAAGGTAGTGGTGATTATGACGATCCATGGGAGCATTACTTCAATGCACCGCCAACGGAACTGTGTTGGTGGACTTACATACCCTCGACTGAAAGTCGGGCTCAAGAATATGATGAGTTGGTAAGATTCTTGAACTCTATACTATTTTCTATCAACTTTTTCATATTTTGTATCCATTCATCTCTTGGATGGGCACGAGAGTTTGATTTACTTTTGAGGATGCTAACAATGTCTGCTTGAGTCTTAAATGAACAACCAAAATGAGTCGAGCCAATGACATAAAACAAAGGCGCTGCTCGGGAGGCAACCCGAGGTAAGTAAACTATAAGGTTTCTTTTCTTTATTAGTTTTTCATTTTTCTTTGTATAATTAGAACTATCGTAGATTTTAGAAAGTTTTTTTCCACCATGTTAGACAAACCTTTCAGGGGGAAGAACGAAGAAGGTAGGAAAGGCAACGATTTGGAAAGGCAGTGGACGCAGCAAATCTAGACAACAGCACTGAAATCGCACCCGCGGTCCAAAAACCGCACATGCGGCCAATATTAGGGAGGGTTCTGGAATGGCAGCACCCGCGGCCCAGGGGGCAGCACCCGCGGCGTCAGCCTGCGGCCTCCTCTTTGTTTGTTTTCGACGCTCTTCCTTTCGTGCACACATCCACCTCATCCATACCAGTGATCACGTGAGTTTTACTTTTCTCCTCCCTTGTTCTTTCTAATTTTTGTTGTTTTAATTTCATTGGGACAATGAAAGTTTCAAGTGGGGGGGGGGGGGGGGGGATTAGTGTAATATTAGAGTTGCATTGCATATCGAGCATGTTTAAATTATTTTGCATAACATTCATCTTAATGCTTTGCATCTTAGTTTTATTTTATGAAAAAAAAACAAGAAAAAAAAATTGGAAAAAATGAAAAAGAAAAAAAAAATCATGCATTTGCATAAAATATGTCGTTATCTAAACAACCACCTAGCCAAGTGAATCCTCAAAATTTTATTGAAATTATGATCATTTAAGTCCCATGACATATTTGAATTGTTTTAGCCTTATCATACTTATGGTTTTTATGTGGAATATAGCTAGGTGAACATAATTGAGCTTGTATGATCTAAGTTCCTAGCATGACTGAAATCCAACAAAAATTTAACCTTGTGAGATTGATTTTTGGCATTATTGGGACTGCACTTCATTGAGTCATTTTGCTCTTGTTTCATGTGTGTGAATACTCTCCAATGCTTCTACCTCTTGGAATTGATTTTGTATCTATGTCAAGGTTGTACTTATATGTTTGTTATTAGTAAATTTCACATGATTGAGGCACCTTTATTAGCCCTATTTGACTTTATTCCACCTTACATATGATCCTCTGCTTTAAGCGAATTTGAGCCTAATTGCCTATTCTTTTGTAGCTCCACAAGATTTTCCATAGCCAATTATAGTCTGACCCCATCCGGGAATTAGGAATGGTTGGTGAATATTTATATTGTGGATGATGGTTTTTAGTAGTGGATTGTATGGTTGATGTACCCTTATGAGATGTTCGATTATTGCTAGTACATTCATTACTTGGGACCTAAGGAGGATAAAAATTCTCTTAGGGGTAAAAGACCTCATGATGAGTTTTGCCGGTAATGACATCCACGGTGGAGATTGTGATTCAATTTCAATTCTTATGTAGCTTAGTTGCATTTTGGATAGAGTTTGAGTGGTCATTGATAAACCTAAACACTTGAGTGAGAGCGAAAACACTTTGTTCCCGGTGAGGTTGGATGTGTAAGCATGTGGGTTACTTGATCACATAAATACTTTCTAGGACATTTGTTTGCCTTGTCTATGTTTGCACTTTGATGAGATGTTGCTTTTGATGAGGCTATTGCATGAAGGATTGTGTTTGTGGGATGAATGACTCATAAATGTTTTGTTTTGCTCGAGGACAAGCAAAAGGCTAAGTGTGGGGGAGTTTGATAATGCATATTTAGATAGGCATTATAGAGTAGTTTTAGGGTCATTTAGATGTATATATTGCATTTTAAAGGGTTAGTTTACTTGTTTTCTCATTTGGTGTTTAAGTTCGGAATCTACACAAGTTTAGTGTTTATTTGTAGATTGAGGATCCGAACTCCGAAGTAGTAAGAAGGTCAATCATGAGAGTTCTATGGACCATATGGAGGTGCGAACGAGCTAGAGAAGCCAAGTTGGAATGCATACGGAAGAGGCAAAGGGCATACAAGAGGAAAACCGCACCCGCGACAAGAGGAACAAGGCAAGACGGAAAACCGCACCTGCGGCCACCAAAATCGCACGTGCTGCTAGAATTCCAAAGTTCTCTGCAGTAGCCGCACCCGCGGCCTGGTCGCGGCCTCACTCGCGGTTTTCCTGGGCCGGATTCAACGCCGATTTCTCTATCCTCTTAAGTTGGGCCTATCTTTGGGAAATACTTTCTAGGTTTTTATGACGATATTCTTAGGTATTTAAAGACTTATTTTAGATGGTTTTAGGTTATCTTTTATCCTGGGAAGAATTGAGAGACGCCGTTTAGGAGCATGAGCAACTAAACTCATCGTGTTTTGTCTACGATCAAGACTTGGTTTTGTTGAATTGTGAGTTTGGAATTCTAGTTTAATTCTATTATCTTCTTCAATTTCTTTGTGCTTTAATTGCTTGATGGTGTTGATTCTACCTTGATCCGCGACCTCGTTAGAATTGCATCATTGCTAGGGTTTTGATTTATACGTTTGTGAAGCCTAATCCAAAGTAGCAAATACAATTAAGTGGATCTCATAGAAAAGCTTGATTGTATAAGAAATTGACTATAGGTTAAATGTTAGTTCTTTAGGGAATTAATATTGCTTATAAGCTTAATATATCTTGAGACTTAGTGCTATTCTTAGGATTAAACCTTAATCCGTGTTAAGATTTCCTAGGAATAAGGGATTATTAGGACTCATAGGACTAATAATCTATTTAAATCAAGATAAGAGTGGATATAGAAAAGATACAACTAGAAGAAAGAACTATGATCAAGTAGACAAACCAAAGTTGAGAATCGTAGGTGAAACATCTCATTCATCATTCTCTACAACCATCACCATTATTCACTTCTTGAGTTCTTTACATCTCTACAACCCCCTTGTTTACTCTTGTTGGTGATTATAACGCTTAAAGTAACAGTAGTTCCCTATGGATCGACTCCGGACTTACTAGCTATACTAGTTGGTTAGTTTGGATATTCTTTTGATAGGAATCCGACGATTACTGTGTATTTTTTATGTATTTTTATCAGTATATATACAATAATTATAGTTGTATTACAAATCATATATACTTACTAATATATATATATATATAGGTTGGGTCATGTGTTAACATCCCTTATGGTGTTAAATGTTAACAGATCTGAGCCTTTGATTGAATGAAATGGGTGGCTGAGATTATTTGACAAATTTGCTTTTTTTTCTTTAATTAAAAATCAATGGGACCACCTTTTTCCTTCCTCATCTGTTGAATTACGCGCGTGTTGTACACTTTTTTTTGGCGTAACGTTTTTGGCTGGAGTAACGTTTTTTATGTGGTGCACAGTTTAAACTATTCGATAAGGTGATATTAAATATTCACTAACTTATAGTTATTATTCGTGTGTAAAGAGGAATTATCGTTTAGATATTGGCTAAGGGTTGCTCGATTTTACAACTATTCGCTTGGTTGGTAGTAATTATTTGCTATATTGATAGTAATTATTCGCTAGATAGATAATAATCATTCGCTAAATTGATAGTAATTATTCAATAGATTAGGTTGATAGTAATTATTCGCTAGATTGAAAGAGTAGGTAAAGGTAATTCTTGATTTCCCACATCTAATTAACAACATACATATGAATAATTCCGTATTTTCGCTGGCTTGATAGTAATTATTCTCTAAGTTGATAGTAATTATTCGCTAGTTTGATAGTAATTATTCGATAGGTTGAAAGAGTATCTAAACATAATTCTTAATTTCCCACCTCTAATTAGCCACCTACAAATGAATAACTTCGTATTACTAACGAATATAAACTCTGAATTTGCCGAATAATAACTCTGAACGTGAAATTAATAGAACAAAACTAGAAAAATATAAATTTGAACACAATTGTCATTTGCAACCAAGATTTGAGATTCACAATAGAGACCAACAATAGAATCAGCAATACTAATTGAATGTAGCCCAATTCAATTCGATTAGATTCGGAAGCTCTCCTCGCCTCATTGTCAAAACATCTCAGAGGTTAGGGATGACATGCGTCGATCGACAATACCTCTTGTCAAAACATCTCGGAGGTTTATATACGCTTTTCTATAAGTTGCAATCAATTAAAAGAAATAAATAAAGAAGGAGAAGTATCTTAATTACCAAATTCAACTTCACCACTGGAGATTTA
Source organism: Persicaria tinctoria (assembly GCA_037127255.1). Taxonomy (NCBI): domain Eukaryota; kingdom Viridiplantae; phylum Streptophyta; class Magnoliopsida; order Caryophyllales; family Polygonaceae; genus Persicaria; species Persicaria tinctoria. The sequence continues at coordinate 44,338,538 of JBANSL010000011.1, read as the reverse complement.
TCATTCATGGTGTTCGACGAGGAATTGGACTAAAGCAAGAGGATAGAGTAGAGACGGATTGTTGCACCTCCATTAGTTGGATCGTCAATTGTCCGCATCTGCTCGATCTTCGAATCCACCTTTTTTGTCTGCCAGATCGCCTCCAATGGATGAAGGAGCGAATAATGGTGGCGCAAAATCCGCCATCATCATCGCCGCCATCACCATCACTGCCTAGGAGATCTCGATCGAGAAGCACGAAGCCCCAATTTCATGCGTTTGAATTTAGATTCAAACAAGCACAAAACTGATCAAAAACAAAACTAAACATCACGAGCATGCTTGAGTAAATAGCAGGATTTCATGGACAAAAGAAGCACATAGAGGGAAGGATCGAAGGCGGAGAGCAGGAGGTTGAAGATGAATCGAAGCGGGCATATGCGTACGGCTTGGTTAGGGTTTCTTATACACGCGCTTAGGGTGGTGTTGGGTGGGTTTATTTTCCAATTAATTTACAATTAAATTAATATATTGAAATAATCTTGGCTCTTTATTTTCCCTCATCCAATGGCCTAGATTTGTTAACATTTAACACCGTAAGGCTTGTTAACATTTGATCCATACTCTATATATATATATATATATGGAAGTGTTAATTGTATATTATAGTGTATATGCATTAACAAAAAAAAAGTGTATATCACATATATATATTACAATGTATACAAACACATATAAATGTATTAGTGTATATATATATATATATATATATATATATATATATATATATATATATATATATATATATATATATATATATATATATATATATACGGTGTACATATACATATATTACTGCGGGTACCCGCGGGTAGCCCGCGCCCGCAATCCCAGACGGGCTTGGACACGACATTCAACCCGTTAAGCGGGCTTAGCCCGGCCCGCGCCCATAACACCGAGACAAAATCTCGGATAAAACCCGTCCCAAGCCTGGCCCGCGCCCGTATTTGCCCAAGTCTACAAACAAAAAATACAGAGATGTGTTGCTTCTAAATTGGCCTTTGAAGAGGAGTCCACGTACCACTATTAGAAAACTCGAATAACTAAGCCATGGAGAAGAATTTGAGATGGAACAAGCCGGATGAGGGATCTTTCAAAATTAACTTCGATGGATCCAAACTGCATTTGGGTGAAGCTTCAGCAGGTTTCATTATCAAGGACCACAACGGGGCAGCCATCGACTACGGCGGCTTAAAATGTTGGCACATTTCAGCTTTGGTCGTGGAGGCTCTGGCGATTAAAGTTGGCATCGCCAAGGCGAAGGAGCTTTAGCTATCCAGCATCATAATTAAAGGCGACAACTTGACCGTCATCAATTGTTTGCGAGGTATGTGGCGCTATTCGTGGGAGATCGAGATGCTGATTTCCGATACCCTGATCCTACTCCAATATTTTGTAAGGGTGTAATTCGGCCACGTCTTCCGGGAGGTGAACTCGACCGCGAACAAGATCGTGCGACTCATCCGCACAACATCCATGCGGGACCTCTTCGATGATTCTGCGCTGCACGTCCTCATCTGCAACGATGCCCTTGGGTGGTGGTCCTCATCCGCAATCATGCTGTTTGTAAAATATTTCTTAAATTAATTTTTTAATAAAAATTACACAAAATATAACTTTTTCTATTCCCTTTAAATATTTCTCAAATTATATAGCTTTTTATATTTTTCAAATAGGACCTAAACAATATTAAACTAGGTTTATGATCAAAATGACATAAAATATACATTTTTTAAAATGAAAAATATAATTTTCTGCTTAAGATAATTGGAAAAAAAAATTCGCTAATTTATTTCCTATTTCAAAAACCCATAATTTGGTTAGAACAAATTATATAAGTTAGAAATATTCTCAAGTGAAATATATTTTTAATTTTTGTATTTTTTTTAATTAAAGAATAAATTAAAAAATTTCATTTGAGAAATATTTTAAAAAAATATTTCTAACTTACATCATTTGTTCAAACCATATTTTGGGTTATTAAAATATGATAATAAATTAACGATATTTTTTTCAACTATCTTAAGTAAGAAAAAAATTCATTTAAATTTTCTTTACCTTTTGTGTAATTTTGATTAAAAAAACTAGTTTAATATTGTTTCATGTTCTATTTCAAAACTATAAAAGTTAGGTGGTATTTTTTATTTTAAAAAAGAAACTAGTACGATTCTCGCGCCATGACGCATTTTTTTAAAACTAAAATATTATATATATAAATATTATAAAATATTAATATGTAGTAGATGTTAAGATAAAACATTGTTTAAATGTGATGTGTCATACTCAATAATTATATTCAATGTTTTTAATTAAGCCAAATAGTTAGTAAATAAATTTGTGTTAAGCTCAATAGTTATATTAGATTGAATTCAATGTTTTGAATTAAGCCAAATAGTTAGTAAAATTAAAGAGAGAAAAAAAGGAGAATTAAAGGAAAAAATGACAAAAAATATAATTGGTCAAGACTCCTAAAATGCCTCTGAGGTTGACACATAATCCTGAACTCTTCTAAATTAAGAGTTTACTAGTACGATCCCCACGCCATGGCGCGTTTTGTTAAAACTAAAATATTTTATATATCAATATTATAAATTATTAATAAATGTTAAGATAAAAATCATAAAAAAGAAAAAACTTTATAACAAATGTATCTTATAATTATCTCATAAAATTATTTTTTTAAAATCTTATGTAAAGTATAATACATAAATATAGATATTCTAAATTACTCAGTAATAAATTAATAATAATATCAATATCATTATAACATTGTTTAAATGTGATGTGTCATAATCAATAGTTATATTCAATGTTTTGAATTAAGTCCAATAGTTAGTAAATAAATTTGAGTTAAGCCCAATAGTTATATGAAGAAATTTGGCAAAATGGACATAGTTAGGAAATAAATTTGAGTTAAGCCCAATAGTTATATGAAGAAATTTGGCTAAATGTCCATTTTGCCAACCCCTTTTTGCAAAATGTCCATTTAAAATCAGTTTTTGCTAAATGTCCTAAAAAAATTTGAAAACCCCATAATGCCCTTGCCCTTATGTAATTCAAACAATGTGTCAGTTGTGCGGTTTTGTTTTTCCATCATCATCCCCCTCCTCTCCACTTCGTCTGTTATCTCTCTTCCCGATTCCACGACGTTTCAACCCTCGTCGGTGTTCCTTCATCAGTTTCTCTGATTTTTGCCGGTTGTTCTGCTGCTTTCATCTCCCATTCCGATTTTGTGTCGCTCTTCGTTCTTCTAATGGCGTCGTCATCAGGTACTGCTCACTGTCGTTTCAAATGAAATCGGTTTCTGTTTAGGGTTTTGCAATTTTTGTTTGCATTTGGACATCTCCTTCCATTTCCTGCATGTTCTTCTCTGATTGTCTTCAGTTTGTTGTTTAATTTGGTTTTGTTTTTGTGATTTTACCCTGTTAAGAAACGGTTAGGGTTTGTGTTTTGCTTTTATTTTTATGTAAGGGTTATGAGTTTGTGATATGATGCATTGTTTGTTTCTTGAACTGATTTCGTTTCAAATTTAGCATTTATGCACAGTTGTTTGATCAATTTTGCATGCATGGTGACAGTAGTTTCCCTTTTTGGTTCCAGGATGTTGTAAGCCCTTGTTCTTTCTGTTTTGTGATTCTTGTGTTTTCTAAAGGTTCCTGAGTTTGTGATATGATGAATTATGTCTTCCTTGGACTGATTTTCTTTTGAATTTAGTATTTATGTATTTGATCTATTCCTCATGCGTGGTGACAGTAGTTTATCTGTTTGGTTACAGTCTGTTCTATGTCCATTCATGGTGGGGAGACCATTCATTTCTTAGAATTATCCTTTTAGTGACACCATATATTTCTACTGTTTTAATGTTTTACACCACATTAAGTTTTGCTTAGCATTAGCTCCTATAGGGTTGTTGCTTCCCTTGTCCTAGGGGTATCCATTTGGTGACACAATTAATTTTAGTAACACCATTACTCCTGCTGACAGAATATTTGCTTAGCATTAACCCCTTTAGGATATTTGATTCCCTTTTCCTAGGGTTGTCCTTTTGGTGACATCTTTACGTGTGGTGACACCCCTCATCTCTTAATGAAGTACTGTACATAACATTTTAGGGTTTAGGGTTGATGATTTAGGGGCCCTAAACCCTAAAGACTCAACCCTAAACCCTAAACCATATTGTACACCACATGTCCTTGTGGTGACAGGATTCTTTACACTACACATGTATCTTTGCTTATCATTAGCCCCTTAGGGTTGTTGCTTCCCTTGTCCTAGGGGTATCTATTTGGTGACACCATTACTTTTGGTGACATCATTACTTCTACTGACATAATATTTGCTTAGCATTAGCCCCTTTAGGTTATTTGATTCTCTTGTCCTAGGGGTATCCATTTGGTGACACCATTACTTCTGCTGACAGAATATTTTCTTAGTATTAGCCTCTTTAGGGTATTTGATTCCCTTGTCCTAGGATTGTCCTATTGGTGACACCATTAAGTGTGATGACACCCCTCATCTCTTAATGAAGTATTATACATAACATTTTAGGGTTTAGGGTTGATGATTTAGGGTTTAGAGCCTTGGTCCTAAACCCTAAAGACCCAACCCTAAACCCTAAACCATACTGTACACCACATGTCCTTGTGGTGACAGGATTCTTTACACTGTTTTTTATGATGCCCTTGTTCTTTGTCTTTTGTGTATTTATGTATTTGATATATTTCTTATGATTGGTGACAGTAGTTTATCTGTTTGATTACAGTCTGTTATATGCCCTTGTTCTTTATTTTTTGTGTATTTATGTATTTGATATTTCTCATGCTTGGTGGTAGTAGTTTATCTTTTTGGTTATAGTCTATTATATTTCTCTTTTGATGACATTATCTTCCATATGGTGACATTTCATTTTTATTTATTTATGTTTGAATTTGATATGTTGGTCATCTAAAGATATTGTGCTATTTAGTGAACCTTCTCCTTTGGAGACATCATTTCCTCCTGAATCTGCTCGATTTAAGTTCATTGTCCCTGAGAAGAAGCGTTTTCGTGCACATCTTAATGTATACTCAAAGCCTGCTATTATTGATATCATTCGGGAGGGGTTGTCTTCATCTGATTGGGCTGCCCTTATTGATGGCTGTTTTGGGTCAATTGTGTGTGCTGGTGATCGCCTGTATTTCTATTCACAACTTATCCACTAGATGCTGCTACATGAAGGAGACTAAGAAAAGGAATGAAATGTGGTTTAAAGTTGGACGAAAGTTGTTAAGGTTCTCGCTTACTGAGTTTTGCTGTGTAACCGGGTTGGTTTGGGAAGATAATGGTTCTGATAAGTCTACCTCTCCTCATTTTGATATGGAGGAGTTTTTGGGAGTTTCTGAGTGCACTTTGGATAGTCTTATTGCCATTTTTAAAAAGGAACTAAAGCTGTCTCAAAAGAAACTATCCTTAGCATAACTATTACTGATTTAGGATGTTTTGCTCCCCCAGGGGAAAAACTATCTTGTCCGTCAACAGTATGTTGATCTTGTTTCTGATTTGGTCAGATTATCGTTGTATCTTTTTGGACGTCTTGTCTATTTGGAAACATTGTCTTTTTTTATGAAAGGCATGAGATCAGAACAAGCCAACAGAGGTGAGAGGTTTGGCTACAATGTGTTCGGTTATCCCTTGGCATTTCAGGTAGTTCCCTTCTACTTACTTTTAAGTTCCAATTTTTATTGTGTATGCATATTATTTTTATATTATTGTTCTTTTATTCTATTTTTTGACCTTATTGTTGTTTAGATCTCAGGTTTGGATTTTTAAAGCAATTCCTCAAATTGCTTCGATGACATGTTGTAACTTTGCATTTTGTGAAGGATTACCTTCCTCTATTATTTAGTATAGTGAAAATGTTGATTTCTGCATTAACTATGACAAGTGTGCTGAATTTTTTTCAAAAGATTTGGTAAGCATCCTTTTTCTTCTTGTGTTTTATTATTTTGATATCAGTTCATTGTTCCATTTCCTAACTGTCATTGTGTAATGTTGTTTCTTGCTCTCTTGCTAGGGTGTTACTGTCCACCATATTTATGCCGAGTTTATGAATGGCCCTCAACTCTTGTTTTCTTATGAAGTCTCTAATGACGTCATTGATTCATTGATTCATTTGTTACGTTTGGGATACCCGATCCTTCGCTTGTGGGCTTCAGATCAAGAACCACGCCGTATATTTGCTTAGATCTTACAATGCTCTTTGATATCTCCTGATTGGAACAAATTAAAACAAGTAATTAAAATTCTGAATAGCGACAGTTTCTACAATTAGAAAAATTCCAGCAATTGAGAACTGAGAATTAGCAACAGAAATAACAAAGGTAGCGAGAGAGGAGTCAGGGACTGGGCGCGCGAGGAGGCTGGGCACACAGGCACGTGGCCTCAGGGTGTGCGGGTGCGGGCGCGCGCGGGATCCTCTTCGTTGGAAGCGAGGGTGATGGCGAGCGAGAGCGAGCGCGCAAGGGAGAGTGTGCGGGAGTGTCTGGGCACTGGCGAACACGGAGCACGGAAGAGACCGAGGAGGCTGGAGCGAGGCGCTGGCGAGACAGGGAGCGTCGTGCTCGTTGGGAGCGGATCTCCTCGCGGACGACGCCAAGGGCCTGGTTTCTCGAAAGCGCTGGCTGGGTCGAGTAGGGTGATGGCTGTGATTCCTCGACCTCGACAAAAACCAAGGTGGGGGTTGGGTGATGATGTTGCCGGAAATCCTCAAGAACACAAGAGCAAGATAGTGTTTTGGATTGATAACCGAGAACCCTTTAATCTATAAAGAGGTTCTCAATTCTATTTCAATCTAATTAATTCAAAGTTGCATAACATGAATATATAGAAAACTTATGAAAGATCTAACCAATCCTTCCTTGCAAAGGAAAGGGGTTTGGATAGATTAATTCTATCTAAAGATAAATAAAATAAACATAAGATAAATATTTCCTAATGAGATAGATATTTAATAACTTGGTGGCCAAGGATTATATCTAGAAGAGATATAATTATTTTCCACCTTTATTTATCTAATTGCATGAAATAATAACATAATTAACTAACTTAATTTCGGCCCCTGCACAAGGAGCTACTCGGCCCATGGTGTTGTCGAGTGTCCAAGCTTATGTCGAGTAAGGTTGGCTCATGGTGGGTGCAGACGAGTCTTCATGAGCTCCGTGTGTGGACGCAGGCTCACTTCTTGTGCTGGAGGTGTAACCTTGAGCCAAGTGATCCAGGGTGGCCTGAACCCTTTCTCTAAAGTTCCATGGCGACGGACAGGAAAGGCTTTAGTTGCAGTTTGAATCTTCGTATCCCTTGAACGAGAGATAGGACCATCGAATGGGACCTTCATGTTGTCCTCAATGTCACCAAGAGTCATCGATATTTGAACAGCATCATTCTCCTCCACTTGACTTCGATTTGTGCTCAAATCGTCGTCAGAGTCATCGTCAGGCACGAACAAGGATAGATCGGCGACGTTGAATGTAGAATGGACGTTGTACTTATCGGCAAGGAGATCCAGCTTGTATGCATTAGGACCCATCTTCTGAACCACTTTGAATGGTCCATCTCCCCTGGGGTCCAGCTTAGATTTCCGTTGTTGCGGAAACCTTTCCTTCCTGAGATGCAGCCAGACCAGATCACCAACGTTGAACTGCACATCCTTGCGAGGCTTGTCCTTCGCGGCCTTGTATTGCGCAGTCTTCCTCTCCAGCTGCGCTTTGGTACGCTCATGCAAGCTTTTGATGAAGTCCACTTGCTTAGCTGCATCCACGCTCTCCTTGTCCTTATATGGCCAAGGCATCATGTCCACAGATGTTAAGGGATTTCGGCCATAAACTACTTCGAAGGGGGTCAGCTTTGTTGCAGAGTGCCTAGACCTGTTATATGCAAATTCTACAAATGGTAGGCAGTCTTCCCACCTCCGGAGGTTAGTTCACAGCATGACTCTAAGGAGAGCCCCAAGTGTTCTATTTGTGACCTCAGTTTGGCCATCAGTTTGTGGGTGACAAGAAGTAGAAAATAGCAATTTTGTACCCAATTTAGACCATAGAGTTTTCCAAAAAGAGCTTAAGAATTTAGGATCACGGTCAGAAACTATAGATAATGGCAATCCATGTAAGCGAACAACATCTTTGAAGAATAAATTAGCAACATGAATAGCATCATCTGTTTTATGGCATGGAATAAAATGAGTCATTTTGGAAAATCTGTCTACAACAACAAATATGGAATCATGACCCTTAGAAGTTCTAGGCAATCCTACAATACAATCCATGGAAACATCTTCCCAGGGTGCATTAGCAATAGGCAAAGGTTGGTATAGACCATTAGCATTAGATTTCGATTTGGCTTTAGCACATATAACACAACTTTTGACAAATCTCAACACATAATTAGACATTTTAGGCCAAAAGTAATGTTCCTTAAGTCCAGCTAAGGTTTTTTCGAAACCACCATGTCCTCTAGATTCATGAATTTCTTGAGTTAACAATCGGCGAATAGAAGAAGATGGGATACAAAGCTTGCCCATCTTAAACAAATAACCATTATCAAGAAAATATGAATCAACTTCACCTTTAGACACACATTGAGCATATATAGTTTTAAAGAAACCATCAGAAGCATACAGGTCCTTTATCATAGCAAAACCCAAAACATGTGCATCTATATGGTTTAAGAGGACATACCTGCGTGATAGCGCGTCAGCTACCACATTATATTTTCCCTTCTTGTGGTGAACCACATAGGAAAAGGTCTCTATAAACTCTACCCATCGAGCAAGTCGCTTGCTGAGCACTGCTTGTCCTTTGAGATACTTTAGAGCTTCATGATCCGAATGAATCACAAACTCCTTAGGCCAGAGGTAATGTTGTCAAGTCTGTAAGCAGCGAACCAGTGCAAATAGCTCCTTGTCATAGGTAGAATAGTTGAGCTCAGCAGAGCCCAACTTTTCGCTGAAGTAGGCGATGGGACGCTTGTTCTGCAGCAGGACCCTTCCAATGCCAGTGCCAGACGCGTCACACTCGAGCTCAAAAGGTTGAGCAAAGTCAGGTAACTGCAGCACTGGAGCGTGTGTCAGGCGATCCTTGAGGGCGTCGAAAGCCTTTTGATGTGAGTCAGTCTAGCGAAATGTCACATCTTTCTTTGTCAGCTCATGTAAGGGGGCGGCAATCAGGCTGAAGTCTTTGACAAAGCGTCGATAGAAACCAGCAAGGCCCAAGAATGATCGGACATGAGTAGGTGTGTTCGGTCTGGCCCACTCCTGAATAGCACGAATCTTCTCCTCATCCACCTTTAATCCAGATGCAGTCACTACAAAACCAAGAAAAATGGTAGACTCGGATGCAAAAGAACACTTCTTTAAATTGGCATTTAATTTTTCTTTCCTGAGACAATCAAAAACCAATTTTAAGTGACTTAAGTGATCATGCATATTCTTACTATAGATTAAGATATCGTCAAAATAGACAACGACAAATTTTCCTAAGTGTCTTCTAAGCACACGGTTCATAAGCCTCATAAAAGTAGAAGGTGCATTTGTCAAACCAAAAGGCATTACTAACCATTCATATAAGCCATACTTAGTTTTAAAAGCCGTTTTCCATTCATCTCCCTATTTCATCCTAATTTGATGATATCCACTTCTAAGGTCAATTTTAAAAAAAAATAGCAGCACCATGAAGTTCATCAAGCATATCATCTAAACGAGGAATAGGGTGGCGATACTTAACCGTTATTTGGTTGATTGCGCGACAATCAACACACATGCGCCAGGAGCCATCCTTCTTAGGAACCAAAATAACAGGCACGACACAAGGAGACATGCTTTCTCGAACAAAGCCCTTATCCATCAATTCTGTGACTTGGCGTTGCAGCTCCTTTGTTTCCTCGGGACTAGCTCTATAAGCGGCGCGATTAGGCAAGGCTGCCCCAGGCACAAAGTCAATCTGGTGTTCAATACCTCTAATAGGAGGCAAGCCTTGTGGTAGTTCAGTTGGAAGCACATCTAGATAATCCTGCAGAAGTGCAGCAATGGGTGCAGGAATATGACTCAATTCAACATTAAGTAATACTTGTTTCATTACTAGAAGAATATGAGGTCGATGAGCATTCCATGTGATGGTCCCTTTCTGAGGTTGCGAGACCAATGATCGACGTTCTACAAAGCCCTTAAGTGATGCAGAAGAGGGCTGAGTCGACGTCGAGTGGGGAGGAGGAGGCGCCAAGGGGGCTGCAGGTGCGGCTGGAGTGGCCGCGGGCGCTGCTGGTGGGGCCGCGGGCGCGGCAGCAGTGGCAGCGGGTGCGGCCTGTTTGGCCGAGCTCCCTTTGAGCGTTTCCATCCTTTCAGCTTCTCTTTGGGCGTCCTGTTGTTGCTTCTTGCGAACCTGGTCCTTCAGAATAGTGTGTGGCGAAAGGGGTAGGAGAGTAACTCTCCTCCCGTCATAGGTGAAAGCATATGTATTTGCACGACCATCATGAAGAACAGAACGATCATATAACCAAGGACGTCCTAATAATATATGACTACAATCCATGCGAGCAACATCACATAATATTTTATCATGATATGTTCCAATAGAAAGGGAAACTAAACATTGTTTGGTGACCAATATATCAGAACCATCATCAGTAATGCCATTTAAACCATAGTGAGTAGCTCTAGGAGTAGTAGTTAAATGGAGGAAATCCACTACCTTTTCGCTGATGAGATTGCAGCAACTCCCACCATCGATGATAAGGCTTAAGGTAGCCTCGCGAACTAAGCATCTAGCGTGGAATATGTTCTCCCTTTGATCAGCCATGGGAGATTCCTGAATGTGTAGGACCCGTCGATTGATAATGCAGAGCAAGTTGTCGTACTATGAAGTATCGATCTCCTCAATAGGCTCAGACGACTGGTCCTTCTCCACTTCACTCGAAATTACATGGTCCTCAACAGACTCCTCCTCATAGTAATGGTCTCCTAAATCATTGAGAAGAACCTTCCTTTTCTGAGGGCAATTGCGAGAGACATGCCCAGAACCACCACAAGTGAAGCAGCTGATATCTTTATTATGATCTGTAGAGGGTGCATCAACTCTTCTAGTTTCAACCTGATAACCCTGTTGTGGTGAGTTGGAAACTCCCTTTTGCTGCATAGAAGGGTTAGAAGTAGAAGGTTTAGATTGACTAGAAGGGTTAAAGGGAACAAACCTGCGACCTTGAGAGGTTTGGTCAAATCGATTCCTCTGTTGCCGAAGCTGCTGCTGCTGTTGTTCATACAGAAGCTGTGCTTTATGAGTCAAAGTGTTAATATCTCTAATGGAATGGATAGATAAAGGATTTTTGATAGAAATATTAAGACCAGCAAGAAATTGAGTACACAAAGCACGTTCAGTAAGATAAACATTAGCCTGATGGGAGAGTCGTTCCAACTCATCCCTGTAGTCATTGGGAGAGCGAGTTCCTTGGCGGCAGGTCGCTAGTTGCATTCTCATGGACTCCGTGTATTCCTCAGGCACATGTCTCTTCTTCAGGAGAAAGCGAAGTTGTGGCCAAGTTTCAACAGGTTGCTTGTCCTGACGACGGCGCATCTCACGAGTGCGGAACCACCAGGTGCGAGCTTTACCTACTAAATGCAATATAACAACTTCCAACTTCTCCGTTTCCTCATAGCATAAATGTTCAAGCATATAGTCAGTATGATTTTCCCAAACAAGATAAGCTTCAGGATCAGTGTTACCATCAAAGGTTTCTAATTTAAGCTTAACATCTCGTCTCTGTATAGCTTGAGCATTATCAAATCTAGGATGACCAAAATTAGGAGGGGGTAAATCATCAAAGTTAGGATTTACCTCATGGTAAGCATCCTCTAAATGCGGCGTCTCATAGAGATCATTATTGATGCGGCTGTCATCCCAGTTAACACGGCCATGCAGCGGTTGCTGGTGACGCTGATTGAACCTCCCTTGCTGTTGATGCCGAGGTGGTGTGTACTCACGACGATCTTGGTTGCCATTGAAGCCCGCTAGATGATCGTTGTCATTCTCTCCAGTGAATGGGTTAGGAGTAGCAGACTTAAGCGGCAAATATAATTGACCAGAAGGGGGAGGTTTAGCAGCATAAGAAGTGTTACCTGCAGGGGGCAGATTACCTGAACGTGGAGTAGGGTCGATTGGAGGTGTAGGGCCGGCAGGAGGCGGCATACCACCTTGGGGTGTAGAACCAGAAGCCTCTTGTTGTTTCCTCTCCTCTAGGTGTCGCAAAACACCATTTATAGACCGAGTAGTAACCAGGTTAGCTTGTTGGGTTAGTTGATCATGGAAGCGCTTGTTCCAATGCTCCTCAACAGCTTCGAGCTCTTTCCTATGTTCCTCCTTAGTAGCTTCGAGTTCCTTCCTATGTTCATCCCTAGAAGCTTTAGTAGCGACCTGAATAATACGGTCCAAGGCCTCATCAAAAATAGGGATAAGGGTAGTAGGGGAAGTTCCTTCGGCTGCCATGTTCCTACAATATCAGAAGAGCAACAAGTAACCGAAGCAAAGACCAGAAACCAAGTAATGCAAGCTCTAGTGATTCCTATGAGTGATTCACGTTTTTAGATATCAAAGAGCGAGAAAACAAGGCACAATATTCAAGCAATTCCCCTGGACACAGAATTTTGCAATATTGAAGACAGCAAGTAATAATCAAAATTGCAATTTAAATCAACCACAAGTCGGATATCAAGGATAGCAAGTATAAACAAGCGGCTTAAATGTGGAAGAATAAGAGCTACAATGTGATGCTTGAATAATAAGAAGGTGTAATAATCGACAATAGCAATCACAAGGGCAATCAAGTGCACACACTCCGTCAACTATTATTTGACGGTTGCAACACGGTTCAGAGAAAGAGGGGTGTGACCAAGGCTCTAGTGTCGGCACAGCACAAAATCACACAAGTGGGGTTCTTTTGTAATGCTTAAAACCGTTTAGATCATCTAACATGTAGCAATCAAAGAACTAACAAGGAAGAGTTACTAACTCAACAATGTAATGAAAGAATGCTCTTTTTTTTTAACTAAGAACTAGCTGTTGTAAAGGGAAGGCAGCAACCGAAAATTAAGAGCAAGAAAAAAAAATAAAAAATAATAAGCTACGATGATCCAAAAGTAAGCAAAAATAAAGAAAATAGGGAAAAATAGGCTAAAAACTGGAAAAATTAGGGTTCTTTAGTGGTGCAAGTTCATATAATGCTTTTAATCCAAGAATCACAGTCATAGGCGTGATATGTAGCAACTAGGAATAAAAGATCACAACTTGCAGTCAAGAACTCAATATCTTCGAAATTAAAGATCCAAACAAAGAATAACAAAAAATAAAGTGCCAATTTTGATGGGTGAATAATAAAGATTCAACTTTTATGCAGCGGATATGGTGAAAAATAGGCACGAAAAATAAATCACTCAAATAAGAAATCAAGAGAGTAAAGAACTTGCATTAACCTGAAATCTAATACCACTTGTTACGTTTGGGATACCCGATCCTTCGCCTGTGGGCTTCAGATCAAGAACCACGCCGTATATTTGCTTAGATCTTGCAATGCTCTTTGATATCTCCTGATTGGAACAAATTAAAACAAGTAATTAAAATTCTGAATAGCGACAGTTTCTACACTTAGAAAAATTCCAGCAATTGAGAACTGAGAATTAGCAACAGAAATAACAAAGGTAGCGAGAGAGGAGTCAGGGACTGGGCGCGCGAGGAGGTTGGGCACACAGGCACGTGGCCTCAGGGTGTGCGGGTGCGGGCGCGCGCGGGATCCTCTTCGCTGGAAGCGAGGGTGACAGCGAGCGAGAGAGAGCGCACAAGGGAGAGTGCGCGGGAGTGTCTGGGCACTGGCGAACACGGAGCACGGAAGAGACCGAGGAGGCTGGAGCGAGGCGCTGGCGAGACAGGGAGCGTCGTGCTCGCTGGGAGCGGATCTCCTCGCGAACGACGCCAAGGGCCTGGTTTCTCGGAAGCGCTGGCTGGGTCGAGTAGGGTGATGGCTGTGATTCCTCAACCTCGACAAGAACCAAGGTGGGGGTTGGGTGATGATGTTGCCGGAAATCCTCAAGAACACAGGAGCAAGATAGTGTTTTGGATTGATAACCGAGAACCCTTTAATCCATAAAGGGGTTCTCAATTCTATTTCAATCTAATTAATTCAAAGTTGCATAACATGAATATATAGAAAACTTATGAAAGATCTAACCAATCCTTCCTTGCAAAGGAAAGGGGTTTGGATAGATTAATTCTATCTAAAGATAAATAAAATAAACATAAGATAAATATTTCCTAATGAGATAGATATTTAATAACTTGGTGGCCAAGGATTATATCTAGAAGAGATATAATTAGTTTCCACCTTTATTTATCTAATTGCATGAAATAATAACATAATTAACTAACTTAATTTCGGCCCCTGCACAAGGAGCTACTCGGCCCATGGTGTTGTCGAGTGTCCAAGCTTATGTCGAGTAAGTTTGGCTCATGGTGGGTGCAGACGAGTCTTCATGAGCTCTGTGTGTGGACGCAGGCTCACTTCTTGTGCTGGCGGTGTAACCTTGAGCCAAGTGATCCAGGGTGGCCTGAACCCTTGCTCTAAAGTTCCATGGTGACGGACAGGAAAGGCTATAGTTGCAGTTTGAATCTTCTTATCCCTTGAACGAGTGATAGGACCATCGAATGGGACCTTCATGCTATCCTCAATGTCACCAGGAGTCATCGATATTTGAACGGCATCATACTTCCTATAATAATTTTATTTATCTCTGGTTTTATTTTTATATTTTTTTTGTGTTTGTACGCGTTATGGGATGATTTATGGGTTTACTGCTGACATGAACAAGTCGTTTTTCACTGAGTTGGTGGGGAAGGGCTGCTGGCTTCTTGATGTTGTAAGTTCATATTTGTGTTATTTGGTCATATGTACATGTGTTTTTCTTGTTGATTACAGTTGGTGACAGTAGTGTGGTGACCGTTAGGAATTATTCTTTTTCTTTTCATAGCATATTGATGAATCACTTTATCATTTGAGAAAGCGCCTTCACGACTTTCCCGATCAACATTCAAGCAGTCTTATATTAGACACCATTTTTATTACCAAGATTGGGGTGTACGATCCTGATTTAATTACAAATCGCCCTACAATTGATGAGTCTTTCTACAAGTATTTCATTGGTCTCTCTCCTCCTTGTGGGAAGCCTTGGGAAGGTGTCAAGAAGGTCTACACCCCTTTTAATATTGAAAACAAGCATTTGGTTGCACTTGAGATTCAGTTGGATTCGAAGCTTATTATTGTGTATGACTCCCAGTGTAATTACTACAAAGAGGAAGTTATAGCTCAGAAGCTTGTTCAAACTTGCTAAATGCTTCCTATTATAATGATGAAGAGTGGTTTGTTTTCTAATGTTGATGACACTCCCTTTGTTGTTGAGAGAGTATCGGGTTTGAAACAAAATGACGAAGGGTACCTTCTGTTTGCCATCTTTTTATTTTATTTATTTATTTTCTGTTTCATTAGATTACATGATACGGGGTTAGCCGTGTGATGGTCCGATCTTCGACAACAAGCAAGAACTAAACAAGAACTAATGAAGACAGCAAGATTCTCGACCAAGAAAGGCAAGAATCGACCAAGACTCAAACAAGAATTCAAGAAACGCAGCAAGATCTTCAAGAACTCGATCAAGAATTGATCAAGAACTCCAAGAACGAATCAAGACTTAATAAAGACTGATAAAGACTCGAAATTGAAAAAAGAATTGAAAGACACGACCTAATAAAGACTGAGTCGATCTATATAGAACAAGATAAAGACCCCAGGCTTCCGTAGAAGGTAGGAACCAATACCAATGACTATATAACCCGCCTCTGCAACCCTACACAACTAAGCGGACAACTTTGAAGCACAACGAGGGGGCTTGTGGATACTAGGATCACCAAGTCTTGCGAAGTTGATGAACACAAAGCAAACCAAGCTAAAACAAACCAATTCGATGATCAACGAGCACAACTCTAGTTGGATCAACAAGACACTCCATGTGTTTCACACAATTTGAGAGATCTAAATTCTATTCATTATGTTCTTACTGAATACAAAGGGGGAATCGGCTTATATAGACCTCTAAGGCTGATGGGCCGATTTATCTAAAGGAATTAATAAAACTAATAACTTGAGAAATTAATAAAATAACATCTAAAGTTTCCTAAAATAACTTAAGTAAAATTAATACTAAAAATAGTAATGTAAGCAGCTGATTTTCGTTCCAAATAGTACAGCTTGCAAATATGTTGATTTTCGACCAAACTATAGGATGAATCTGGAAAAACCTTCAACGGAAAAATTGTAGATCTCTTCGTCCTCGTTCCGACAAGCTATGGCACACCTCAATCCGATAAATATTGAATCCGTACGACCCATTTTACAGAGATGTCGAAAAGCTGTCAAAAGTCTGAACGAGTGTAAAACGCCAAGCTTCCACCTTTGGACCTTCTCCCATGGCGGAGCCTTCTTCTTCCTTTTGAGGAAGACATCATCCGAAGGTGTCTTGGATGGTCCCGCATCAATCTCCCTTTCTTGAAAATGATTCGTCCTCGAATCCAAGGTCGCATTTGATTCCGCAAAGGCATCCACACGAGCTCCTGGATCGAAAACCTCATGTCCATGGAAACTCATCGCAAGACCAATTGTTGTAGGGATTGACCACTCCTTGATGGTTATTGTCTCAGCTTCATCTAAAACATCAAGAAAAGAAATTTGATTAGTGCGCAATTCAGATTTCATATTAATGTCATGATGTGCTAACGTAATATGCACGTGAGCTTGGTCATTAATCCCTAAGTTTTCATCCAATGCTAGCAAGTTTTCTTCCTTTTTCAAGGCTGAATTTTCAATTAATTCAAGGCTAGCACTAGTAGAAGAATTTGCACCATCAATGATCATATTAGAAACATTGCCTTTGTCTAAGCATTTACGATGACATAAATCTTCTCTTTGATTATCATCACAAGGTGTAGGTTGAAGATTTAAATCAATCAAATAATCATCATGCTCATATTCAATGCAATCATTATGGTTATAGGCAAGTAAATTAAGATCTTGATCATTATTATCAACATGCTCTACATTTTCAGCAATAAGAGAATTATCTATGCTAGAAGAAACATTATATTGGTTAACAATAGGATGAGTTTCTTCCCTTTCAATTGGTGGCACTGCAACTCTAAGTGGTACTCCTTGTCCGAACACCGTATTAGAGCCAAATCGCCGAAGCTCATATGTCGTAAAGCTTTTATCCAACTTAACCAAGTCTTCATTGGTCACCAAATTCTCTTGGATCTTAGCTAACTTCTCCATGACGGTACTGAACCAGTCATTGCCCTGACTATTAGACATTGCAAATAAAGACAAACAAAGAACTATGTAAGGGTTAGTTAAAATATAAACAACCTCACAATGTGTTTCGCTCACACTCCCTCTCTAATTGATATGTCACGCTTGTTGGGGCAATCCGCTTTGGGCAAATCAACACTCAAGCAAAAACCTAACAATCAAAGTATATATGAGAGAATATGAAGGAGAAACAACACAAAGAGATCTCGGCAAAGAACTGCAGAGAACTCGACACAAGCAATACTACTCGATTCAAGCTAAAAAACACTCGATATAGCAAGAATCAACTCGAAATAGGCAAAGGAATACTTGAAAGTGGGAGGAGAGTACTCGACACCAACAAGTAACACACAACAGCACTCGAAACTGGACAGAAGTGCTCGACGGAATAAGGAGAGAACTCGACAGAACCTGGCACTCGAGCTGCACTCGAGCGGCACTCGACCAGAGCAAACGGAACTCGACCAGCACAAAAGGCACTCGACCAGAAGAGAAAAGTGCTCGACACAGCCTCAAATAACTCGACAAGAAGCTGTAAACAAAAGAAAACTAAGAAAGTATGGAAATTTACCTCTTTTGATTGAAAACCTTTAAGTTAGGAAGTTGTAGTTGCAAGGTAGGATTTCAATTTTTGTGGAGGTATGTGTTTGGGATAGGGTTGTCGACTAAGGGCTGTAGAAATCACCAAATTATGGTCCTTGGAGCTTTCTTGCACTAGATCAAACAAACTCTTTCCCTTTTTTTTTTACTTACTTTTTCCCCTAGTGAATTTTATCCTCCTAGATCCAAGTTCAATATTTTTTTTTTTAATTTTCGAAACTGATTTTTTTTATTTTTTTTTATAAAACTAATGCAAGAAAGACTCTAAGATAGAGAGGACTCGAAATTCTGAGAAATAATGGTGAAAAGATAAAATTTCTAGCCCTAAAGATAAATAAATAGACAACCTTTGGATAAAATAGGAAAGTGGATATATCTTAGCCTTTTTAGATAGTTGATAGATATAATAGAATTAAATCTAACAACTTTAAATCTGATTTTTATCAGGCAATAGATAAATGGAATTAGATATAAGATAAATCAAAATTCCCAAAGATAGAAAAGATAACAAACTAGGGTTTGTCTTGTGTGTGGAGGACTGATTTCGGCCAAGAGGAAACTATGGGGACATGTGATGCCGTCGGCTATGTGTTCACAAGGGGGTTGTGCACACGATGGTCGACTCCACGGTCTCGGCTAGGCTTTGTGTTTGGGCTAAGCAACCACAACAATCACAAACAAGAAAGGTCAGTGCAAGAATCAAATAAAGAATTCAAGAAGTAAATAACCAAAACAAAAAAAGACTCTATTTTTGTGGTTTTTGTGTTTATAGAAAGAAAAGACTCAATCTTGATGTCGGAAACCAAAGCTCTGATGCCAATTTGATACGGGGTTAGTCGTGTGATGGTTCGATCTTCGACAACAAGCAAGAACTAAACAAGAACTAATAAAGACAGCAAGATTCTCGACCAAGAAAGGCAAGAATCGACCAAGACTCAAACAAGAATTCAAGAAACGCAGCAAGATCTTCAAGAACTCGATCAAGAATTGATCAAGAACTCCAAGAACGAATCAAGACTTAATAAAGACTGATAAAGACTCGAAATTGAAACAAGAATTGAAAGACACGACCTGATAAGGACTGAGTCGATCTATATAGAACAAGATAAAGACCCCAGGCTTCCGTAGAAGTTAGAAACCAATACCAATGACTATATAACCCGCATCTGCAACCCTACACAACCAAGCGGACAACTTTGAGGCACAAGGAGGGGGCTTGTGGATACTAGGATCACCAAGTCTTACGAAGTTGATGAACACAAAGCAAACCAAGCTAAAACAAACCAATTCGATGATCAACGAGCACAACTCTAGTTGGATCAACAAGACACTCCATGTGTTTCACACAATTTGAGAGATCTAAATTCTATTCATTATGTTCTTACTGAATACAAAGGGGGAATCGGCTTATATAGACCTCTAAGGCTGATGGGCCGATTTATCTAAAGGAATTAATAAAACTAATAACTTGAGAAATTAATAAAATAACATCTAAAGTTTCCTAAAATAACTTAAGTAAAATTAATACTAAAAATAGTAATGTAAGCATCTGATTTTCGTTCCAAATAATACAGCTTGCAAATATGTTGATTTTCGACCAAACTCTAGGACGAATCTGGAAAAACCTTTAGCAGCAAAGTTGTAGATCTCTTCGTCCTCGTTCCGACAAGGTATGACACGCCTCAATCCGATAAGTATTGAATCCGTACGACCCATTTTACAGAGACGTCGAAAAGCTGTCAAAAGTCTGAACGAGTGTAAAACGCCAAGCTTCCACCTTTGGACCTTCTCCCATGGTGGAGCCTTCTTCTTCCTTTTGAGGAAGACATCATCCGAAGGTGTCTTGGATGGTCCCGCATCATTACATCTGCTCACTTTTTCTTTGTGTGTTTATTATGTAGGGGTAGCTGTGGGGTTTACACCATAAAGCACATTGAGCACCTTGTATTTGATCGTGACATGGATCTTACCAATGACGACTATGTTCAGGCCTATCGTGAGAGGATTGCATCTGATCTCTTCGTCAAGCAATGGACATTTGTTTAGTTTATCACATAAGTTTATGTAGTTGGGACAATGTAGCTTTGAAATTTCTAAATACATTTACTTATCTAATTATGGGATATTTAGTTGATGTAAGTTGGATGGTGACACTTTGAAATACTTTAACCAAGTTAGTTGTATTTTGAAATGAATGTTTTCATATTAATATCTATGTTCCTTTTAATCATTTTATGTATTATGCATTTTATATTTGTTAAGTCTCCATAATTTCAATTCACTTTCAAAGTTTGATGATTTCTGGTGACAGGCTCACTGTTTTTACCCTGGTGACACTGCTGATGACATTGTTTTTCGGCGTGCTAGTGGTTGCCTTTGGTGATAGAAGATGCATCTCTAATAATTGAACTGTTTTGATGCCATGTATTTAAAATTACATGGTATTTTGCTTAGCATTACCCCCGCTAGTGTTTGGTGCCACTAACCATTCTGATGACAGAATTTTTGACACTGTTTTCAGTGTATTGACACCATTTTCCCCACTTTTTTTTATTTTTTATTTTTATTTTTTATGTTTTAAACCACATGTAGCTTTGCTTAGCATTATCCCCTTTATGGTATTTGCTTCCCTTGTCCTAGGGTTGTTCTTTTGGTGACACCATTACTTGTGGTGACACCATCCATTCTGATGACAGTATTTTTGAAACTGTTTTCATTGTGGTGACACCATTTTCGCCACTGTTTTTTTATTATTGTAAACCACATGTAGCTTTGTTTAGCATTATCCCCTTATGGGTATTTTCTTCCATTGTCCTAGGGTTGTTCTTTTGGTGACACCATTACTTTGGTGACATACCACATGCCCTTCTGGTGACAGACTCCTTTACACTTTTTAATTGTGGTGACAGAGCTTGTGATTACACCTTAAGTGCTTTGTTGGCAGATTATATGTCCTGAACAACACTTGAATCAATTTGTTTCATTTTGAACATAAACTAAAAGCTGGTGATAGTTTATATAAAAGCTGGTGACATTGTAAGAAACTGGTTACAGCTAAGATTCTATTCAATATAAGAAGAACAAAAACATAAAATGTACTAAAACTCAATGTAGCATAAACTGTCTAGCTGGTCTGATGACTCTTTAATCCTTTTCCTCTATATTCTCCAACTGAAGGCTTCCTTTTTTTTTTTAGGTCGGCCGTATCTTTTACGCACCAATGGTTGGTGACATCTCTGCTGTTTGATGTCATCTGGCACAATCCACTCTGCTTCATGTAACATTGGATATATTGTCTCTTGATAAGCCAAGGTCCAAGCTTCATTTTGTGTAATAAGTGCTAATATACCTCAAAACAGCTAGTTTTTTTCTCTCTCCGATGACAGCAAGCGCGATTACACCTTATGCAGTCTACATCACCATTCTGCACACAGAAGTTGTCTTCCATCACATATGTATCCTTGAAATAGCTGCCAGCATGTAAAACCAATTTATTTCATCATTCATAGAGTGTGTAAACTGATCTTCAATGATTTCCTTTACAACAGTAGCATATAAAGGCAATGTCCAATTTACTTCCTTCACTTCACTAATTTGAAAGAAACTCCTCAAATCACTGTCATTCTCAATCAAAAAAGGCTCCATAGTTTTCTTGAAAGGATGCAAATGACTGAATTGAAGATTAGGAGCCAAACTGTCACTGTTGACGAATCTGTTGATTATCTCAGTCTTCATCTCATACATACTCATAGGCTGATTGATGATAATCACTTTTGATGACACATCCCCAACAAACACTAAATCATCTTCTTTCATTTTCCATTCTCCTCTAAATTTTACTGTTAGCATATTGACATCCATTATACCTGTTCCCTGGTGACATCTCTTAAGTTTAATACATATAATCTGATGGAACAATTTGAATCAAACTCAGATACTGTGATGACAGACATCCAATTTTATTCAAACACATCTATCAAAATCAAATTGGATTTAGCTACTGTGATGACAAACATCCAATTTTATTCAAACTGAGATCAAAATCAAACTCATATACTATGATGACAGGCATCCAATTTTATTCAAACGGAGATCAAAATCAAACTCAGATACTGTGATGACATGCATCCAATTTTATTCAAACACAGCTATCATAATCAAATTGCATTTAGCTATTGTGATGACAAGCATCCAATTTTATTCAAATTGAGATCAAAATCAAATTTAGCTACTGTGATGACAGGCATCCAATTTTATTCAAACACATCTATCATAATCAAATTGGATTTAGCTACTGTGATGACAAGCATCCAATTTTATTCAAACTGAGATCAAAATCAAACTCATATATTATGATGACAGACATCCAATTTTATTCAAACATAGCTATCATAATCAAATTGCATTTAGCTACTGTGATGACATGCATCCAATTTTATTCAAACTGAGATCAAAATCAAATTTAGCTACTGTGATAGACATCCAATTTTATTCAAACACATCTATCATAATCAAATTGGATTTAGCTACTGTGATGATAGGCATCCAATGTTATTCAAACACATATATCATAATGTCAAAAACAGAATTCGGGATTACAGTACAACAATCACCAAATTGGCTACTGAGATGAAAATCATCAACTGAGATCAAAATCAATGACAATATTCACGTCTCAAACAACAAACGAGCACAAATTCGATATTTACCTCTTTTGAAATCTGAATTCGGGATTACAGTGCTATAACCGGGCACAAATTCGTTCAGGTTTAATGACTGATGGCGAAATCGACGATGCTTGATGAAGAAATTGGCGTTCCTTCGTCACGCAGAGATCGAAATCTCCGAAATCAGGGAGATCCGGGAGGCCTGGTGTTGCTCGTCGTTCCGTGAATCAGAAGAAATGGGGATGCCTGGTGCAATAGGAAAAAGAAGGGTATTGAAGCTAGGGGTAAAAATGTCAATTTAGGACATTTTGCAAAAGCCATTATGAAGATGGACATTTTGCAAAACAGCCCCCATATTTTGGACAGTTACCAAAAAAATCCTAGTTATATTAGATTGAATTCAGTGTTTTGAATTAAGCCCAATGATTAGTAAAATTAAAGAAAAAAGAGAATTAAAAGAAAAAGAAGAATAAAGGAGAATTAAAGAAAATAAAAAAATGGCAAAAAAAATATGATTGGTTAAGACTCCTAAAATGCCTCTAAGATTGACATGTCATCCTAAACTCTTCTAAATTAAGAGTTTATATATAGAATATAGATATAAATGGTTAGTAAAATTAAAGAAAAAAGAGAATTAAAAGAAAAAGAAGAATAAAGGAGAATTAAAGAAAATAAAAAAAATGGCAAAAAAAAAAGATTGGTTAAGACTCCTAAATGCCCCTAAGATTGACATGTCATCCTAAACTCTTCTAAATTAAGAGTTTATATAGATATATAGATAGATATATAGATAGATATAGATATAGATGGTTAGTAAAATTAAAGAAAAAAGAGAATTAAAAGAAAAAGAAGAAAAAAGGAGAATTAAATAAAAAAAAATGGCATAAAAATATATGATTGGTTAAGACACTTAAAATGCCTGTAAGATTGATATGTCATCCTAAACTCTTCTAAATTAAGAGTTTATATAGATTATATAGATAGATGATTAGTAAAATTAAAGAAAAAAGAGAATTAAAAGAAAAAGAAGAATAAAGGAGAATTAAAGAAAATAAGAAAATGGCAAAAAAAATATAATTGGTTAAGACTCTTAAAATGCCTCTAAGATTGACATGTCATCCTAAACTCTTCTAAATTAAGAGTTTATATATAGAATATAGATATAAATGGTTAGTAAAATTAAAGAATAGAGAGAATTAAAAGAAAAAAAAAAGAAAAAAGGAGAATTAAAGAAAATAAAAAAATGGCAAAAAAAATGATTGGTTAAGTCTCCAAAAATTCCTCTAAGATTGACATGTCATCCTAAACTCTAAGATTGACATATCATCCTAAACTCTTCTAAATTAAGAGTTTATATATATAGATATAGATATAGATGGTTAGTAAAATTAAAGAAAAAAAAGAATTAAAAGAAAAAAAGGAGAATTAAAGAAAAAAAAAAGGCAAAAAAATGTATGATTGGTTAAGACTCCTAAAATGCCTCTTAGATTGACATGTCACCCTAAACTCTTCTAAATTAAGAGTTTATATAGATATAGATATAGATATAGATATAGATTTGTGGTGATATAAACACATAATAGTAAGAGTTTGAGTTATTTTTGTCACTTTGTAAAGTTCATGATGCTACTTGCATACCCTACCAAATTTTGGGTTATTTGAATTAGTTTTATTTTTTATATAAAACAAAAAAATGGTGAAGTGAACCCTTTGTTTGGTTCAATATTATTTATTTTGAACCCCGGTTCTTTTGGAGGATAATTAGTTCAGCCGGACGAGTCTCATCTCCAATGGATCCCGCTCGTCTCCGGCCCTTTTCGTCTCTCCTTCATCTTATCCCTCGCACCGGCGCAGTTTCTGGTTGGCCTCCCGCCCAAACCATCGGCGCCGATGCACACTTCGCCGAGGCCATGGTTGCGCCCTCTCTACGACTCTACCCTCGGCGACTATTTGACCGGCTCTCGCTCCAACCATCACTGCCCAGTGCCCACGCCACCGCCTTTCCCACTCTCTCCTCTTCCATCGACCCCTTCGAAGGTAACACGCATTTATTCTGAAACCGGAAATTGAATTTTTGCTTTCCTATGTTTCCTTGCACAATTGAACGTATTAGACATAGGTATTTTTGGTGTAGTATATGTATGTGTTAGGAAATCAAATTTATTTGCTTAATAAGTTTTAATTCTCGTTTCCTTCTGAACCTGGGAGTGCAATTGAGTGATTTGGGAGTCTGTATTGGGTAAACAACTTGCAATCCCGTTTGTTGTGTTGTGAATTTCAGATATCTTGCAGATACATGTCTAGAAGGATTATTTTGATTATAAAATTATATCTTTATCGGCAGCTATTGATCACAAAAGTTTGGCTAGACTCCATTGTCCATATATAGACAATGGAGTGCTGCTGTTTTTGTCAACCACTATATTCTCTCGTGGACCAAGATTAACATTGATGGCCACTTTGTGACTTCTTGTATGTTTTACTGTTGATTTTTTTTCTTTATTCTGTACTTAGTGGCTTGATCTTGTTTTAATTAATTTATTTGTGACTGGTTTTTTCTCAGGGTTTGATGATTATTAATCGGCTCAGCTGAAAAGATGAGGATTTTTTGCGCAGGAAGAAGCTCTTTGTATTTGTTCTGCTGTTTGTTTGGATGGATAGATATGAAATTTACAATGGTACTACAGCATTGTTTGTGGGGGGATATGCCACATATCCTTGACTTCTGCCACTCATCTGCCCCTTTTTCTCTTGCATTGTCTCATCTGGAATTAGGATATTAGTTGATCTTCTGGTTTCTTTATTTAGATATCTCTGAACCATTTTGTTTGGAAGAATTATTTAAGTTGATGTTCTGGTTCACTGGTTTTCTCTAAGAATTGTTCTGCAGTCTTTTCTGCTGTGTGCTTTCAATTGCAATGAAGAAGCACGTGACCCGTAGAACTTGATTTTCTGCTGCGTTGTGCTGGAAGCTCTGTATTGGTGTTCCTTATCATTGTTATGATGAGGAAAGATGGTGGTTGGCAAGACATTTGGCCGGTCTTAGTCCTCCATTTCTTTTGTTAAGCGGCGATATATTTGACAGATGGTAGGTAAATGCAACTTGAGGGGTGTATCTAGCATATGATATTATAATTATAATTTATACTACATTTTACTGATTTTTATTTGATCTCTACTTAAGAGTTAATTTGAGCATTTTTTTTATAATGCTTCTGCAGTACCTTGCATAATGTCGGAACAGGAGTCGTTACTCATATTTGAAATAGGTTACAGGCGAACTGGCAAGCTTCTACAATGACAAAATTGAACCACCTACTTGTTTAAATCACCTGACGTATTTGTATTACTCATTGGAACCACTGTTGTGAACATTGATTGCTATTGTACATAGAACATATTTTCCGGTGAGTTGCAAGGATGTGTTCTGATTTTAAGTACCCTGGCATTTTTTATTGTTTCATCGCTCTAGTGGCAAAAAGTTGGAGCATATACTCAGGAGAGAGAACCCATGAAAGTTTTAAGCTGTTCAAGGATCTGTCTCTGAATACTCTATGGGGTCTAGAAACATGTGAAGTTTATACTTTACAAGGATGACCTAATAAAAATTGTGTAAGAAAACTGACAATGAAGTCTGATAGAGCATAAGCCTCTGAAGAATGTTCTGTTCTGTTTCCTTTCTGTATCTCTTATGAATAGAAATACAAAATACAATATTGTTTGAGCTTTACTTATGTCAAAATGCAAGAATTTGATTTGTTTACCCCACTTGATGATTCAGTTTTGACATTTAGGATGCTTATCTTTACATTATTTGTCAAGATTATTAATCTGAAACATGAATTTATACTCTGATCTCCCAGCTTCATTTTAAAAATAATTGTAGATAGATTTAAATTAATGATCTTCGTTTCTTTCAATAGTAGTTAATTTGCATTTACATGTTTCAATTCAATTATTCTCACTTGAAATTTTTTATATGAACTATTTCATAGAACATCATATGCATTCCTCATATGTTTTCTACTTATTACCATGGGGAGCTCATGTATCCTGTTTCAGAAGAAAAAGGGGAGCACATGTCTCCCGTTTCCGAGAAAAAAAGAAAGCATATATGTGTACTTCAGATGTATTGAAGTGGAGTCTAAGTGATATTGTTTGGATAGACTATAATCTTAACACATTTCTGATTGGTATTGGTGACCACAGCCCACAGGCTTGTTAAACTAGATTTGCATACTTCAGAGAAGTATCACCCTTACCAATTAATGACTCATGCTCAGCCCTGTCACCATTGATACCCTTATTTATTATCTTATTATCCTCAACTAACTATTATTGTGTTTTAGAAGCTTAGAGTTCCATATCCTTATCGTAATGCATAAGCATTCAAGTGATTATCAGTTTGTATCGTTTAAAACTATCCATTTTTGTGCAGGATGAGCTATAAAGTATTTAGATGCATATGGAGTATCTAAATCGTCTAATGTGGAGAAATGTTAGGTATGTCAAGCCTCCCTCATTTGTTTCTAAAATATATTCATTTGAAAAGATGTTTCTAGATCACAATATAGAAACCAAAGAATACAGAATGGGAAGCATTGCAGTATTAAATAATGTCAATTATTGTAATTGCTTATGCTATAGGGTGCAGTTTGCTTGTAGCTTGTTTTTAGACTCTGAACCGAAATTTCTTTTCATTTTAATTTTGTTTTTCTAATATTACCTTTTATGGGTGCTAACAGATATAAAGTGTTTGTGCTTTCTCAATGCCACATAAATGCTTTCTTAGTAGACCGTGATCTCTCTTTTGCCTAGTATCTCTCAGATATGTGAAACTAAACACATGAGAGGGACTCTTCAAACGCATCTCAGTCTAAGGGCAGGCCATGCCATTGCAACATCTTCAAGGGTGGCAATCATCTCCCCTTCAACTAAGTCATATGAATCTGTTTCTTGCCTCCAACTTTCAAGTGAAGCCATCATGAGTGTGTGATCATAAACTGAATCTGCATAAAAATTATTTAGTGCAGTGTATCACCAATCAAGTGTTTTTGAGTTTTAAAATTTTAAGTTACCCATGTTGTGAACTGTGAAGGGTAAAATATAAGATCGTAATGCATATGGGCTATAGAATTTTTTGCTGCGGAGAAATCGGTATGTGAACCCTTCCTCATTTGTTACTCAAATATTTTTATATGAAAAATGACTGCTAGATCGCACTTTAGCAATTAAGAAACAGGGATTTGATGTCATAATTAGATACTAATATATCCTTTCAATAACTATACTTGTGTTTGATGTAGGTTGCAATTTTCCTGCTTCCTTTTTTTTTGCATCACAATTCCAAATTTCATATAAAATTGTAATTTTTTTTTGGGTAATTACCTGTATGGTCCATAAAGTTAGGCTGTGTTGTCTGTAAAAGGTTCTTGACCTTTTAATCGAGCTATTAAAGTCCGAAAGTTTAAGCTCTTTCCCAAATGGGTCCTCAACCTTGTAAATGATCTATTAAATTCCATAACATTAAGGAAGTGATTCATATATGGTTTTCAACCTATTAAACATTTTGATTTTTTTTAATGTTGTACTATATAACTTAACGGAAGGGCTGTGTATGAATCACCTGTTTGATGTTAGTGACAGTAGTAGATCGTTTAGTAGGTTGATGACCCATTTTGGGGCAGCTTAAACATGGAGAACTTAAATGCCTCAATTGAAGGTTAACGGCCCATTTTTTCTAATGGTGCACTATATAACTTAACGGCTATGCATGAATCACCTGTTTAATGTTAGAGACATTAGTAGATCGTTTAGTAGGTTGACGATCCATTTTTTGACAGAACATAAACATTGAGAACATAAATGCCTCAGTTGAAAGGTTAAGGACCTATTTGGGACAATGGACAAGGTCCAAACTACTTTATCCTTTTGTTTATCTAATCTTCTTATTTTGGTTACAAATGGGTAGCGAGTGTTTGCATTTTCTCAATGCTACTTTGGCTTTTGATATTTCTTGTATTTGGTTCATTGGACAAGAGTTGAGTGATTATTTTCTATTTTCTTTTGGTTGCCTTCTTTTAATGCATCAATAAAGAAAACATTTATTTTTGAAAGAAAAACTTACCGATTAAAGGGATTGTTGTTTTTCACGCGCGCGGTGGCAGTCTCTTCACTTTACACTTTGGCATTCATGCACCAATCCCTTTGTGTATAAAAGGGAAGATCCTTCCTCTCTCATTAATATTTTCTCCTTTCACATTTCTTTTGTGGTTGGTTTCTGTAGCCGCTGTGAGATTTAGGGTTTTGAGGCCTTGGTCAGAAGGTGTGATCTTCAAGTTCCACACATTTTTTCAGGAGATTCATATCCCGCTGCCTCATTTCCGCTTCCGATTGGCCAATTGTTGGTCAGCCATTCTGTGTTTGTGATGAACTCTTGATTTGGGGTTCAGTCAAGGTATCCCCCCTTCCTTTTCCCTGTGCCTTTGAAATCTCTGTTTTAGCTAACTCTTCAAATGATATATGGTAATTTCGAGATGAAATGTAGTTGGATTGGTTCAGCACTGTCCTTGTGTTCATAGATTTGATTCTTTGTTTTGAATTGCCTTTATGCTCTTTTTGGTAAATTCGGGTTTAGTTTTGTCGTAGACTGTTTTCAGCATCGTTCTTGTTTTCATTGATTCGGCTATTGCTACAGTAATGCAGAAAAAGTCTTAACTAAGTTGTGCATTCATCAACTCAAGGAGTTTGTTCCCTTAATTTTGAGCCTTGAAATCTTGCCTTTGCTTTTTTATTTGCCAAATACATGTATTTTTTCATCTTCTGTTTTTGAATTAGGAGAAATTAAACAATGAAGGATATAGTAGCTTCGTTGGAGTGTGTTCCAGTCCTCTTTTTTTTGATCTCATGATGTATTTATGGTTTATATATGGTTTTGGTTGAATCCAAGAGAGATAGGTGGATCTATGCTATAGTGTGTGTATACACACACACACATAGGTTATGTTCCATTGAGAATAAATATTTGATTGAGAATTGAGAATTACGTATCTCGGCTTATTATCTATGCATTTATGCTTATCTATGCATCTCGCCTTATAATATATTTATTTATGCATTTAATAGTGATGCATCTCTAATAAGACGAGATGTATATATATAATAAGTTGAGATGCATAATTGTCAATCTAATATAGCCTTCTCAGTTGAACAAATACATATAAATAGGAAAAGGATCCTGTATGCACCATTTTATGACATAAGTGCACAGTGTGCAGTTCTGACCCTGTATATATTGCATTTATTCTTTTATTATTCATGAATGGAAAATTCTTACTGAATGGTATGTAGTTATTGAATGAAGCTAATTAGCCCCAATTTAGCCACATTCTATAAAAGAAGTTTGTGATAAGATTGTAGTTTTTCTTAATTAGGGCCAACAACTTTGGTGAAGTATAATAATTCGACTTATCTTGATCTTTCTGGAAGGACAAACCGATAAAGTATCTTCCTTGCTGTATTTGAATAGGTATTATGGGAAGAAATTTGTCGTGTTTTTTTGTAATGAAGGAATGAGAAAATAGGCCTAATTATCCTTCTTGATAGAAAATTTTCTTGTCATCTTTATGCTCGTGAATTTTTTCTGATTACTGCTAACATCAATACTACCAATGAAGAATGAACTTCATTCCGTGGTCTAGCTCTAACCCTGACCTTCTTCATTGATATTTTTTCTTGCCCTCTTATGTTTTTGGACTTTTGTTCTGATTGTTGCTACGAATTAACTACTCATTTGTTTGCTCCAAAATCACAAATAATTTATCAGATTCTAATTTTGGTAGGAAAATTTGTCTAAAATAATGAAGTTTCAAGAAATTTTCAATCGTAGTAGAAACTGGTTAAAAATTTGTTGGCTTGATATGATTCTGGTTGAAGATTGAAACAAATTGACTGAAGCGAGAATGTCGGCTTGAGTAACGAAAACATTGATGAGAATCCAATGCCCCGAAAACCCAAGGGTTCCCCCGCAAGGTTCGTCCATGGAGGGTGAGTCTGGGCCTAAGATTAGGCCGAAAGGCATAGTCGATGGACAACAGGTGAATATTCATGTACTACTCCCCTTGTTGGTCCCGAGGGACGGAGGAGGCAAGGTTAGCCGAAAGATGGTTATCGGTTCAAGGATGTAAGGTGACCCTGTTTTTTAAGGGTAAGAAGGGGTAGAGAAAATGCCTCGAGCCAATGTTCGAGTACTAGGCGCTACGGCGCCGAAGTAACCCATGCCATACTCCCATGAAAAGCTCGAACGACCTTTAACAAAGGGGGGTACCTGAATCCGAAACCGACACGGGTGGGTAGGTAGAGAGTACCTAGGGGCGTGAGACAACTCTCTCTAAGGAACTCGGCAAAGTAGCCCCGTAACTTCGGGAGAAGGGGTGCCTCCTCACAAAGGGGGTCAAAGTGACTAGGCCCGGGCGATTGCTTACCAAAAACACAGGTCTCCGCAAAGTCATAAGACCATGTATGGGGGCTAACGCCTGCCCAGTGCCGGAAGGTCAAGTAAGTCGGTGACCTGATGACATAGGTGATGTGGCTTGGTCAGAATGCTTATGATGAAACACATAATGCTAAGACATTACATGGCTTAAAGGTGATACAAACTGACCGTTACTGATGCCACAAATTTTAATACCTTTCATATTTCCATATTTCCTAGTTAGTTTAGTTTATTTCCCACTTTCCTGATTGGTAGTTCACTAGTTTGTGCTGATTCCATTTTCTCTAATTCCTAGTTTTCAGGCACTTTCCCATTTTCTCCATGGCCTCTTTGCATTTTAATTATCAAATATTTTTTTTACTCCCTCCGTCTCGAAATTTAGGTCGTTTTAGGACTTTATTCTTGTCTTAAAATAGATGTCATTTTAGGTTTTCTAGGTAAGGGATAGTAATGAGTATTGATTTGTGTGTTGTTGAGTTTTTTAAAAATTTTGATTGGTTAAAAGATGTAGTGGGTATTAAAAAATAATAAAATTTTATGAAAAAGTTAGTGGAATGATGAAGTTGATTGAAGGGTGAGTGTTTTATTAAAACTTGTGCAAAATCCTAAAACGACTTGACTTTTGAGACGGATGGAGTATTATTTATCAGGATTAGGATTTATTTATTTTCTTTCCATTATAAAAAGGAGGTAGCTGGATTTTTTTTCCCCTCTGTGGGAGGTAAATGTGGACTGATGCCAAAGTGAGAATGTACGTAAGACTTACCATACAAGGTATGTGTAAAAAATAAAAAAGATTTAACCAAGCAAAGGTTAAACTAACAAGGAATCAAGGACTAACAGTAATTCCCTGCTGTACATTGTAAAGTCCCCCCCCATCCCAACCTATAAAAATGAAAATAAAAATCTCAGTTATATCACACACTGAGGGGTGCTTTTAGATCTCTCCCCTCCATGCATTCAACATTTCCCTGACTCACAATTTATTCTTTGCATTTTTGGATGATTATTATAGAACACACAGAAGGTGTTGCATTCATTTCCAAAAGATAATGAGATTCATGTGCTTCCAAGTGTGATAAACTATATCCTTAATTCAAGAAGGTTAGCCTAGAAAAACATGAATTTTTTTCCTAGGATCATTCATATACCACTGTAGTCAAGCATTCAGATTGTCGTCTCTATGCTGGATATGAAGCCATTCAAAAGCACCAGAGTTTGTCTTAATTGAAATACAGATTCTGAGTTTTCCTCATGTGAGATACATGTTTCAGTTTTTATTATTTTTATTCCCTTTGTTTGGTTCCTTAAAAAATGCCCTTGATATCTTTTAGCAAGAGTTGATATGTCGGTATTTTGTCTAAACTATGATAGAGCTAAAGAATCGGGAAGCACATAAATAACACACATGGAGCACAAAATACCAGAGATGAATCAAAGCCAAGGATAAAATCCCTAGGCAAAATAGCCACAATACAAGATAGATTTCTCGATAACTAAGTAAGATTCCTAGTGCCTTATAATCCCTTATGTCATCTACAATTCACATAAGCAAATCCCTGCACAGTTATAACTGTCTAATTCTAAAGAGCTACTAATTATGAGTGTATCAAACTATATTTCTGGTCAGTTCGGTTTTGTTTTCAAGAGAGTACCAAACACCACCATTAAAATAGTTTCTATTGAGTGGAAACATAGATGTTGGAGCAAGTCATATCGAAATTGGTCAATTTGGATTGTTTTATATTAATAGAGGCTACTTCTGAAGTTTATATTGTTTTTTGGTTCTGATTGAATTGTTGGTAGAGTTTCTAAACAGTTTCTCTTTCTAATCTTATTTGCCTATAATGAGTAGTAAGTATTTGACCAAACCAAACAGATGTCACTTAAAACTCTTGTTGCTACATATGGAGTAATTGATATATACAAGGGTTTACTGCTTATTTTCTATTTGATGTTTTTTAAACCGTCAATGAACAAAAGCATTGATTTCAGAAAGAATAAAACTTGCTAACTGTAAAAAGGGTTGCTATTCATGCACGGTGGTACTCTCTCCACTGTACAATTTGGCATTCATGCACCAGTCCATTTTACATTAAAGGATATATCCTTTCTGTCACACCACTGTTTCTCCACCGATTGTCTCTTTCTAAGTTTACTTTCTGTAGCCGTTGTTACATTTAGGGTTTCGAGGATTTGGCCACCACCCTGATTTTTGAGTTTCACATTTGAGATTTTGGGTTTTCTGGGGATCATTGATCAGGGAACAGAATTTTTTAATGGTGTTTTAGAGTATTCACTGCCTCACCTATCATATTTCTGCGTTGCTGTGCCTACTGTTGTTCGGAAGGGATTCTGTTTTTGTTTGGAATTCTTAATTGGTGGTTGTGTGAAGGTATTTTCCCTGTTTGCTTTTAATCTCCCTTTGAAGTCTGTTTTAACCCTTTTCTTAATTTTTTGGTCGTTTCAGGATGAAACTTTGTTCGATTGTTTGAGCGCGTTCGTGTTTTTGTAGACTTGTTTCTCTGTTCTGAATTACCCATTTCCATGGTTTGGCAGTCGTGGGCATTATTTTTGTTGTAGATTGTTTTTGGTATCATTATTGTTTTCATAGATTTAGTTAGTGTAATTGATGGAACTAAGTTTTGCATTTGTGAAATTAATGAATTTACGCTCTTTAACTTTGAACTTGAATCTGACATTTTCTTTTACTTACAATTTTTTTCATCATTTATTAGTCTTCATTGGAATATGTTGAAAGATCTGAAAAGGCATAGTCGGATTGTCATACTGATTATAAGTTAGCAAATATTTAGTTTTGTTCTGATGGCGCTCTTATGTTTCAAATGTGGTTATCATTAAAGATGAGAGATATGTGGAGTGTGGACCTATCCTATATTTAGATGATGTTTTTTTTTTTAATAAAAAAAATTGGTATCTTAGTGTTAATGGAAACTTCTCTTTGATTAGGGTGTCTTCATTTTTTCCTTCATATTTATCCACTTTAGGGGCATGTTTGGTAGCATACGGTTTCATTACAAGGCTTTTGTGTCCGCACAGTATCATGCTTACATTAACACACCCTATTGAGGGTCTATTTGGCTTACACTCTTATGCTTCATATGATAAATGAATATGGCTTATTGATACAATTGATAAGGGAATTATTTGTTGGTATGGAGGTCTTTTATGTCATAATGCATGCTCGCCAAACAGACTGAAGCTACCTTTTTCAGAACACTGTTTACAATATCAACATGTCTTTCCAAACACACCCGAAGTAAAAGAATCTGTGATAAGATTGCAGTTTCGTGTTTAGGATCAAGTGATCAACAACTTTGGACAACTATAAAAAATCAACTTAGCTTGATCATGCCAGAATGGTGATGCTCAGTTTTGTTATTTGCTCATGGTTTTTCTAACTGCTCCCTAAAGGAAAGGTTAGAAAACCCGATTCTATTATTCAAAGTAGTTTGTTGTTGAGCTTCCTTTAAAATTCTGGGGTTTAATAGGTAGAAATGGGATGAGAACCGGTTATGCTTTATCTGTTTCTGGAAGTCATGAGAGTGTCCTTGTTATTCCTCATTTGTAAAAAAAATTACTCATACTTTATGCTATTGGATTTTTTTGGTGATGCGACTACCTTCAATGTTTCCAATGAATTTCGTAGCATTGTCCCAGGATGGACAAATTGGATCCTTATAATGGTTATTTCATCTGGTTTCTGTAAGCATTAATGTCTTTTTAAACATGCTTGAAACCCCATTTGTTTTATCATCGAGTTGCATTGATGTCCTATTAAAACATTCCTCTTTCCTGTGGCTCTTAGCTTGCTCAAACAGAACTTATGTGGTCCCTTTTTCACAATTGAAGTGCTGTTATGAACACCTTGATTCAGTTTGCCTTGATGCACCTTCTTTTCTCTATGCTGTAAGCGTACAGCCGGTTCTTTATTTGCGATTGGTTTGTAAACTTTAGGTTACCTTTCATTAATGGAGACATCTCAAAGGAGTCCCTTTCAATAATGTAATTTCAACGCAGTTATCACCTATGTCA
The DNA here is from genome assembly GCA_037127255.1 of Persicaria tinctoria. Taxonomy (NCBI): domain Eukaryota; kingdom Viridiplantae; phylum Streptophyta; class Magnoliopsida; order Caryophyllales; family Polygonaceae; genus Persicaria; species Persicaria tinctoria. The sequence goes on along the minus strand of JBANSL010000011.1, from coordinate 44,303,258 downwards.
ACAAATTCAGTCATATCATTGATAAATTTTCCTTTTGCTATCATCCACTTGATTCTGAGCATAGCTTTCTTCATCTCCAGCTTTTCTCAAGTATGCAGATTATTTGACAGCTTTCCATGAAACCCCGGACATTGCCATTACGTCATTTGTTAGTTGGCAACAAACTGATCTGCGTCTCCTAATTATGCAGTTGATGTGGTTAATGTTATAACGTCCTTGAAGCAGAAAGTCGAAAAATACACCGTGTTGAACTTTACCTATATCCTCACACTCCAGGAAGGCTGTAGAAAAGAAAGGATTAGTTGATTACACTATGTCAGCAAGTACCAAACCCTCTAACCAAGATAGAGTCGAGCAGAAAATGCTCATTAAAAGCTACATGCGTCCCATCCTGAATGTTAGCCCAGGACCAAGGGACCCCTCTATCCTCACACTTCAGGAAGGTCATAGATCCTCCCAAATCTGGGAGAATGAGGTATACTCACTCACCATTTATTGTTTTATTTTCAAACTACACTATATTTGTAATAAATTGTCTTTGATATTATTGATACTCCTTTTTATATGTAATGTGAACTCTAAAGCAGGATATACCACATACCAAATTGCGAGTTCGATGTGGCCGAGTGTGGATTCCCCATCACAACCTTCACCGTATCATCATGGATGCTGGTTTCCTTGGGATCATGCAGATGCAGCCAATACAGCTAGATCATGCGCTCATGACGGCTTTAGTTGAAAGATGGAGGCAGGAAACACACACATTTCACTTTCCTGTTGGAGAGATGACTATTACTTTGGAGGATGTCGCAATGCTGTTTGGTCTGCCCATTGATGGATATCCGGTAACAGGTTCTCATAATTGTGACTGGGTTCAATTGTGTAAAACAGAGCTTGGGCTGACTCCAGGTGACGATGATATTACGGGTTCTAGCCTGCAACTTAGATGGCTCAGTGATAATTTTAGTGAGCTTCCAGGAGCGGAGGACTATGATGCTGAAATATATAGAACCATGATTAAACGTTTTGCCAAGGCGTGGTTACTAGCTATCATTGGAACGGTGCTATGCCCTTCTTCAAGTGGTGATACAGTATCATTGTCATATCTATTGCAATTGGTTGACCTTACAAAGGTCATCAAATACAGCTGGGGTAGCGCAGTCTTGGCAAACTTGTACCGCGGACTATGTCGTGCTACCAGGCGAGGAGCCAGGGAATTGTCTGGTTGTGCTTTGTTGTTGCAGGTTCATTTCTTCGTTTCCTTGTCTCTCTTTCTCACCTGTTCAATATCTCCATCTTTCTTTTTATGTGTCATTATGTACATGTTTCATTTATAGATAGTTCCATTGATATCATGACACTGTAGTTGCTGTCGGCTATGATGCAGTTATGGTCATGGGAAAGGTTACACATTGGGCGTCCTGAAGTTGTCGAGGCAGGGATCCCCCCACTCAATAGTGAAAATAGAAACAATGGTGTCAACGGTCGTGGTGAACATGAAGATGTTCATGCTGTCATCCTTCATCCAGACATAGCTAACAGTCCAGATGCGCTAGTTCCTTGGGGACATGGGTACAGTCAAATGATGTAATGCTGTGATATTAAATTTATGAAATTTTTTTAGTGCATGATTATATTCCATACCAGGTGGGGAAGGCCAAGAACATTTGTTCACAACCCTAGAGGTCTACATTATTATAGATCAGAGTTAGATTCACAGAAATCAGACGAGGTAAGTTTAAATCTTAATGTACTACCTTATGGTAAATATCAGAGATGGATGTAAAAGATAAATTAAAATTTTCTCCTCTGCTTTCATCGAGTGCCAGGTTAATTGGCGGCCGTATGAGACCGTCAATGAAGCCGAAATCTCACCACTGTGCTTCTCGGGCCAGGATATTTGGCGTGCCAGGGTCCCGCTGATATGTTATAATGTGGTGGAGTGGCATTTTCCGGATCGAGTGCTGCGACAATTTGGTTTGCCCCAAGGGATCCCAATCCCTTGTGATACTGAACTCAAACTACACAAAATAAACAAGCGAGGCCGGCACAACGAAGGTTGGGAATGGGTGCATTGTAATTATGTGAAGGTGTGGGAAGAAAGGCGGGTTCGTGTTGAAAACTCGCGCCAAATTGTTCAGGGCGATAACGGCAGGGATAAATACTTACAATGGTATCGGAAAATCACTCGGCTGTTTGTTGCCCGGCCCGAGGTTCCCAATCAACCAAAACCGGACTTAAAGTATCACAGCAAATCTGCCTTGTGGCATAGAATGGTATGATCTTGGTTCTGCTCGTTATTGCTTTTATTTTGTTAGAATTAATCACTGAATCCTCGGCTAATGATATCTCGATAACTAGGTTGAGACACTGACCAAGATTGCTCAAAGATGTGCAACGGGAAGTAGAGATCCAAGCAACACCAGACAAGGCTACGCAGACATTCGCTCGATGTGCATCTCTACCTTGGCCAGTGTGGGAGAGCTTGAACGTGTGGCTGATCTTGCAGAACCCGTCGTACCTCCTGCTCGTCAAGCAAAAGCTCAAGTGATGGAAAGAGGGGAATCGTCTAACGGACCATCCCGTCCTCTCCAACAAACCCAAGAGACCCAAGTGAGAGAAAGAGGCAAACCGTCTAATAGCAGACCATCTCGTCCTCCCCAACCACCTCAAGAACCCCGAGTGAGAGAAATACGTGAGTCGACTAGCAGACCAATCCGTCCTCTTCCCCGACCTACCCAAGAAACTGCAACCACCGGGGTGCTTCTGAGAAGAGAAGACACATCTGGAAAACAAGTTGGTGGCGGTAGTGCACACAAAAGAGTAAGGCGTGATTAATTTTAACTAACTGGTGTTTATCAAGCATTTAGAGATATGCTTATTTACTGCCCTTGGTTGAGTTTTAAGAATGCTGGAACTATATATTTATTTTAAAAGCTGCTTAGCCTGTTTGAACAACGCTTCTTGTTTTGCCTGCTTAATGCTTGGGTTGCGCCATGCCCGTGGGAGACATGGAGCGTGTACTTTTGAGGCATGATTCGCTACAAAGATGGCTCGGGCCCCTACTGTTTAGAACGGGTCCGGCTCCAGTACAGTTTCAATTGAAACTGTATTATGCATTTGGGCTAATAATAATCTCCACAATTGAAACTAATGAACGGCTGAGATCATTCTACATTTAAAATAAATCAATAAACCAAGTAATTTTACAAAACAGTAAAACGGCAAGACGACTCGACTAGTGAAGAGTATTCTCCTTCCCCATTCTTATGGCGATGACTCGACTACTGAAGACAGCCAGACGGCAGCCCTGGTGTTGGTGTGTTGCGGGAGGGAGGATGCCGACAATAGGTATGTAAGTATGTTTATCTATTAAGTTGTGGGGATTTTGAGAAAATTAGGGTTTATGAGTTTGAAAATTCGCAATTTGCTGTTGAATTTTGTGAAATTGAATGGATTCATAGGTGAAATTTAGGGATTTTTGGGTTTCATGGGCTTGAGAAAATTAGAGTTTATCAACCGGTTCGGAAATTCACGATTTATAGTCGAATTTGTGGATGGAGTTCAAAACATGTTTCTTTAGGGATTTTTTCGGTTTTATGGGTTTGAATTTGATATTAGGTTTCTGTATTGAATTTCTGGAATTGGAATGGAATTGAATTTGTGGAATCGAAAGACTATTTGGTTTCTTTATTATGCAAATTGCAATTCAAAAGAGTGTGTTGACTACTCATGAAATCTATTGTCATAGAATTTGCACCCTTGAAATTATTGGTGGTACGGAACTGAAATGAAGAAGATGGCAAACACTAGGAAGATAAATTTCAGATTTCAAAGGTATATTAATTAAAAAAATTAGCCTAGTAGTAGACCTGTGCAAACGCGGGACGGCCTGCCCGGCCCGTCCCGCCCGCCCGCAAAATTGGACAGTCTTGGGTAGAGGGAAAAGCCCACGCGGGCTGCTAAGCCCGGCCCGCAGCGGGTACGGGATTGGGTAAGCCAATCTACCCGTTACGGGCCGCTAGGCCCGTAACGGGTACCTGCTATTTTTTTAATATATATATTATTATGTATATTATTAATTTAAAAAAATAAAATAAAAAATCTATACTACCTACAGTATATATATTATTAATTTAATAAAATAAAATAAAATATCTATACTACCTACAATATATCTAATATCTATACTACCTACAGTATAAAATATCTAAACTACTTACTGTTTTTATATATGTATTAGCAAGTGTAAGGGGGAGCAAGTATATATATATTAGCAAGTATATATATATATATATATATATATATATATATGCAAGTGTTGCATTTTATTTTTATTTTTTAATAAGTACAGTAGTACAAGAGGGGAAATTAAGCGGGTACCCGCGGGCTGCCCGTAACCGCAATAGCAGACGGGATCGGACAAGGTTTTCAACCCGTTAATCGGGCTTAGCCCTACCCGCAACCGCAACAACGGGACAAATTTTCGGCCAAAGCCCGTCCCAAGCCCGGCCCGCGCCCGCATTTGCCCAGGTCTACCTAGTAGCTTAAATGGTAGAGCGGTGTGCTCATGCACAAAGATGCGGGTTCAAGTCCCGCACATGATAATGTTGGAAAATTTGTTGAGTATACATGGATAGACCCAAAGTTGCAGATTAGATACAAATGCTACAAATTGAGTTTGGTTTACCACATATGGTAGGCACAACAAGACTAGTTTACATTTGGAAGTCTCAGTTTTAAGACAAAAAAAAAACACTAATTATAAAAGAAAAATGTTAAGATTTCATAAAACTTGATTGAAAAAGATATAATTCAAGCATAAGCAATATATAGCAAAAATTCTTTAAACTAATTCTCAAATCTCAATATAAGTTTCATGCATGATGATCACCGTCTTAATGAAGGAGTTTCCTACTAACAGTAAAGTATTATATTTATCTGAGAGATTGAAATGATTCCAATAGTTAAATCCTTGTGGAGGTTTTGATTTGAATAATTTGTTTCTCAATGTTAAATCATTCAAGAAACTGGTTTTCCCAAAAACACCACATCTGTTAAACAGTCATTAAATTTCTCCTCTTTCTGTTTCTTGAATTGTATATGAGAAGGCCAAGATCAAAGAGGTAGATGGCAGCAAGGGTGTGAATGGGAGAGCAACAGAGGCAAAGTGGAAGAGGCCAGGAGCGGGCTGGTTTAAAATAAATTGTGATGCAAGAGTCGAGGAAATAAAGGGAGGCAAAGTTAGTGCGGTAGCAAGAGAAGACGACAGGATGCCGGTTTGGGTGGCAGCTAGGGCCTAGGGGTAGCGTGGGCTGATTGGATGTCGAGCTTGCGCAAGCCACAAGGGGAAGCGGCTTTGTAGGGTATGCAGATTGTGTTGGAATATGATATGGATCACGTGATAATCGGATCTTTATTAGCAAGATCAACAATCAGAACCATGGCAGTGGTGTTGATCATTAGCTCCTCTTAATTATGACTAATCCATTCCTATGGGGTAAATATGGATTTATAGTAGCAGAAAACACCATTTCATGATAGTAAAAAACAATAGTGAACAGACTGCTTTTGTTGTTCAACACAGATAACAGTGAAAATGCCAAAAAGATTAAGCAAAAGGAGTGCAGTTTGAAGAGTGACTTTGTTCAGATCAACGTAGAGACACCAACATCACCAATGGCTTATGTAGTGTCCATTTGTGTCACAATCATAAAATTTTATAATATTAGCCCATGCATGATTTGAACCTGCATCTTTGTGCACGAGAACAATACCCTACCATTTGAGCTAATAGACTTGAATTTTGTAAATAGAATTAGCCATAATAAGTATGAAAAATGAAAATGCCATGACAATTGTGAGAAATACCATGATAATTGTGAGTAGAAGCTACTACTTAGTAACCACAACACTACATCAGAGAAGTCAAGTAGCAATGAGTTCTCATGCTTTCTCAGAGAGAGAAGGGTTAGCTTCACAGTGGCCATATAAATATATATGTAAGCTCTTTCAAGATTCCATTCCATATTAAGAAGAAGATAGAAAATATTAATGAGATAGAGTTAAGACTACATTACTTAACATTACATATTGCAATAATTCTTTAAACTACCAAATACTTCACAATAACCATTCAAAAATGACAGTAAAGATCATAACAAACAATATAATAATAATCCCCTCACCAAATTCAACAACATATCACCAAATTGAAAGCCACGAAACCCAAAATCCCTAATTTTGACCTATCAATAAATTAAATTGCATAAAAGACACATTATATTAATTTTCTCAAATTTTATTTAGTTTGCCCGTGGGCGGTTAGGTGTAATTCTAATCTGGGCATGTGTTTTACATTATGATGGAAATAGACAAAGGAGATCAATTAGATTAACTAAAGAAATCTTCTAAAGTACAGTAGGTTTACTTGAAATTACCCACAAATGGCAAATTTAAGCCCAAAACCCTAATTTTATCAAAATCCCCAATTTGATACACATACATGTCGTCCCTCACGCAAGACAACGATGATGGCGCCACCTTCTTTCCATGTCCAGTTTCCTGGATCGTCCTCTAGTCAATTGATATACTTTCGATTTGCCATTTATGAGCACAAATTTGGGTGTTCGAAAAGGCCGGCTAGGATAATTGATAGAAGGGTAAGAGACGACTGAAAGAGAGAGAGGGAAGGTAAATTTCTTTTTTTTATACTGAGTATATATAAAATAAATAGGCAAAACCATTTTTTTTTTTTTCCAAACTTGCCAAACTTGCACAGATAGCACACGGAAGGGAAACTGTGCAAAAATAAACCCTTTTCCAAAAAGCCCAAATAAATAAATAGTGACTAATCCTTACCATTGGTTAAATCAAAGGGTGGATACAGGCCAAACTGTATGCTACAGTCATCCTTTCCATTTTTACTAGTCTAACAAAGCAAGAAATACTCGATAAAACATTCGAATCTTAATGTATTTTTTTTCTTGGATCAATCCTGCCCAATTTTTTCCGTTCCGAACTTTTTGGTGTAGGTAAGAGATTCAACAAAACTTTAATATTTAATATCGAAATTCAAATTTGGATTTTAGCGGTTCTGCCCTTGGATCGTTTGTGTGTGTGCTAGTTTTTTTAAACCTTAATTTGACGATGCTCATGTTGTTTCGATATATTAGTTTGCGGCATTTGATTTGTTAAAGCAACCTTAATGTCTTCTCAATTGACCCTTCTACAAGTGAATATCATTTATCGGTTATTTGTTGTGTTTTATTGTTGAGATAGATTCAACAAACATGATTTGCATCCATAGCACATGTTTTCATTTGTATGTGTAACAATGTTGTTCTACAACTTGAGTTTAGTGGTATTTAGTTTCTCGTATATTTTCACATTTGTCTGTATTGATTCAATCTGACTTTTTTTCTTGAATAGAGAGATACAAATGGCCTTAGTGTTGAAAACAAAGGTACAAAAGGCATCAGAATGGACGATTGCTTGTTTGAGAGGGTTGGGACAAGAAATTTAGGGTTAGGTTTTTAGGATTTTGACTAGACCTGAGCTGACATGCACCAACCCGCCAGGCCCCGCCTAACCTGCCTGGCTAGATTTACGGGTTAGAGTAAGGTAATTGGCCCAAGCGAGCTGGTAGGCTCGGCTCGGTAGGGCCAAAGGGCCGAGCTTGGACAAAGGATCAAGCCCAAACAGACCGGTAGGCCCGACCCGCTAATATATATATATATATATATATATATATATATATATATATATATATATATATATATATATATATATATATATATATATATATATATATATAGGTAAAAGTTCAAATGAAAAAGGGGCTTAAGATGAAAATCCATCTTAAAGTGAAAATAGTCTAATTTGGATGTAAATGAGCCTAATTTAAAGGTAAATGGGCCTAATTTTGGTGTAAATGGGCCTAATTTTATGAGTAAATGGGAAAATAGTTAAATGACCCTAATTATGGGGTAAATTTCACACGCTTCCCCCAAACTTTCCATTCATACGAATATTGCCCTTATTTCAATTATGAAAATTACAGATTTTAACCCGTAATTTTTATTTGAAATAATATTGTTAGGTGCAACTATAATATTAAAAAAATACAACAAGAATGTTACATCACAATTTTTGTCTTTATTTTAAAAAGGGAAAAAGATGAGATTACAAAATATAAAGTGAACAAATAATACAATAAATGTTATTATTAATAAATGTGCATTTTCATAATGAGAGAGGCTTTAGGCAAGATCATCGAAATACTCAACCCGTTCATCATAATTCTCAATTCTTAATTTTCATCGGTATATTTGAAGAATGAAACCATGCCTCTGATTATATTTTTGCAATCGAATTAGATCTCCACTCATCCAACTACAAATTATAACCCAGAATACAATAATTAGATTAACCATCAAACTTGATCAATGCAATGGGCAAAACTTCAAAGGTGTATTGCGCAGTAGACTCCAATTTTACAACGAATCGTCGAATTTCAATTTCTTCCGTAATGTTGTTCCTATCATCAGATCAATTCAATGGGCAATAGGTTACTATCCAACTTTGATAAATTGAATGGGCAAAACGTGCAAAAGGTTCTTGCACGATGTTCCTCCAATTTCCCTGAAGAGGTTCCTATTTTATGTAAAAGCGCTAAATTTGAACCTCTGAAACCCTAGATCTATCCATCCTGGAGTGGCTTAATTCCATCAAACAACGGTGATCTCATACAAATCTTCTCAAACAAAGAATAGGTCGTCGAAATCTCCTACTCACAGTGGTGCACTGCTAGGCGTGCGGTTTTTCTAAAATGAAAAGGACATTGTTCAATTTTTAGACAATCATCTTGTCAATAGTCGTTTCATCATCTTGTCTAAAGCCGCTATGTTTCATAATGTGTCATACCAAAAATTTTCTTTATGGACCGCTATTTTATGACAGTTTTGTACTTTAATGCAACATGTTCCATTAAAAGCCTATTAGCTCAAAAAATGGTATAGTGATGTGCCCATGCACAAAGGTTCGAGTTCAAAATCCCGCATAAGCTATTTATGGTTGCTTTTTTTTGTGTTTCTGTTCATGAATAAGATTATAAAGTGCAATAATAAAATGATAATGTGCACAAATAAGATGATATAATGCAGATATAACATTATATTGTGCAAATATAACTTTAAGTTGTGCAAATATAACACTATGTTTTGCAAATGTAACATTATATTGTGCATATCTAATAATATAATGTTACGTTGTGCACATATAATATTATGTTGTGCGAATATAACATTATATTGTGCAAATATAACTTTAAGGTGTGCAAATATAACACTATGTTTTGCAAATGTAACATTATGTTGTGCATATCTATTAATATAATGTTACGTTGTGCACATATAATATTATGTTGTGCGAATATAACATTATATTGTGCAAAATATAACTTTAAGTTGTGCAAATATAACACTATGTTTTGCAAATGTAACATTATGTTGTGCATATCTAATAATACAATTGTGCAAAAGTAAGATAGGATTGTGCAAAAGTAGTATACAATTGTGCATAACTAAGATTATAATGTGCATGATTAACAATTTGCGATTGTTGCGCTCTTGTTTATTATGTAACCTATGTGGGATTTGAACTCACATCTTTGTGCAAACGCACATTGCTCTACCAATTGAGCTAATAGGCTAAATTATGATTTTCGTGCTAAAATAGAAAAACCTAATCGACCTAAAGCATATCGCAACAAAATTCTAAAATGCAATTAGCTCATGATTCACAACCAATTTGACAATGCTATGAACATGAAATTAGCTCCAAATCAACCCAACATCACAACCATATAATCAATTTCAATCAATTTGGATGTTGGCAAAAAAACCCCAAATTCTAAAATATATCGCAATAAAATTCTAAAATCCAACTAGGTCATGATCCATAAAAAATTTGACAATGCTATGAACATGAAATTAGATCCAAATCAACCCAACAACACAACCATATCATCAATTTCAGTCAATTTTGCTTTTGGCAAAAATCCCCAAATTCTAAAACATATCGCAATATAAAATTCTAAAATTCAATTAGCTCATGATCCATAAACAATTTAACATTGATATGAACATGAAATTAGCTCAAAATCAACCCAACAACACAACCATATCATCAATTTCAATCAATTTGTCTTTTGGAAAAAAAGCCCCAAATTCCGCTCTAAATCAAACCCTAGATTTTCAATCTCAACCTAAATCAAGCTATGTGCCATTTACAACCACTATTAGAGCATCAGACAAATACAGGAACGGGATAGGGATAGAGAGAAGACAATACATACAATGCTTCCACATCGATCTTTAGCATCAACCTCAGCTCCACTCATTGGCGGCGATTGGCGGCGTACATGGCGCTCCGGGAGAAGCTCCGCCTCGGATTCAGGACTTGAATCAATGCGCTCCTGGACCTGATCGATGCACTCTTGGACCTGAATCGGACGGAGGAGGCCGGATCTCTCCATGGATGATCTCTCCGAGAAGCCCCGCCTCAGATTCAGCGAGAATAGTGAGATCCGCGCAGTGCTGGATGTGGCTGGTGGTCGGCAGGAGTGCGGGGTGGTGGCGCAAGTGCAGTGGCGGTGGCGACAGATCCGGAGAAGAGAACAACAAGAAAACGACGAGAGAGATAGCGGTCCAGGTTGTGGCTGGTGTTCGGCAGGAGTGCAGGATGGTGGCGCAGGTGCAATGGCGGTCGACAGCAGTACGGGAAGGACGTCGCCCGGAGAAGAGAACGGCGAGAGATCCGGTGGCCATGGGAGAGGGCGGTGAAGAGAGACGGATCTGATTTTTTCACTTTAAGTGAAATTTTCATCTTAAGCCCCTTTTTCACTTTAACCTCACCCTATATATATATATATATATATATATATATATATATATATATATATATATATATATATATATATATATATATATATATAATGTGTTTAAGATGTTAACAAGCCATATAGTGTTAAATGTTAACAAATATAGGCTGATAACTCCACTCCCTTGATGAAAATCGGAAATGGTTTCAAAGGCTTTGACACAAAGCTTGTGTCAAAGGTCTTGAAGCTAAAGCTGTATTGATGAAATTCAAAACCTGAATTATATGTATTTTATTATCTTATATTATCTAAGTATGGTGTCAGAATATTATTCTATATATATTATACTAACCATACATCAAAGCTGTCAAGATATCTGCTTCCTTAAGCTGAAAGATATGAAGAATCAAATCGGATGGATTGGGGCTTCACAGTTTCCATCTTTAGAAGATTGCGAAGATCCATCTTTGGCCATGATCTGGAGTAGCCGTTGGGCGAAGATCCTTCTTTCAAAATGGCGCCGATCTGATGGAATATAAAAGGAGATGAAGAAGAAAGAAGAAGTATTAGTATTGAACACAAACATCACTGAACTACAACGCACACTCAGCCCTCAAGTCAATCTGTTTTCTTCGTGTACTCTCTGCTACGTGTTAAGAGTCATATCTTTTGTTTCAAAGCATTTGAGAGTTACAGAGTGAGCTTAAAGGATATATTTTGAGAGAGTGTTATACTCGAGAGTTTATAACTCAAGAAGTGAGCACTAGGCGATTGATTCACGAAGTGTAAGAGGATTGTACTAGATAGCTGAGAGAGGTGGGGCTCTTAATTCTAGATTGGTCTAGGACTCCAAGGGAACGTGAGTTGACTAGATTACAATTGTATAAGAGAGAGGCTTCTCGGTGAGCTATTAGGATCCTAAGTCTTGTGAATCAATAACGCCGATTGAATCCTAGGGTTGTGGAAGAACCCTAGGCGGGGACTAAGCCTTTAAGGAGCCGAACCTCGTTAACAATTCGTCGTGTTCTTTACTTATTGCTTTACCAATATTTCCGCACTTGTTTCGAATTGTATAACTTTTTTGTGATTCAGGTTTCCCAATCGAAAGAATTGAGTTTACTCTCAAAGGGTTTTGCAAGCGTTTGAAAAGTCTTGAGATTGACAGCGAAAAGTTGGCATACTCTATTCAACCCCCTTTCTAGAGTATCTTTATTCTACTTTGTTATACATTATCGAACCTTTAATTGGTATCAGAGCTTTACTCATTGCTTTGATCCAACAATCTTGTGATTTTTTGATCATGTCTGGTGAAGCAATCGGAGGATTTGCACAAGGGAGGTCTACCAGTAGACCACCGCTCTTTGTGGGAAACAACTTCGTCCACTGGAGGTCCTTGATGAAAATGTTTATTATAGATCAAGATCTGAAACTTTGGAACATTATAGAGAATGGTCCGAAGATTCCTGTGAAAGACGAACCAAATGGAAGCAAAGTCGCGAAGATTGAGGCCGAATACATCCAAGCGGATCTTGAACTTGTTTCCAAGAACTACAAGGCCATTAACTTACTATATTGTGGTCTTAGTACTGATGAGTTTAACCTTATTTCATCTTGTAGGTCGGATAAAGAGATTTGGGACAAGCTGGTTGTCACCTACGAAGGAACCAGTTAAGTGAAGGATACCAAGATCAGCATCTTCCTTCGAAAGTATGAACTTTTCAAAATGAAGCCCGATGAGTCTATTAAGGCCATGTTCACACGATTCACGGAAATCACGAACAACCTTGACTCTCTCAGCAAGACCTTTGAGAATGTTGAGAAAGTGAGGAAGATATTGAGGTGCCTCCCAAAAGACAAATGTGGCCCTAAAGTGGCAGCCATAGAAGAAGCCCAAAATCTAACCACTCTACCTCTTGATGACTTGCTTGGGAAGCTGATCACACATGAGATGATTCTCAATGAAGACGATGGAGAACTTCCAACAAGCACTAAGAACTTGGCACTCAAGTCTAAGAAGGATGAGCCCAAAGATGTGTCTGATTCTAAAGATGAGGATGATGATGAGGATGATCCCTTTGCTCTCATTACAAGGGGTCTTTCTCGAATTCTCAAAATGAAGAAACAATTCAACAACAAAGATGGATCAGATTCTTCTAAATTTCGAGGTAAGTCTCAATACAACAAATATGACAAGAAGACTAAACCTTTGTCTTATTTTGAATATGGTGAAACAAACCATCTAGTGAAAGACTGCCCTCAAAAGAAGAAGAGTCATTTCAAGAAAGGTGATAGATGGAAAAAGAAAGCCATGGTGGCAGCTTGGAGTGATTCTAACTCAGATGACTCAGACTCCGATGATGAAAAGGCCAACCTTTGTCTCATGGCCTCAGGAGATGAATCCCACGATGAGCAACTTGAGGTAACTGTGAGAGAACTCATGGCAAGTCCAAAAGATGTACTATCAGCATTCCTTTCTAATATGATTGCCAATGAAAAGAAAATTATTTCCTAAACCAACACTCTTATTAAGAAAACCGTGGACTAGGAAAGAACTATTGAGGAACTGTCAATGAGGGTCAAAAGTCTTGAAACCTCTTATTCAGGTCTTGACATTAAAGTCAAGACTCTTGACCCAAAGAAATCTGAACTCAAGTAAGATCTCTCGTCTCTAAGAAGTGAACATCGTGACTTAGAGAACGAGAAGATCTCCCTGAATAAGAAGATCCAAGACCAACAGACATCCCTCATAAGTTTTACCAAGTCCAAATGCACTCTTGATAGGATGTTGGGTGAGCAACAAAGTTCTCTAAACAAAAGTGGTATTGGCTACAGCCCGAGGTTTTTAAAGAAGCAATACATTACCACTTTAGTGAAGGCAAAAGGAAGCAGGCCCTCTCCTATATGTCACCACTGTGCAAGAAAGGGACATGTAAGAGAGACCTATCCCTATAGAAGAAAGGATCCACATATTATTCGCAATACATTTCCTGTTCACTTGAGAAAAGAACGGATAACGCAAGTTTGGGTCCCTAAAGGCACTATTTTACCAAATATGGTTTATCCCAATAATGGATCTAAATTTGCTTATTGGTCTAGCCACAAAGGTTGATTTTTGTCTCGCAGGAGATCACCAAGGTGAAAGAGCAAAAATGGATTATTGATAGTGGATGCTCTAGACATATGAGTGGGAAGAGGTCTCTCTTTCATGAACTGAAGAAGCAATCTACTGGAATAATCACTCTTAGTGACAAAGGAAAGTGTGACATCATTGGTATTGGTAGTGTTGGGAGTGGTTCCAACCATAGTATTAAAAATGTTTATCTCGTTAATGGTTTGAAGTATAATTTGCTTAGTGTTTCTCAACTATGTGATAGTGGTAATGATGTTGGATTTAACAAGAAAAGATGTTTAGTGCGCATAGAAGATATAGGTGAAATAGTTCTAACTGCCTATCGCTATAACAACATCTATGTTGTAAATGCTGAGCGAGTGGCACAAGGAAGCTTAACCTATCTAAAGGCTTTGACGGACGATCCAAAGCTCTGGCACAGGAGACTCGGTCATATAAGCCCACATACACTACAAAAGCTTGTGTCCAAAGGGCTTGTAAGATGACTACCTGAGATGGACTTCAAAGGTATTGATATGTGCAAAGTATGCATACGAGGTAACCAAACACGTAGCTCTTTCAAACCCAAGAAGGTTGTAAGTACTTCTAGACCCCTTGAACTTTTACGTATGGATTTATGTGGTCCTATGCGAGTCAAATCTCCCAATGGTAAAAAGTACATACTTGTTGTTGTTGATGATTTTTTGAGATATACTTGGGTTGCATTTTTAAAAGAAAAATAAGAGGCCTTATTTGAGTTTTCAAAACTTTGTAAGGAGTTGCAAACTTTAAGAAACGAGCCCATAGTGTCAATTCGAAGTGATCATGGTAGGGAGTTTGACCAACTTCAGTGTGATTTATTTTGTGCTAAATATGACATCTCCCATAATTTTTCTGCTCCTAGGACACCTCAACAGAATGGGGTTGTGGAACGAAAGAACCGCACCCTAGAGGACATGGTCAGGACTATGCTTTTAGAAAATGCATTACCTAAAATCTATTGGGCTGAAGCTGTTAGCACATCTAACAATATTTTGAATCGTTGTCTTATTCGTTCCATCTTAAAGAAAACTCCTTATGGACTTTTAAAAGGCCGCAAACCCCTTATATCATATTTTAAACCCTTTGGCTGTACTCGTTTTGTTCATAACAATGGAAAAGATAACATTGGGAAATTTGATGCGCGTAGTGATGAAGGTATATTTCTTGGCTACTCCACAAGTAGCAAAGCATATAGAATCTTCAACAAAAGGACCAAGATGGTTGAGGAAAGTATTCATGTTATATTTGATGAATGTAATGACGGTTCTTTAAGTGAAAATGTTGCAGATTTAGATCTTAACAACCTTAAAAAGAGTGAGGATGGTGATGATATTGCTAGTAAGAACACAGAGAAGAGGAACATGCAGTATCAGATTCTTAACACTGAGGAATTGGCCCAAGGTCTTGAAGCGCATTCTAAAGCCCTTGGCGACCAATCCAAAAGTGTTGAGAGTTCATAAACTGCTGTAACTGAGCCTAACATATCCATGGAGACAGATGTACCACAAATCAATCATGTTGATGTGACGAACCAAAGAGCTGAGACTAGCAAGAGAAAGTTCAAATACTCCTCATCACACTCATTAAAGGATATCATCTCTGACCCTACATCTAGTGTGCAAACTCGTTCTAAACTTAAAGATCTCTGTGCTTTTCACGCTTTTGTTTCAGTTGTAGAACCAAAGAAAGTAGATGAGGCCCTTCAAGACCCAGACTGGATCATTGCTATGCAAAGTGAGCTTAATGAATTCGAAAGGAACAAATTCTGGACCTTGAAGCCTAGGCCAAAGCATTAATCAGTCATTGGCACACGTTGGGTATTTTGGAACAAGCTAGATGAGATTGGTAAGATCGCGAGGAACAAAGCAAGGCTTGTTGCTCAAGGCTACAATCAAGAGGAAGGTATCGACTACGAGGAAACTTTTGCTCCCGTAGCCAGGCTTGAAGCCATTCACATTTTATTAGCATTTGCTTCTTTTATGGGCATAAAATTATATCAAATGGATGTCAAGTGTGCATTTCTTAATGGTTTCCTAGAAGAAGAAGTTTATGTGGCTCAACCCCCAGGTTTTGAAAGTTCGGAATTTCCTAATCATGTTTACAAACTAGACAAAGCTCTATATGGTTTGAAACAAGCCCCAAGAGCTTGGTATGAGCGTTTGTAAAAATATCTTTTAGAAAATGATTTTAAAATGGGGTTGATCGACAAAACTCTTTTTATCAAGACCAAAGGAAAAGACATATTGGTTATCTAAATCTATGTTGATGATATATTGTTTGGGGCTACTAACACATCTTTGTGCAAGGAACTTTATGATATTATGTGCAGTGAATTTGATATGAGCTTAATGGGAGAACTCAACTTCTTTTTGGGGCTGCAAGTTTATCAATCTAAGAAAGGGATCTTTGTCAACCAAAGAAAGTATACTAAGGATCTGTTGAAGAAGTTCAAGATGGATCAATCCAAAGCAGCCAAGACACTCATGAGCTCAACCTTGTCCTTAGATCAAGACAAGACCGGGAAGAGTGTCAATCAAAAGGAGTATCGATGGATGATTGGATCTTTATTATATCTTACTACTAGCAGACCTGACATCATGTTTAGTGTTTGCATGTGTGCTAGGTTTCAAGCTGACCCTAAATAATCCCACCTCGTGGCTGTGAAGAGGATCTTTCGATATCTCAATGGCACTAAGGAGCTTGGCTTGTGGTACCCGAAGCAAAGAGATTTTACACTAATTGGGTATTCTGATGCAGACTTTGCAGACTATAAGGTGGATAGGAGGAGCACGTCGGGATGTTTCCAATTCTTAGGGGCATCCTTGATTAGTTGGCACTCAAAGAAACAAAACTCAGTTGCTCTTTCCACTACCAAAGCCAAATACATAGTAGCTGGAGCATGTTGCTCCCAAATCCTTTGGATATCTCAACAAATAAGAGATCTTGGCATTGACCTCAAAGACATTCCCATTAAGTGTGACAACGCAAGTGCCATCTCCATTACAACGAATCTCGTTCAGCATTCAAGGACCAAACATATTGATGTAAGGCATCATTTCATTAGAGACCATGTCGAAAAAGGTGATGTGTTCATATCCTTTATTTCAACTGATTATCAATGAGATGACATTTTCACTAAGCCATTGGCAGAGGACAGGTTCACCTTCATTAGACGGGAGATCGGAATGCTTAACAGGGATGCAATTTCTTAGGGGGAGCATTCCCTTTACGAAAGAAAACTTACTACTCAGTGTCAAGACCTTTGAGATTGATGTCAAAGTTTGTGAACTGAATAGTAGAGCTCATATAACGGATCATATATTTGGTTGATATCTTATTAGATATTTGATCAAATGTTGTTTTAATGGATTTTAACCTTCTTTATATGTTACCTATTTTATTTTCGGAAAAAATCTTTTTATCCGAGTATAATTTATTTGTGGAAATAATTTTAAAATTGGATAAATCTTTTCTTGCCTTTAAGATTTGAAAAGATCTTTTGAATTTTGAATTTTTGGCAAATCAGATTTTTTAAACTTGCTAGTTGTGTTATGATTATTACCATTGGAACCACAAACTTGTCCCATCAACTTACCTCACTCACCCTTTTTAAACCACACATTCTTACCCCCACTATTCACCTCTCCAGAACCTACCAAACCCCTCCGACCTTTAACCTTTTTCTTCAACCTTTCTCTGGAATTTTCACCGAATCACATCCATGGCACCCAAATCCAAGAAAATCTCCACACCCAAATGCCTTGGCGCTACCCCCAAAGGTCGTCAGACTCCCCTTGTGTTTTCCCCTCAACCCATACCTACTCCTCAAACCATTGTCCCGAGCACCGTCCCTAAGAGCACCATTGCTGAAATCAAACGGTCTTTGAAGTGCTCGACAAAGAAGCCACTCAGTGCAAAGCTTAAGGGAAAGAGAAAGATCATTGCAGAGGAAGAGGAGGAAGAGGAAGATCTTGATGAGATTCTAGAGAGAGATGCTGCAAAAGAGGCCGAGGAAGAGCCCAAGAAAAAGAAAAAGGCTAACGAAGAGGCTGAGAAAGCAAGGAAAAAGGCTGAGGAAGAGGCTAAGAAAGCAAGGAAAGAGGCCGAGGAAGAGGCCAAGAGAGAAGCAGAGAAGGAGGATCCCGTTGTAGAGGAACCAGAGGAAGATGAAGAGGAGGACGACGAGACTGATGATGACGAGGAGGCCGAGGGAGATGAGGCTGAAGTGTCTGCTGAGGACTCGGGGTCTGAGAAAAAAGAGGAAGAGGAGGCGGAACTTGTTCCCTCTCCTACTCCTCCTCCTCCCCCGTCTCCGAAGAAGCGCAAAGCCGCTAAAGCCAAGAAGTCTCCACCTCCCAAGCACTCGAGGAAAGCAGCTCTCAGAAGCTTTGACGCGCCTGTCAAGTCGATCGCTCCTACAAAAGCCCGAAGAAAGAACGCCGACCCCCCTGCACTTATCCAGGTAAACTAATCCTTACCCTCCTCCTAGTTTGAGAATGCCAAGATGGCTGGTAAATGGGTAGACGAGTTTAGAACTCGTAAGATTTGTTGTTCTGACTTTATTGATCTTGATTTTTTACAGGCTTTAAACCTACCCTGCATTTCTCTTCTCAAACAATCCCCTGCCTGGACCCTGCTGAACCTTGAATCTGAGTACTACCCCTAACTCACCCATCTCTTCTACACAAACCTCAAAGCCAAACACACTGCTGAACGCTGGACTCTGGAGTCAGTCGTCAAAGGGGTTATAATCATGTTCAACTCTCTTAACTTTGCTGAACTCCTTGGTCTTCCCAAACCAAGTCCACCCTCCCCTGAAACCCCTACAAAAGACCATTGTGTTACCCTTGACTGATCCAAATACTTGCTCCCCGAAGCATCAAGCAGCACCACCAAACAACTCACCCACTCGTCCCTCACACTTGAAGCCAAAATCATCTTCAACATGATTGTGAGATGTCTTTTACCCCGAATCAACTCTGGCTCCCTTGTCACTGACAATGCTATGGTCCTCCTATACCGAATATTGAATGGCCATGATCTTGATCTGGCCAATACCATTCTAGGATCCATTGCTCACACCCGCAAAGCCAGAAAAGGAACTCCCCTCCCATCCGCAAACCTTTTGACCCATGTCTTCAAAGCTTCTAAAATTGATTTTGAAAATGAAGAACAACAACATCATACGGGTAAATTCGACTTCAAGAGCTTTGAGAAGATTGGCATAACTCAGTCCCATCAAGGGACTTGGAGTCTTGCCTCTTCTTCCTCAAAAGCTCTTCCCACTGCCTCTGCCATCGATGAGCGCATGGAGAACCTGGAGGTGGGTCTGGAGGAAGTTCGCCTGGATGTCAAGGATTTGCACCACGAGTTGATGATCGAGATGGGAGAGATGGCTAAGTTGTTGAACGAGTTGAAGATGCTGATCACGGATGGTGCTCAAGACGATGAACCCTAAACCCCTATCCTAGCCCGTGATTTAAACTCTCTAACACTGATGGCCTTCTTTTTCAAAACTTTTGGTGACAGTTTTTATACTCCTCCCTTTGTTGAAAGACAAAAAGGGGGAGATGGTTTAGACGTTAGACTTTAAAACTGCTTTGAACTAGGGTCTTGGAAGACCTTATTTTGTCTTATTTTGTTGGATGCCTTTATCAACGGTTTTAAACTTATATGATCCAACATTTGTCTAACCCACGCAGGTACTTAGTTCGATTTTACTTTATGATATATTTTCTTGACTAAGTTACAGGGATGAACATGTTTTGTCTTTCATCAAAGGGGAGATTGATAACTCCACTCCCTTGATGAAAATTGGAAATGGTTTCACCGGCTTTGACAAGATATCTCCTTCCTTAATCTGAAAGATATGAAGAATCAAATCGGATGAATTGGGGCTTCACATTTTCCATCTTTAGAAGATTACGAAGATCCATCTTTGGCCATGATCTGGAGTAGCCGTTGGGCGAAGATCCTTCTTTCAAAATGGCGCCGATCTGATGGAATATAAAAGGAGATGAAGAAGAGTGAAGAGGTACAAGTGTTGAACACAAACATCACTGAACTACAACGCCCACTCAGCCCTCAAGTCAATATGTCTTCTTCGTGTACTCTCTGCTAGGTGTTAAGAGTCATATCTTTTGTTTCAAAGCATTTGAGAGTTATACAGTGAGCTTATATGATATATTCTGAGAGAGTGTTATACTCGAGAGTTTATAACTCAGGAAGTGAGCATTAGGCGATTGATTCACGAAGTGTAAGAGGATTGTACTAGATAGCTGAGAGAGGTGGGGCTCTTCTAGATTGGTCTAGGACTCGAAGGGAATGTGAGTTGACTAGATTGCAATTGTATAGGAGAGAGGCTTCTCGGTGAGCTATTAGGATCCTAAGTCGTGTGAATCAATAAAGCCTGTTGAATCCTAGGGTTGTGGAAGAACCCTAGATGGGGACTAAGCCTTTAAGGAGCCGAATCTCGTTAACAATTCATCGTGTTCTTTACTTATTGCTTTACCAACATTTCCGCACT